>CM031239.1:88971603-89389103 GCA_018340775.1 Taxus wallichiana var. yunnanensis
CTTATCCACCCTATCTATAAGATAGGATAGGAAATCTCTTCTCGGATAATCATATTCCATACCTAAACTCTTATCTTTACATGTAGGATTATCCTTCAGGATAGGATAAACCTTATCATTTCACATGGGTTCCACCTTTCTATATTTTATATAAATAAAATATTCAAAATATTTATGACATCACTCCTTGTCATTATTACAAATATAATATTTCTAATTCTAAATCATGTAGACCCTATTGACTTTTGACCCTTTTAACATTACCTGGACCACTTACAACAAATATTTACTTTTTACCATTGATTGTTACTACAACATTCCTATTGTAATTTAACTTTTACCATACCTGTAATTTATTTCCGATGTCATATTGGCGGTGCCATTATCTTTTATCAAACGCTACTACTAAGTATACTTAATAACATAATTAATGAAACATAAATTATGGAGGAAAATTCTAGTCTTGATGATCCATTTGTTTTTATTAGTTCCTCTAAAAGGCTTGTCTCCTTTGTGTATTCCCTTATGAACTTTCTATAATAGCCTACATGCCACAAAAATGTGTGCACATTGTGTTGAGTGTCGAGTTCTTGAAGATTTAAAATTAGAAAATTTTTTGTGAGGTTTACTAAGATACCCTCTTTTCATATCACATGCCCCAATAGGACCATGAATGGTTTCATAATTTTTTGTGTAAATGTGCAACAGAAAATTAACAATTTCTCGAAAGCACGACAACTATACTCTTGTGCCAAAAGTTTTAATTCTATCACTCCAAGACACCGCGGCTCTTTCCAAGTAAGTCCAAATGAACTCCCAAATAATTTTATACCATTCCCTGTGTGATTTAGGAAAGTCCATTCATTCCCCTAGGTGATTTTAGGATTTCATTTGCAAAGCTACAGGGAGTTGTGGGAAGGGATATCATTGGCCTTCCTAGAGTGGAGCAACCTCATGGAGCAGAAATGAAGATCCTAAATGTATGTGGAGCTGATCCATGTTAGAGTAGGTATTTACCTTAGCTCATGTTCACCTAGGTACATTATTTACCTTTATTGTATTTATCCTCACCCACTTATGTGTGTGGATATTTCTTTTTATTTATTTAGATATTAGGAGATATTATCTAGTTGTTAGGTATAGTTCTTTCCTTGATCTATGGTATTGAATAGTTCTTTCCTAGATCTATGGTATTGACTAGATCCTTGATGTCTAGTTCTCTCATAAATCTATGGACTTGACTAGTTCTTTGATGACTAGTTCTTTCCATGATTTATGCCTTGATCTACGACCTTGACTAGTTCTTATATTGTTATTCCTTGCCTATATAAGTAAGGCCCATTCTCATTGTATTTCATTGAGTTCCATAATAATATATGATATTACTACTCATTTGTTTGCAAAGGTTTATGTAAATTTATTCAGGCGAATTACTTTCATCTTATTGATTGTGATATTTGATTAGCATCTATGTTCTTGGCTTGGCACAATCAGGGTATCGTTCCTTTTAATCCAAAGGTCTTGGGACATCATGGAGATGGTTCAAGAATATTTTGGAAGGTCTCGAGAGAACTTGGGGTAGTTTTTCCAGAATTAGGGTTCACAGGCCTAGTAAGTATACAGCCTAAAATAGCCGCTAAACTTCGAAGGTGATTTCGGGAGCTCGGATGGATTTAAAAGTAAAAACACATCTACGTAAAAGGAATTCCAATTCCTACATGATGGTGAAATAATATTTTCATAACACCTTTGCACATAGGATTTGTACGCAGCATTTCTCAGGCACAAGTGGAGTCTCAGATCAACATTCCAATTTTTTAGGGATCAAATGGATGAATAAATACATGAGACCCCCACCATTAGATTAAAAAAATTCATTTCCAGTTAGGATCATATAAAATTTCACCAATAAATTCCACTAGAACTCAAGTTATCATCGTTCCAAGTCACCCTCTTGGAGACAGTCTAGGAGTTAGTCAATTTTTGGGAGGACATGTGTCAACACCAAGAGCCTAGTGGGATTTTATGTTCCCAAATTACCTGATGTCAGGTACATAAGACCTTGAAACATGTTCCCAACCCCTATGGGGAGTCTTTTAGTCACCCACGTGACCAATTTTCAACCCCCAAGTGCATTTTTGGAGCTCAAACTCCCTGTCGTCGGATCGAGGACACGTGTCAGCTCCAAGACCACCGTGGAATTTGATGTCCCTCACATCCCTTTAAGGTGAGGGACACAAAACATGGAAAATACACCCTGACCTCTATGAGAGTGTTTTGGTCACCAATATGACTAGTTTCTAGCCCCCAGGTGCTTGTCAAGCCCTTTTTCTCAAATCCCCTACCGTCGGATTAAGTGCCACATGTCACCTCCAGGATCACCGTGGAAATTGATGTCCCTCATGTCCCTGAGGTAAGGGACGTCAAGGACACAAAAATGTGCCCAGCCCCTCCATGTGCATTTTTTTAATATTCAAATCCGCACTTAGTCATTTCTTCCCCCTCATTTCTCCTTCACCGCTCCTCACCATGCCATGGCTTTGCTCAAGCTTGTTCAGACACCCGGTCCACCATTTCTAATCCAAAATAGATCCATCATAATCACCAAACTCTCCACACCATGAATACATAGAAATATGCAGGCTCAGAAAAAAAAATTGAGTGAAATGAGGAAGAACGAAGAGAAAATGGAGATTTTTCCAGATAACTATGAAGCCACCCGATCAAAAATCCTCATATCTTGCAAAGTATAATTCAGATTGAGATGTCGTCTTTTGCATAATTTCACAATTTGAAAGACAATCAAGATTCAATAAACTAGAGGTCAAATGGTGCCCAGAATCATTTTCTCCAACAAAATCCTCACTTCGTGCACTGGCTCACATTCATCGAATTTCCCATCACTCTAGAAATGGAAACGAACTAAAAACTTGCACATGGGCTTCAAATAAAAACCTATCACAATGGAGTTTTTTTCATCGTAATCGGAGAGAACAACCAAACCTAAAAAATTTAGCTCCATTAATGGCCACCATGGTAGCTCGTGCCGAAGCCACCGCTGTGTCAAAATTTCAAAAATTATTTCCAATCATTCTAGTGGGAAAAACTATGTGAAATTCAGAGGGTGTGATCATAACAAAAAGACAAGTCCAAAAATTATGTTCCGTCACAAATAGGGCACTAGAAACACACTTTCTAAAAATAGTAAGTTTTCTTATATAGACTTGTTATGTTTGGGAATTCATCATCAAAAGCAGCTGAGACAAAGGCAGCAGGCATTCAAGATCACGAGGAAGCTAGAATGAGTGTTTAGAGCATAAAATAGTTAAAATGACCACTTACTAAAAATAGTAAGTCCCTTATATGGATTCTTACTAAAAATAGTAAGTCACCCCAAAGAAGCAACTAAGGCAAGGGTAGTGTGCATAGGATCGAATGAGGGAGTTAATCACATCATGATGGTCGAGAAGAGGCAAAAATCACCTCTCACTAAAAATAGTATATCATACACAGGCTGGGAGTTGTGGTCATCAGTGGAATAGTTCACTCAACTTGGAAAGCATTCATGAGCTGATTTGAAGGAGTTTCATAGTGTGCAAGGTTTGAAAATTCGAGTTTCACCGCATTTGGATTTCTCCATCAATGAGGATCAACAGACTTTATCGGGCAACATCTTCACCTTCTCTCTCTCTTCCCTCTCCCCAACTCTCTCTCTCTTCAAATGTTTTAATTCTTCGTTGGGGTTTGCACTTTTGATATGCCTTTAAGTCAATTAAAAGTGACTTTAGAGACATAATGTAAATTAAGTCGCCTTGATTTTATAAATGGGACTTAAATATTTTGCAGGAATATGAATAGTCAAAAGTTAGAATTAAGGTATATGGAGGGTCATGAGGAAGACAATAAGTCACCTCTCATTCTATAAATTGTAATGATATTTTCCTAGTATCCACACTTCTTGATGTTTCTTCACACAATGTCACCATCAAGGATATGTGAGGTTTTATAATTATTTTCATCGATATCGTGCATTGGAAATGCATAAGTATGCTACTAAAAACCCATTGTTGATGCTTAAATGGATGGATTTCATAAGATAAATTTGAAATCAAGGTGTTGAACCTTGTGTAATATGCATGCATGCTCTCTTTGGTGCCTTGTTTGATATCTTTAATTAGTGTAAAACTTTATTGTTAAAACTCTCACATGTCAAAATCCTCTAATAAATTATTCTTCAATAATTCCTATTCAAATCCTTGTATTAGATCATACTTCCGGTACCATATGTTCACGTGATCTAAAAGTGTTATGGAAGATGTACTTATTTTCCTATTTATGGATGTGATTCCCTTAGCCCTACATATGACTTCACACGAATGCATCGATGTGTAAAATTATCAAATTAGACCCTATAGTTTGGGATATTTATTAATTATTCATAATAATAAGGTTATACTTGGCATAAAGGGTGGATTTTAGATAGAGGTTTCTAGACAAGGGAATAATATACTAGTGGGGGCTAGTTCCCAAGAGGTTGGTTCATAACAAGTGGTAATTTGTTCTTAGTTTTTCAAACATTTCGCACTCCATCCACATTTCCAAACCTTAATTTCATTGTTCCTATAAGGATATTATTTACTTTTTCCCCTAAAGCAAGATGTTGTCATCCATTTTTCTCGACCAAAAATTAAACTTTTAATCATGACAACTAGGCCAAACCCTCTCCGGAGTTAGTTTTTATTTTGTATCATGCCCATCTTGGCCTTGTAGTTCCTATAATTTTTTTGAATAATCTTTTGCATGTGTCTAAAGTAAGGTATCAATGTAATTTACCTCATTCAAAGGAAGTGCTTCCAAAGGCTAGTTTTTCTTGGCAAGCCTAGAAAGGCCAATCTTGGCCATTTCAAGGGTATGCACTCTCTGGGAAATTTCTTAAGTCCCATATCCATACGGAGGTGTTATTGAAGAGATAAGAGGATGTTAGAAGTGATTTATAAATATTTAGAGGTTTAGGGATAGGTTGTGCAATCAAGCTGGGTTTTTCCAAGTGTAAGGAGTGAAGAGTTAAAATTGGAAACGAACTTAACCGGATGATTCAAGTATCTCTATAAGGATTTATGAGGAAATAATATATGCATTATAAATTTAATGGAATCATATACATGGTGGAATCATTACATTTTTCAAAATAAATGTCTATTTCTCAAGGCATCTCAATCTGTGTAGACACACCATGTTGTGTTGAGGAAAAAGGGGCCATTTATTTCGATATGAGAGATGATCTAGGTTCTTAAACTTATCCCATTGTTCTTTAAATTTTATTTTGATTCAAAATCATATAAAATTTCATGTGAAAAGACCTTCTGGAGCTTCGAGAATCGTTTCATCAAGTTCTTTCTTATAAAGGTGAGATGTCCGTACTTAGCCAATTTTATGAGTGACACATGTCACCTTCTAGTGAGAGAAAAACAAAATTCCCTTTCAAAAGGGTACATAGCAGACACAAACTTATGCCTTCCATTGATTCCTTCGTATGACCCAACTCAGCACTCTGAAGGGCTTATCTGACTTAACTCACCTCTCCTATCTTGCATCTTGTGACCTACACTTGGCATCATCTGGTGAGGGCACATTTTTTTGTCCCTCTTGTCCCCATTCCCAAGGGGACATAGGGGAGGAAAAAAATTCCCCTCTCTATCCTCTCTTCTGGTTCTTTATATGAACCGAATCCAACTCCCAAGTGTTAGGCCTTGTTGTTTCCATCTCTCCATCCTTGCATCTCACAAGCACCACTTGTCACCATCTTATTGAGGCATATTTTCCTATCCCCATTCCAAATGTTACATAGGGGACACAAATATGTGCCCCATCCTTAATCCATCTAACTCTATTTTTAACCCGTCATGATTTTCTTCACCGCGCCAAGTTACTGACTAATCGAGAAGGAAAGAAACTCATGAAAACTCGCTTTCTTGAGTAACTATTTGGAATTATTCATCCTTCCTCCATTTCTGCAACTGAAAAATATTCAATACTCCATTAATTTCTTCCATGACACATCTATGAAATAACAAAGTGAGCCCATCTTCACTTCCCAAGGATCCGACAAGTGGAATCACCTAAAAAATAGAGAAATTGATCCCTGAAAAATTCTAGTTTCACGTGATCTAGTTTTCGTGTCATGAATTACCTATTTTTAGGGATATTTACTACTTTTTTTTCATCAGGGATTATTCCTTCCAAAATATTTTTCAATTCCCTAAATATCCAATAGGAGAAATCATCCAAAACTTAGAGGAAAGGATTTTTTCGAAAAATCTAGTTTATTTGAAATACTTTTCACACGATCAAGTTTCTAATTTTTCGAGATTTGGAGGAATTATATTTTCTCAATATTCTACCCCTATAATGAAAAATTAATTTTCTCACTCGTTTATATGAAGGAATCATCCAAAATTTGGAGCGAGAAATCTTGGAATAAAACCCATAATTTCAAGACCACTTTTGTTGCAATCTGACACCCGTAATGTACTTACTAAAAATAGCATGTGTTCATGGCAAGGCATGAATAAAAATATTAAGTGGTAAAATAAGGTGAATTATCAACATCTTTAATACTCCAGATAGGTAATAAATATCGGGAGTGAAAAAATGGCAAAATTACCAAAATCAGAGTCCTGGCTAGGATCTGCTAAAAATAGAAAGTTTCCAATTTCAGTCCAAAAAGTTGTGGAAACTCCAATTTTTCTTATATTGTTTCTTTTTGATGTCATCGTAAGTCTGATAAGTTGTATTATGGTTCAAAATAGAAATAATTCACTCTAATCAAATTCATCCATGAAGGGAGCATCGTGAGGTCTGAGACATTGAGAGCTTCATTTGAGTCCAAGTCTCCAAGTGGACGATCGTCATGAGCTTGTTGTGAGAAGCTCACTATCAGTGAATATAGAGACCAACTCAAGAAATTTTTATCTCAAGAAGTTTTCTGAACACTTGATCCATGATTTATGAGGATCTCACACTCTATAATCCAAGGGAAGGTAGAGTCTGTAGTATTACAATGCAGGGGTGCAGGGTGCAGGACAAGAACCTAGAGTTCATTTTCCATTTATGTATCATTTCTTCATGAGAATAAATTGAGAAATTTCTAATCGTTTTTCCACCCAAGTGGTATCTCGGTTGATAAGGTGAGTTGTGAAGTAGGAAAGGATGTCATCATGATCAAAATGAAAAGATAGATTCATGGAGCAAACTAAGGACAATCTCTCCTAAAAGAAGGTTAAACTGAGATAATTGATCTATCAAGGCACTCAAGATCATCATGCACAAAGAATCAAGGAATCACCTCATTCCCATTCATTCCTTCAAGTTTCATCAAGGATCAGTCTTGCTATCAAGAAAGGGTCACCTATTTCTGTGAGAAATATGTACACATGAGGCGTGTGAATTAATCTCATTCAGGAGTGTTATAGAATCAAGGAAGAAAGGAGGTGTGATCTTTGCTCATAACACCATAGTCATAAGAATGAGAAATTATCCCTATTTAATCCACATGGTATTGTTCCTAAACATTCACCTCAAACCTTTTTTGTGTGGTCATTTCCATCTCTTCACATCATTGCAACTAGTGGCCACTTATCAAGTAAACCATTCATGATCCATCTCATTCACTCACGTGATGAATGGTTACTTTAGTAAGTGAAGGATAAATATCAAGAAATTTGAGCACCGTGAGTTATCTCTCATGATCAATGTCCAATTGTGAAATCCTAAGGAGAAAGATAGTGATCCTCACTCTCATTGTATGATTGATAATGAATTATCATAAGTGATGCATGTGGTTGTCTCAAGCTCACATTATAAGGTCTCACAACATTGTTTTTAAACACTCACTCAGCAATTCAAGTGTTTGTACATCTTGCAAAATTTGGATATTGTGATCACCATGCCTCAAATCAACAAGCTCTTCATCAACAACAGATCAATTGATCCCTTCCCTTTCTCTCTTCTCTCTCTCTCTCCATATTCTAATTTTCAATTAAGAATGTAATTTTTGTTATTTCGTCCTATTCACTTAAGTGAGCATTATCTAAACATTGTAAGAGTCCTTTTTCGATGATGATAAAAAGACTCACTTCTAGAGTCCGAAAGGTCACAAGTGATATGAATAGGTTAAGATTCATGTGGAGGTAGATGAAAGGACATATTGTAATGATATAAATTGGGATGGCTTCTCCATTCTAAAGTGTTGGCAGTTGTTTATTAATTGTATATTGTTGAGAGATCATATTCTACATCAAGTAATAAAAGTTGTAATTCTTCCATTTCTTTTTTATGTTCCTATACTCTCTCTTTCCAAATTTGAATATATGATAATCTTATAAAACCAAGAAAGGTGTCTCGTGTTTTGATGAATGAATTCATGGAATTCGATGTCTATGATTTGTTGTGTCTTCTTACAATGGTTTGCATTGTTTTGTTATTTTAATTGGATGTGGACTTACTCTGGTTGATGTATGTGAACTCGATAGTGCTACTCAAATCATTAATCCTCTCTTTCCTAACTTCCCCAACTCCCCTTTACCTCTCTTTGTTTCTACTTCCTCTCTTGTAATTCATACAATCACTTTTCCTCAAGTTCAATGGACTGTTGTTGTGTGATCCCTAGCCTATTGGCCACCCCACAACATTTATATAGTTTAAGTAGTTTACATTCAATAATGGGAGCCTCCTATACACAAGAAGGAGGGGCTTAGCCTTGTACTATTGGTGAAAATCCAATAATTGTCTACACGAAAAATTATTTTTCCAACACAATGTTTTATATGGCATGAACTAATGCAACACAAAGTTAGTTCTTATTCCCAAGGTGATGGGTTGTTCTTTCATTATCATTCTAAAAATGTGGTTGCGTTCCTACTATTTGGTTTGAGATTGTGTAGTTAATGATATCCAATGGTGGTGGGAGTAGCACCCTTCCTATCATTCTACAATTGTTCATGTTTAGGGGGTCCCAAACCATTTTTTTAGGTGTTTTCAAGTCTCATCTAGTGATATCAGTGATCATGTTTCTCCCTCCATCAATTGAGTTCCTCGTGACATACTTAATTCCTTTTTTTGTCCTTAGTGTATCCAATAATAGGCCCTTCTCCTAGTCATATATACACCCTTTGATCTCACTCTCATCCACTTCTTCCATTATTATCTTCTTCTGGTGGCCCTCTAGGATCACTTGCTTTATGTACTCCTTCCATATGCCATCCTCTAGCTATGTAAAATTTTCTTATATTTTCATAGGTATAGTTTCAATATCCTATTCAAAATAAAGAATCTTTATTATGGTCTCAGTAGTGAACATATATATGTTCCCTTGACTCTTGCATGAACTAGTACTCTGTCTCTTCTAGAAAATAGTATGCCAAAACTAAAGACTCCAATATTTGCCTACCTATAACACCCTTGCACTCCACATCAACATTTCATGTCAATACTTTTTCAATGTCCTCTAGTAATTTGATGGGCTCCTTTTTCCTTATGTAATTCCTTCCCAAGTTTATGTGTATATCTAGTATTAATCCCATGAACCACACATATAAATGGTGGGGAGATTTGTAGAAGAAAATTAAATACAATGAGTCATCAATATTTTCCTCCACTCATTTTATTAGATCTTGACCTCAAAAACTTGGGTGCTTATGTGCATACTCTTCTTTTTATTCGTCTAACCACCAATCAATATTCTCAAGAGAGATAAATTTGAACATATTTCATTCATGCAATGAACATTGTACCAAAAAACAACCAAAATGTTTGAGTACATTTCCTAGCTAATATTCTACCCATGCCATTTAGTTTATAAGTTATTATAACCCCAAGCACACAAATCATGTATACTCATTATGCGCACTAGCATATCACGTAGGAGTATTCTTGAGAACTTGTCTAAAGTGCACTTAGTATTCCAAGATCTATGCTCATTTAGGGAATGGATTTTTGGTACTCATACTTGGTGGTCTAACATGGTTCTTTATTGTAAAATGGGATAGCCAAATAAATACTACAATATGGGATGAATGTGCATCTAACACATGCAAATGTAATTGAGATAAATGTGACACATTGTGCACAATATATAAGGAAAAATCATTCTTTTTTAAATGAATTATGCACCATAGAGAATCCAACAATGTCAATTACATGAAAACATATTGTCTTACAACCACTTAATAGGTTGTACCCTCCTAACATAGATTACCTTATCGACTAACTAAACTCTTCATTTCAGACATCACCCCCATATTTATACATTACAAATCATATTCAAAATGGACATTCTCCCACCTAAATGTAGGTGATTGATATTATTGTAGGTAGGTGGATATTATTATTGCAATTAGATGTCTATCATTACTGTAAGTATGTGGCCCTCCATTTTAAATACTTTAACCATGTAATAATATTGAAATAATGTTCAATCCTATTATTTTTTATAACAAGTTGAAATATCTTGCATCCTCACCTCACCTAAAATATTTGTAGCCACTCGAAATATTATACAACTTTAAAAATTTCATTCTATCACCACATGGTGGGTAAATTCAACCCCACCATCAATCACTAATTTATCCCTTTTTATAATTCAACTTATGTGGTGTGGACTTGCACCATATGTCACGATTACTTACTTCCAACCTCTATCTCTAAAAGGTGTTCATGTCTTCCATAAAACTAAGTTTACATGTGTGATAATACGCTCCAAAATTTGAGGATAAATATGAATGGGAAGAATTTTACTAAAGTTTTATCGGTATGTTTGGTGCATTTTATATGCCTAAGGCACCCAGAGGACCTATTTTTCATTTCCTCTCCTCAAATGGATATATTAAGGCCCTGAAACTTCTCATTATCACATTCAAGCAAGATAATCTTCCTCTAATAATTTTGGCATCCTCATCCTATTTTTAGTAATCCTCTTGTCTTTCCCCTTTTCTATGATTTTCTCATCTTGTTTTGCATTTTCAGTGTATGAAGTATATCCCTATCCATTTATACCTAGATAATCAAGCCTTTACTTCACCATATCATTCCAAGACTATATTCAAACTAAACGCAAGGATATCCTAACCAAAAAAATCTACCACTACCTTCATCAAGATTCTAATATCATAATGTAAAAACTATGATATTTTTTAATCAATTTGGAGTCCCAAAATCTTAGACACCCTCAAACACTATTGACATGCATCTTTTGCATGTGCCTATACTTTTACAGTCATTCAAATGACATTTTAATATATTTATTATGTTATATTCCACCATTTATTTCTCTTCCTAATTCCTTGATCTATTTTGGCCATCAAAACCCTATTATCTAAATAGTTTATCATTGGTTTAATTTGTGTTTCCATATTTGATCAAATATAAAGTACCAATACTACCAATTTTAACCCCATATAACTCTAGAGACTAAATTTTTAGATATCAAGGATCCACAAGTGGGGTATGCTGACCTATAAAATTCACAAATAAACTATATACTCCAAAGAGGTCAACATTTTGGAAATGCCTAGGTGATAGTGGTTTTCCTAAAATATCATACTTTTCCATCTTGATATAGTGCATGTAGTTCATTCTCACTTGTGCAAGACATTGTAAACATGATAAGAGAGAAGTGATGACTAATACAAATACGACACCCTATATGTTTGGATGGTGACAACATTAATCATACATTCAAGATTCCATTATGGGAAGTATACACACATATAAACTTTTCCATTTCCTAGGCTTATTGGGAGTTTTGATGATCATTGTCTCTAAAACATTAATGAGTAGTGGATGAAATAAAGGAATCCTAAAAATCCATATTACCTAGGAATATGCAACAATCTAACTTTGATGATGATATCTCATATTTCATTACTTTTCTAAATATGTTGGTAGCAAACAAATTGAATGGTGATTTCCATCCCCATAAGAAAGGAAAGGAAATCATAGTTGGGTAATCATAATCACTAATACATAACTTAAGTAATTGACTGAATTAGATACCATGAAAATAATTTATATGACTTCATACTTTATATGGTCCATTTCCAATATTAATAATTGTTTGGGAGTTTCCATGGTGGGGGAATATGAAGAAACAACATGAAGTTAGAATTAGTATCCTCACATCACCCTCGAAGATAGAAAGTGTAAATGATTCTTTTTATGTATTCCTTCCTTGAACATTTTAGGATGATTATACCTTATAGATTTCCACAAAGGGTGCAGAGTTGGTGTGTTGATATGGGAGATACTTGATTTGATTTCCTATTTTCCCTAAATCAAATAAGGTGGTTTTGATGACATTCCATACAATATTTTGAGGTACATACCAAATAATGTGCTACTAATTTAACTATATAGGAAATTGGTTATAGTTAATAATTTATGTCTAAGAAAAAGAAAGAAGGTTACAATTCAATTTCCTATTTCTCTCATCCACAATAAATTTCATACCTCAAAAAATGCCAAAGCGAAAGTGCAAACATAGAAGACTTCAAAAATTATTCCTATATTAAAAATAACTCATTTGATAGAAAGGAAGAGTCACCTAAGCTCTACCTATTCCCATATTCCTATCATTGAATATTATTGGGATGATTCTAAAGATGATTATGAGGTACACATAAGAGATTATAGTTGAATGATCCAGGAACATATGAGATCCAACCTAAAATTTTGTGAGCTTAAACAAATAATACATGATGATCCAAGAATTATAGTGGATGTCACAACAACGATCTCTATAGATTAGTCTCTCCTAAAAAATTATAACATTGTTGAATAGAAAAAATATATACTCAAAAGGTAAATAAAGTGGTTCAATCAAAGTATATTGACAAAATTTGGTATTCCCAACATGCCTACAGAGTTACATCATGGGCTACACTAAGGTACAAACTAATATTTGCATGAAAGGCATTATAGAATCTATAAAGACTGGATCCCAATGGAGCTTCTAATCTCTCTCATGAATTTATGATAGACTCTTGATCCTCTCCTAAGGACTTTTTAATAAAGGTTTATAAGTAGTGATCTATCAAATTATATCCCACTTGACATTATCAATCCCAACAGTCTAGGGAAAGTCCTTAGTTAGCATTCATAGCTTTGAAACGAGTGAAATGGAATGACCGTTCACCCATCCTACATGTGTGTGTGTACGTATATATATATATATATATATATATATATATATATATATATATATATATATATATATATATATATAATGATCCCTCACACGATTGATGCGTTAAGACCTGGTTGATTGTAATTATATGCTCAAGCTACTTTGTATATGTGAACTGTATAATTGTGAAGAGCTAGTCTGTAATTATATCTGTGAGACCAAGGAGTGAAGTGGAAGTGATGGGTTAAAGATCTTGATCAATTCTTAATATAGACAGTGCTTTATTTAGAGGGTTTTTTTCCTTCGGGTTTCCCCACTTAAATATGGTGTTCTCTATCTCATTTTTCTTTCATGTTATATTCAGCTCTTTATATTAAAGTTTTGTAATCTACTGTCTATTTTAAGCTAAATATGTGTTTAAATTAATTTCACAACATAATTTATAATCTCTGGTAATTTCTTTGTGGATCTATAATTTGTAAATTATATTTCCCCTCATTTTCCAACATGGTACTGAAAGAGCAGGTGATTATGCATGTGCATGATCTAGGAGCTTTTAATTTGCTTGGATGAAGAATCTTGAAGTTTATTTATGAATTTTGAAGCCCTAATTATTTCGTAGTCGTCGTCGTGATAACCAAGTTTAAAATTACAATTCCCACCCAAATATTTTTGAAAATATTGGTCAAATGGATATTTAGATCGTGTTTGAGAAATTTCTTCCTTAGATATATATTTATGCATCTGGTTTCAGTCATTTTTTTGTTTAAGTCCTTCATTTGTGATCTTATTTTAATTTTTTACACCGGTTATAGCTATTAGAGTTGGTTTTTAATGTGGATCCCAAATATCTATTTAGATTTAGTTAGTTCAAAAAATTTAAATCCACCCCGACTTGTTAAAAAATTATTTTTGGCTAAATCTATTTTTTTGAACTTTGTCTAATTATTAAGTGTCAAGTGGCTTTGTTGTGTCGGGCTTTAATAGATTTTTTCATTTCCTACAAAGTTCTACTAGTGTGAAGCACAATCTAATCATTTTGTGCCATTTGGCTTCACATTGTTAGTATTTTTAATAGATATCTTAGTTTTCTACAAATTTATGCTATTGTGAAGCTTGATCCAATCATTTTGTGTCATTTTTCTTTGCATTATCCTTTTTAATAGATATTTTCATTTTTCCAACAAAGACTGGTTACTTTCTTGACTTGGCCCTATGGCCTTCACGATACTAATTTTTTTGCTAATGATTTTAGTATTCCACATACACCTTCAACAAATGCCTTCAACAACCTCAATTGATGATATTAACTTCCTTTTATAGTGGTGTGCCCTAGATATTTTACCACTTATCTCTCCTCAAAGTGGCCCTTTCATATTTTCCCACTCATATCAAAAATTCAAAGTCAAACTCATAAAATTACTTATCCACTTTATCATCATCTAGATATCCCCTGTTGTGCCACATTGTCCCGATCACCTGGACTTCTCTAACCATGCCATCACTATCAACTTCATTGATTAGAGATTTTTGATGCCTTATCATTTTTTCCTTCTTTGTTTACATGTCTCGATGTTTATGTTAGATATTTTCCTCTCTGTTGTGCCACATATTCTTTAAGCTTCACCTAGCATTCTTTATGCACACTCCTTCGAGATGATAGATATCCTTCAAAAAATTTATGCACTACATTGAAACTAAAATCTTAGCTAAGTCTTGTCTCTCCTTTTCCTCAGTGCCCCTAGAATTTTTCCCTTGCAAAAACTCTTATGTTTGTTTCCAAAATCTCACACATCACTTCTTCCTTTTTCTTCTCTATAGGTTTCTCGCATGCAAACTCTCCTTTGTGTTTGTCCATACTTTCATGAATTATGTTTTTCTCTCAAACCATTACGATAAACTACGATGCGTTTCCATGCAACCTTATCTATGTTCTTTTGCACCTATCCTCTTTATTCCTTATATCTTCATTCTTGCACACACCCATACTTGGGAATAATTGATCAAGATTTCCTTTGACCTACGATGTTCCCGCATCAAACATTTTAGGTACTTGAACCTTGAGTTTTGTCTCAAGTAGACTAAGTGAGTGGTTAAACCACCCTTCAGACTACATGGGTAGATAGTCATGAATTCTTCATCCAATAAGTCTTTTTTGGCCTACACACTTTTATGGTGCCTCTTCTAGTCCTTATTCCCTCTTTTTGAATTCCCTTTGTTGTCCCACACACCTTATTGATCCTCTTCTCACTATTGATTGACCACATCCTCCAAATGGACCTCTCTCCTTGACCCTTTGTGAATGCATCCTTTATTTTTTCATTCTCTCACACAAGTATTTTTTTCCTTTAGCCATCCTCTTCCTAAGGCTTCTCCAAAGTGATACTTCTACCTTGCAAGTCTGCACTTACCTTTAACTCTCTCCTATAAAAGTGTGTGTTTTTCCTTTTATGTCTACCTCCATCTAAATCCTTCAAGGATTTAATTTTCTCTCTCCTACTTCATCTCTAGGATTCCTTCCTTTGGGTGTTTCTTCTACATACACTTATGTCCTCCTTATATTCCTCTCTTCTCCTCATATTCTCATGTTACTTCTTTTCTACAACCTTCTCCTTTTACACTCCTCTACTCTATGTACTTTTTATTCTCTACACTTTCTCCTTTCATGTCCTTATTCTTCCATGGGATTTTGTTTCTTATTCGATCCTTGTGCACTCTTTTCTCTTTTTGTCACCTTTATGCCATGACATTTATTATTTTGTTATTATTTTTACTTCCTATTATGTTACCTCTTATCATTCTTACCCATTATATACATTTTCTTCTCCATGTTTTTGTCGATTTGGACCCACTCTCATCTACTCTTTCAGTCTTCTCTCTCTTCACCCCTTTTCGCCTAGGGATTTTCTCCATTACACATTTATTTTCTTGCATGCTTTTCTTTACATATCCCTTCCACATAGTCTTTATCACATTTCACGATATATTCTCATAGGATTCTACTTCACTTCCCTTCTATTGATCCCTACTAGGTCATAATTCATCTACCTACACAGGTCAAGCCATTATCTACTCTCTCACAAATTTTTCTCCTCCGCTTCCTCATAGCTCATATGCCATCTTCTCTCCTTTGTTGCACCTTTATCATCACACACTCTTCCTTTGTGGCTAAGGTCGTCATCTTCTCTCCCTCTTCTCTTGAACCTTCTTCATTGAGAAAAACATCTAGAGCTCATCCTTACTTATTCCTTCCCCATTGTTTCATGTAGGGCATCCTCTACATCAAGTGTGTGGTGTCTACGCATTTTTATCATTCCCATCCATTTTCATGTGTCCCTTCTCCCATACACCTCTTGCACTACACACTCTTGCAATCTCCTCCTTAGATCACTCCTTATTGGTTTCCTTCAGGAAAACTTCTTTTTGTGTAATTCCTTTTCGGTTGCGCTTTTCTTCCTTTATGTGCTCTTCTACATGCTCCAATTCCTTAAGACCTTTGTGGGCCTCTTCCTCCTCTGGTTCACTCTTATTCATGCACACTCTAGCAAGATCCTTTGTGGGTTGATATTCCTTGGTTGTCTTTGGTGAAACTCCTTTATTTTTCTCTACTTCATTCACAAAGATGTTCCCATTACCACACATGTCTTTGTTTCCATGCCCCTTCACTACTTTTCCCATATTTCTTCCTTTTGCAAAATCTCATGCACCCCTTAGTCCCTTTCTTGGGACTTCTCAAATTATGTGCTCCTATCCAATTAGCTTCATGTTCTTATTTTCAACTTATTGGAATCTACACACTTTTTATCATTCCTTGTCAATTCCCTCCAACTGTGGCATTAGGTCACTCTCCTTTGTGTGCTCATGGTTTCCTTGAAAATCCTTATCATAACTTCTTCTTACTTCTTCTCTAGTGTCATCCTTGTGTATTTCATCATTAGGATAAATTATTTTCTCACACTTCCCTTTATGTGGCATGCATTCTTATCATGTGCATTCTAGTGACACCATCTCCTGCATTCTCTCTTAGCTCTACTCTTGAACTTCTTTTATGTGGTTTTTCTTGTGTTTCACTGCAATACTCCTACGCTATTGTCACCTTTTGCAGACTCCCATGTTGGATTTATCGTCACTCTTACACCTTATTTGCATAATTTTGGGTTTTTCTTCCACACTTTCTTAGTTTCTCTCCTTTCTATGCACCACTATATGGATTTGTTTTATTTGTGCCTTCTTCCTTTATGGGGTTCAAAAAAATTGGCCTCCCATATTTATGCACCTTCACTATGTTGACTATGCCATCATAGAGAATTTCCTAATCATACTTCCATGGCCTCCTAGAAGGACCTAACATGCATCCATTAATAGGATGTCATACAACACTTGATCAGTGAATCTCTCGATCTTCATCTCCACTTCACATTTCTCAAGAAAATTACCTTCTAACATTTCACCAATAAATTCAATCGATAAGGTTTGAGGTTCCTCTTGCACACTAACCTTAACTTATGCACCATATCCTTTACAACTAAGTTGTTAGTAGTTCCATTTTTTTTTACTACCACTAACCAACACTTGACCTAGGACTTGTTATCCCAAATTCACCCCTTGAGGTAATTTGGATAACTTGCATAATATCCTCATGTTAGAGCAAGAAAAAATGATGGAAGGAAAAAAATGGATTTTGGGGGCCCCTCTAGTTTCTCTCTGACTTCCCCATCCAAGGAAAAAATTGTAAAAAATCCAAAAATTCGGCATGTGCTAGTGAAATGCAGAAAAATTGGGTTTCTATGTCCCAAGCCACACAAGTACGCATGGGAGAGTTGGGACCCAAAAACTAGAAATGGTCGTAGGCAGTTGAAATCAATGAAATCATACATTTATGTCCCGCATACCGCGCAGGACATCAAGACGTGAGTTCGCCACACAGGCCAAAATATCCGCACCAATAGTAAATCGGTGAAATCGGGTCGAATCTGTCCCAAGCCACACATGGGACATCGGGAAGCGTGGGACCCGCATGGCTGAAATATCTCGTAGGGAAGATCAAGTCAGCTAAGTCAGGTTTTTGGACCCAAGCCACATAGTACGCGCGAGACATCTAGGACCCAAAAACCTAAAATGGCCGCATTCCTTTGTTGTGCAGACAAATAAAAGAAATATGTCCCAAGAGGTCTGCAGGACAACTGGGACATTGGGACACATGGGCTCAAATTCAAACAACTCGACTACAAAGGGATGTGGGTGAAGCAGCGGTCAATAGCCCCGACGGCCCAGTCAAGCCGAGAGGGATAGGTGGGACATGAGTTCCCGAAAAGACGACTCGCCGGTTTACAAAGCGGGTCAAGTGTAAGGCACACGAAGCGGGGTTTTTCAGCCCAAGTTGCACAAGGGACATCCGGGACACCAAGACCTGAAATAGCTGAAATAGATGCATGCAAAGGAAAACACTACAAATTAGACCCCGAACTTCAAATGGCCATATCTTTTGACCCCGAGCTCGATTTTAACAAAATTTGACTTCCTTGAACAATCACGACATCCTCTACACCACAAAAACTAGATTTATTAATATTTATGAGGTTATATTTATGAAAATAAAGGAAACATCTTCAGTTCTAGTGAGTTATATGCTCATTCTCGTTAAATGACATAAATGCTTGGCAGACCCAAAATAGCTGCCCGCACTTAGAAGGCCATAACTTTTGTGTTTCTCAACAAAAATGCACAAAATTGGTACCATTGGAATTGTGCTTCGAGCCCAATGAAAATAAATAAATAAATAAATCCAAAATTTGGCAAGTAATTAATGATGAGTTTTCAGAAATATTTCTAGTTCATAACAATGATTTTATTTGGTAGCTGAGATGCATTAATGAAGCATGGGATGACATTTCTCATTGCTACAAGTTATGGGACAGTATGGGGGCCTTTTTCTCTAGCAGAACATCATTTCACTTCATTTATTACCCTTTACAAGTGGTTGAAGGACATATTTTGGGATTTTCATTTTTCCTCTCTCTCTCTCTTCTTAGATTTCTATAAATTGGAGTGTTGGGCTCATTATAAAGAGGAGGTAGTTTTGAGTAGAAAAACTCTATCAAAATTGTTTTGTGAAGCCAATGTGTTGTAGGCCCTTGTAGTGGACTCCTTGCATGGTGATCCAGGCCCTTATCTTGTAATAGATTGAACTGTGCATATGCATGATGCAATAGATGCAATTTTTTTGGATGTATCTTCCCTTGATGTGCTTGTTTGCATTCCTCTTTCCCATTCAATCTCATTTCATATATATTGTGTCTATTTTATGCTCTTGCAGGGATCCATCATCATTTTGTGTATATGAAATGTTATATTGAATGCATTTGTTGGATTGTGGAGAACTGTTATCACATCTTCTACAATGCATTTTACTTCTACTTTTCACGGTGGTGATACACAAGAAAAGAGTGAATGAGGATAGTCTTCTAATGTTGTGATTTGGTGATAACATTTCTGGCACACGTGGTGGGACAAAGAGGTCTTCATTTTAAAAGCATCAATATTGATGTGCACTTGTTGTAAGTCTCTAGCTTGTAAGAAGCTCTAAAATTGCACATTTGGTGACTTCTAAGAGGTAGAATCCACCGTTTCAGATTAGTTCAAGCTTGGCAGATTCATGAGAAGAATCCAAACAAGATCAAGAACTAGAGAAGAGGGACTATTTATCTATCTACACTTGTCCCCAGATAAAGCAAGAAGAGGAAGAAGAGCTCAAAGGTATCCATCTCCACCAAATAGAACCTTATCAACACCTCCACCTGGAAGGCCTTTCATTCAATCAACTAGAGTTCTCTGACCAATCAAAATGGTGCAACCCAATCCCTATGTCAACTTCACTTTGGTAGCAACCCGCTTTCTCTCAATGCACAAAATCCAGTTCGAAGCATAAAGATTGATTAACATTCCATATTCTATTGGAGGAAACTAGACAACTCTGATTGACCACATTCAAGACATTGCAAATGTCTGTGTTATTCACAAAATTACTGAAATGGACATTTTTGTCAAATTATTGGCATCCTCCTTCAAAGGTAAAGATTTGCAATGGTTTAGAAGTCTAACAACAGGATCTATCCAGAATTGGGACCATTTATGCATAGCTCTTCACAATCAGTTTGGAGAAAAGGGAGATAATCTTTCTTTATTGGAGCAATTGACAACAATCAAGAGGGCCCCGATGAATAGTTGACTGATTTCAACTTCAGATTTTAGAGGATGTGGGATAGAATTCCATTGGCCATGAGACCAACAACTGAAGGTGTTTTTCTATACTTCCTTAAAGCTTTAAATTTTGATATTGCCATGATGATTCAATCAATGGGAGGTATAACTTTACCCACACTTATAACATTGCTATTAGAGCTGAAAATTTCTTGATTCAAGATAGTAAACTTGCACCTAGGCCACCTATGCCTCTATATCCAAAACTAGGAGCTCCAAGCACTAGTCAAGCACCCACATTAGCTCTCATTCCTACTCCAAGAAATTAGAGTTCAACTGAATCTTCTACTTCATCTTCTAGTACCTCAAATGAGCTCCAAGAAGTCATGAAGAAACTACAAAACTTGGGTAATGAGTTGGTAACACTTAAAAGGAAACAAGCCCAAAATTTCAGATCATATCAACCTCAAACTCAACCAAATAGACCTCTATATCATCCTAATAGGCCACCCATTCAGAACAAAAATCAGAACCAACTCAATCCCCCCTGTTAATGAGACCATTCCATCCCTATAGTCCTAATGTTGCATCCACATCTAGAGCCTTGGTACCAGTTTAAATTAACATGGCTCAGGAAAATGACTGGTGTTTTGAATCAAGCCCTTATGGTGAAAACAAATGGTGTAGAACAAGAGGTAGACTGAGAAGAAAATCAGAAATAGGGAACATCTCAACAAGAGACATCTCCAAATGAGACCACACTTGTCAATTGGTAGGCTGAAGAATTATGTGGTATGAATCAAGCATATTCTCAAAGTGTAGTAGCCAATACACGGTCCAAGAAAATGAATATTGGAGAAGGAAATTCATCAAATTCAAATGATCCATAGCCCTCTATTACTCGCAAGGTATGTGTAGTCAAAATGTGGATCTTAATGTGTAAAGTCATCCCAAGCCACCTTCTAGACCAGCCCAAGTTCCAATTATGATAGCCCATGTGCAAGAGAAGAATGTGCAAGGAAAGGGGTAGCAGAGAGATAACTCTTCTCCCTTCAACATCATTGAGAAGATGAAGAAAACGAATGTAAACATCTCAATGTGGGAATCATTGGCTATCCCGGACAAAGAGACCTATTGCAAGCTGTTATGGCTAATTGGTCAGCATCAAATCAGCCACCCAATCAACAAGAAAAAGTGCTTACCAATGCATCTCAGCAAAGAGAAAATCAAGGAAGCCACCAAGGTAAAAATTTGAAGCCCCCACCATTCTATATCTCATTGATCATTGGAGATAAGTTAGTACATAATTGCATGATTGATTCGGGAGCAAGTAGCTCAGTCATGCCAAAATAAATAGTTGATTAATTGGGTCTTCAATATGAATTCATCTCTAAAGGTGTGGTGCAATTGGATGGGACAGCAGTAACAACAGTTGGAGTAATCAAATATTTTATCCTCACATTGCATTCATGTCCCAATGTGATCATCTTGTAAGATGTATCCGTCATAGAATTGCCACCACTCTTTGCCTTTTGTTTGTCAAGAGACTTCACCGCTAAAATTAGAGGCTATTTTTCTATTGATTGGTCACATATGTTATTCAGAACAAGGTATGGAGCTAAGGCTATAATCAGATCTGATCCAATTGCAAACTTTCATATAGAGCCTCATACACCGAGTCCAATCAATGCAAATTGTTCAGCCTTTGATCAGAAGATCTCCCAAGAACTTATGAAGCAAATACCAAGGTTGGATGCATTCCAGACTTGACTCTTGATGAATGGGAAACAAAATACATGCTTTTGACCCTTACAAAGAAATGGAGGAATCTGAACTAGGATTTTATTGTTTACATGAAGAAAATCATCCTCTCCCTAGCATCACCAATCCAAACCACAAGGATGATGATGAAGTATGGAAACTATTCTTTGACATGTACTCGAGGAGTAGACAAGGTGCAGGAGGAGGAGATATGCTCATCTCACCAAAAGTTACAAAATATTACTCATCTTTCCGTTTCCAGTTACTTGTTCAAACAACATAGCTAAGTATGAAGCCTTGATTCATGGATTTCACTAGGTAAGAAAGAGAGGCATTAAAAATTTGTAAGTATTTGGTGATTGAACCAAGTCAAAGGAAAAAATGCTGCCAAGAATGATCCATTGAAGAACTACAAGAATTAGGTATGGGATCTCATTGAATATTTTGAAGCTTTTGGTATCAATTTCATCCCAAGAAAGAAGAATGAAGTAGCAAATAGACTGGCAGCAATTGGGGCTGCATTTGTTGTTCTAGAAAGTATCAAGAGTAAGAAATATCAACCCCATATCAAAGTGATTGTAAGACCAGTTGTTCTAGATAACAACACAAGTTGGAAATTCTTTGAGAATGACCAATAAATTGTCAATTTTCTACAAGAAGAAGATGAGTTCTCCACCAGAAACCAAGAAAATTTGGAACAGTAGTATGGTGACCAAGTGGTACAGCTGAGAACTAACAAATTACCAAAAGGTCTTGTAACTTTGGAGTCAATCTTCAACCCAAATGATCAATTCCAGAAGGAGAAGGCAAACATTTAGGTAAAGGGTGAAGATTTGAGCCCATTTTGGTAGATGAAGGCAAGACATTGCAAATTGGCAAAGTAAGTACTCCACAAGAGAAATCTTAATTTGTTTAACTTTGTCAAGAATTCCCGATTTATTTTCTTGGACTTATAAGTATTTAAGAGGTTTCAACCCAAATTTGGCACAACATACTATTGAGCTAGATCTGAATCCAAGCCCATCAGAAAGAAGCAAAGGTCGTGAATCCTCACATTGAACCTCTCATGAGAAAGGAGTTGAACAAGCTGATTGAAGTTAGCATCATCTTCCCTATCAAGAATTCAAGTTGGTTCAAAAACTTGGTGTCGGTGAGGAAAAGGAATGGATAAATCAGATTGTGTGTAGACTTTCATGATATAAATAGAGCATCACTCAAAGACCATTATCCACTTCCATCAATGGAATAGATCTTGCAAGTGGTAATTGGTTCCGAAGGTTTTCATTGCTAGACAGCTACTCGGGCTATAATCAGATAATGATGAAAGAAGAAGATCAGTTCAAGACAGCCTTCACTATGAAATGGAGCACATGTGCTTATAAGAAGATGCCATTTGGATTTTCAAATGCCAAAGCAACATTCCAACGAGCTATGACTATGGCATTCAAAGGCTTAATCAACAAGATATTACTGGTATATCTAGATGATATCACCATTTTCTCAAAGAATGCAGCAAACCACCTCTTTCACCTCAGGAAAGTATTTCAAAGATGTAGAAGGTTCAAAGTGTCATTGAATCCAAAGAAGTGTGTATTTTTGGCACACGAGGGTAAATTTTTGGGCCACATTGTCTCAAGATAAGGGTTAAAAATCAATCCTAAAAGAGTTTAAGCCATTATAACACTTCCATTGCCACATCACAAGAAATATCTCCAAAGATTCTTGGGAAGGATCAATTTTGTTCACATATTTGTGCCTGATTTTGCCACTCTTGTGAAGCCTTTAACAATGATGTTGAAGAAGAGTCTTGCATTCAAATGGACAAAGAAAAGGAAAAGAGAGTTTTGAGGCTATCAAGCATGTAATATCACAAGCCCCAACTCTTATTAATCCAGAATTTTCAAAGGATTTCATGTTGTATATTTTTGGAGGGTCAGACACAATCTCATATATCTTAGTACAACCGAATAGAGAATATTCGAGAATAACCCATAGCATTCTTCAAAGAAAAATCCTGGAAGATTATGAAGTAAAGTATTATTTCATTGAAAAGCATGTCCTTGCTGTCATTAGGAGTTTGAAGAAGCTCACACACTTGGTCTAGAATAATAAAATTCAATTTCTATTGTCTCATGTTGGTGTCAATCACTTTCTCCTAAACAAATATTTGAATGAGAATAGAGCAGGTTGGATCACCCATGTAATGGAATATGATATTGAAATCAAAGTAACCAAGTTGGTTTGTGGCAAAGGGTTGTGTGAGAACCTCACTTCCAAAAAACAAGCCAAATCAAACAGATGAAGAAGAGGTTGTCTTGCTACTACATAATGATTAAGAACAACTAGCTAACAATGCACCCATTCCATGTTGGACCCCAGACTTGGTGAATTATCTCCAAACAAGTTTATGCCCTTCAGAAATGAGTAAATCAAAGGAAGCTATTTCAGGTTGCGATCCATCCCATATGTGCTTATTGATGATGTCTTGTTCAAGAAAGACATCAATGGTGTTCTATTGAGGTGCATTGGAATGGTCCAAGTTGAGAAAATATTACATGAGTTCCATGACGGAGAATCGGGAGGCAACTTTTCCCCATGAGTAACAGGTCTCAAGATCATGAAGGCTGGTTACTATTGGCCTATGGTGTTTAGTGATTGCTACTCATGGATCATGAAATGCAAGAAATTTACATTCTTCACAGAGAAGGAAATAATAGCATTCATACCCCTTCATCAAATTTCATTAGATCGGTAATTCATGCAAAGTGGGGATTAGACTTCATTAGAGTGATCAATCCAAATTCAAGTCAAGGCCACAAGTGGATACTTACGACAACTAACTATTTCACCAAGTGGACTAAAGCAGTGGCACTTAAGGAGGCAAATGAATCCAGCATCTTGGATTTCTATGAAGGGATAGTCACAAGGTTTGGTTTCCTCTGCTACTATCATATCAGATAATGCATTGGCATTCCTTGGCACAAAGATCATTGAATGGGTTGTCAATAATGGTGTATACCTCAAACACTTCAAACTATTACCCCTAGGGTAATGGCCAAGTAGAATCCACAAACAAAAACTTACTGAGAATCATCAGAAGGAATCTTGATGAGAATTAGAGAACTTGGCACACGAAGCTCAAATCAGCTCTATGGGCTGATAGGATCACACCCAAGAGGTCTACAGGAAGCTCTCCATTCAAGCTTGTATATGGAAAAGAAGCATATCTTCCTATATCACTTAAGTTGCCACAATTGGAATTCATGAAATAGTTGGAACTAGAAGGGTTCGAGCCTATGGAAATCAAGTATGCAGAGCTGATGGAATTAGAAGAAGCAAGAGAACATGCAGTGCAGAACATGGAGAAAGATCAAGAATTGATTAAGAAAATCTTTGACAAGAAAGTTAAGGCGAACGTTCCAAGTTGGAGACTTGCATCGAAGTGGGATGTTGATCGTGCAAAGGCAGGAAAGCATTCCAAGTTTGATGCCATATGGAGTGGTCCATAAATGATAACTGAATGTAAAAGTAGAAATCCCTTCTAGCTAGCTAAGATGGATGGTGAAATATTGCAAATTCCATTCAATGGAATCCATCTCAAACATTATTACTAAAAGGAGAATTTCTCACCTTTGTATATATTAGTCTAGGATTTCTGATTCCTCTAAGTGCTTGTGCACCTTTTTGTTGTTTTTAGAATAGGTTTCATTTCCCTAAGTGCTGGTGCACATGCTCTATTGCTTCTAGTATATGTGTTGTATACAGTTCATCAAGCTTCCAAAGGGGACTGCTGCAATGGTAAGCTCATGGTTTGCTGCAATAGTTGTAAAGTCCAGATTTAAAAAAATGTACAACAACTAAAATCAGATGTTGGGGCAGCGTTCATAAATACTCATCATTCAACCCCGTGGATCAAAATTGTGGAAATGAATGAGCTTATAGCAGAGGGTAGTTCCGTGTTCAAGAAGTGTTTGTTGACTCAAGGATGTAGATTTTCAGGTTCCATATCAGATTTTGGATTATCAAGTAGACTCCATGCCCAATGGATTGTTAGAGACATCTGGTCATAATTCATCTGACAGGAAGATAACCCCATTGAGTTACCAAATTTGTTATCCCAAATTCACCCCTCGAGGTAATTTGGATAACTTGCATAATCTCCTAATGTTGGAGCAAGCAGAAATGATGGAAGGACAAAAAATTGGATTTTAGGAGCCTCTCTGGTTTCTCTCTAACTTCCCCATCCAAGGAAAAAATTCAAGGAGTTGGAAAAAATTGCAAAAATCCAAAAATTCGGCTTGTGCTAGTGAAATATAGAAAAATCGGGTTTCTACGTCCTAGGGCTGCACACATACGCATGGTACAGTTGGGACCCAAAAACCTAAAATGGCCACAGGTAATTGAAATTAGTGAAATTAGACATTTTTTTGTCCCGTGCGGTCTCGCGGGATGTCAACACGCGAGTTCGCCGTGAGGCCGAAATCACCGCACCAAGAGTAAATCGAGAGAAATTGGGTTAAAGTGTCCCAAGTCACACATGGGATGTCGTGATGTGTGGGACCTACATGGCTGAAATTGCCACAGGAAGAGAAATTTGGCTAAGTTGGGTTTTTGGACCCTAAGCCGCATAGGGACGCGCAGGACATCCGGACCGAAAACCTGAAATGGCTGCATTCCTTTATTGTGTGGAAAAATAAGAGAAATATGTCCTAGATGATCTATGGGACAACCTGGGACACCTTTGGGATGCATGGGCTACGAAGTTCCAAAATAGCCAACTACAAAGGGATGAGGGTAAAGCGGTGGTCAATGGAGGGATAGGCGAGACACGAGTTCCCGAAAGCCGACTTGCCCTGTTTGCAAAGCGGGTCAAGCATAATGTCCACAAAGTGGGGGTTTTTGACCCAAGTTGCACAAGGTACATCCAGGACACCAAGACCCAAAATAGCCAAAATAGACGCATGCAAAGGAGAACACTGCAAATTAGACCCCGAACTTCAAATGGCCATATCTTTTGACCCCGAGCTCCGATTTTCACAAAATTTGACTTTTGGAACAATCACAACATCCTCTACACCACAAAAACTGGATTTATTAATTTTGATGAGGTTAGATTTATAAAAATAAAGGAAAATTCTTCAGTTCTAGTCGATTAAATGCTCATTCTCGTTAAATGACATAAATGCTTAAGAGACTCCAAAATAGATGCCCGCACTCAGAAGGCCATAACTTTTGCGTTTCTCAACAAAAATACACAAAATTGGTACCATTGGAATCATGGTTCTAAGATAAATGAAAATAAATAAATGAATCCATAATTTGGTAAGTAATTAATGATGGTTTTTCAGGAATCTTCCCGATTCGAACAATGATTTTATTTGGTAGCTGAGATGCATTAATGAAGCATGGGTGACATTTCTCATTGCTGAAATTAATGGGATAGAATGGGGAATTTTGAAAGAAACAGAACATAATTTTACTTCATTTATTACCCTTTGCAAGTGGTTGAAGGACAGATTTAGGAATTTTCATTTTTTCCTCTCTCTCTCTCTCTTCTCATATTTCTATAAATTGGAGTGTTGGGCTCATATCAGAAAGAGGAGGTAATTTTGAGTAGCAAAATTCTGTCAAAATATTTTTGTGAAGCCAATGTGCTGCAAGCCCTTGTAGTGGACTCCTTGCATGGTGATCCATGCCCTTATTCTGTAATAGATTGAATTTTGCATATGCATGAAGCAATAGATGCAAATTTGGGTGGTGTATCTTCCCTTTGTGTTTGTTTGCATTCCTCTTGCCCCTTCAATCTCATTGCATATATATTGTGTCTATTTTATGCTCTTTCAGGGATCCATCATCATTATGTGTGTATGAAATGTTGTTGTGAATGCATTTTTGGATTGTGGAGAACTGTTATCACCTCTTCTAGCATGCATTTTACTTCTACTTTTCACACATTGGAAGACTATCCTCATTCACTCTTTTCTGGTGTATCACCGCTTTAGTGTAGGATTTTTTTCATGCACTCTCTCCCTAGTCCCTTGGAAAGTTAGATTAGGATTAGATATTCTTTCCTGCATTAGAGTAGATTGTGGTGTAGTTTAGGAGCAAGAACCAACTTTCTCTGGAGGTCTATCTCAAGTAGCAAGTCCCATAACTTGGAGATAGCACCCATGTTATCCAATAACACTCTAAGCTTAAGCACACACACTTGTGCAAACCATAGGATGTTTTGATTCAGTGATAACAGGACTTGCACTTATGTGAAATATTTATGACCAGTTTTCTCATTACTCAATTTAAGATGTCCTTGACATTTGGCCTTCTCCTTAGCACTTTTCATTTTCCTGCACTCGACCCTTCTATTGAGGTGCATTCTTCATGCACCCATCTCTACCACATTTTCTATCTCTATGCCATGCTCAAGGAAATTCAACTACTCGATGCCCTCTCTCTTCACATACATAACAACATCTGTCAAATGTTGTATGTCGATTTCTCTTCACCAAGAGATTTATCCTCCAAAATTCTCTCCTTTCTTGTACTTTTATCTCACAATCCTCACATAACCCTTATTTTGGTGATGTTGAATCACTACCAATTTTCCTTTCCTCCCACACATCTCATGTGTATTATGTGTACACCTCATATTCTTATTCCCTTGACTCATCACTAATCCTTTCATTCTATCCTTACATGTTACCTTTATGCATCATCATATTATCTTCATTGTAGTGAGTTTCAAGATCATTTTGATGAGATTGCTCCTTCTATAGTATGGTCCTTACACATTTAATTTCCTTCATGATCTCTTCTAGCATCCTCATCATTGTTATATCCGCTTCAAATTTTTTGGGTGACATCTCATTTATCTCCTCTAACTATTGAATTCTTATTTCTTTTGCATCATATACCCACCTTTTCTCATAGTGGAGAACATAATATTTTCACACTAGCTACCTCATGTTCAAAATTCTACCATATCCAATTGTAGAAAAGTAGTCTCTACTCGCTACAACTTGACAACACCTGGTACTCCCTAACATGCCTACAGAGTTATGCAACGATGGGTTGCACTAAGCTATAGCATTATATTTATAGGAAATGACTTATGGAATCTACAAATAATAACTCGCAGTGGAGCTTCTAAAATATCTCATGGATTTATGACAGACTCTTGATGCTCTCCTAAGTACCTACCCAATACTAGTTAATTTCTTCCTTGGATTTATGGCCTAAAAATACTTATCCGCGGAAAATGATTTTAGAATTCCACATGGGCCTTCAACAAATTCCCTCAACAACCTCAAATGGTGATCTTGACCTCTTTTTATAGTGGTACACCCTAGTTCTTTTCCCACTTCTCTCTCCTCGTTGGCCCTTTCATATTTTCCCACCTAAATCCAAAATTCAAACTAAAGCTTAGAAATTACCTTACCCACCTTATCACCATTTGGACAACCTTTTTTCACCACATCGACCTAATCATTGGATTTCTTTGGTCGTGAAGTCACTGTCAACTTCCGTGATTTGACAATTCATAGTCCTTATCATTTTATTCCTTCTTAGTTCATGTGTCAAATGTTTATGTCATATATTTTCTTCTTCATCATGCCTCATATTCCTTAAGCTTCACCTTTGCATTATTTATGCCCACTCCCTTTAGGCTTCTAGGTCTCTTTCAAAATATTTGTGATCTTATCTAATCTCTTATATCCTTTTTCTTCATGTTCCTAGCATTTTTCCCGTATGTAAAACTCTTATGCATGTTCCCAAAATTATCACATGTCACATCTCCCTTTTTATTCTCTACAATTTTATGACCTATGTAGACACCTAAATTTCACTTTTGCAATCTTATTTCCAAAACACATACAAATCATTCTTATTCTTCTCAATTCCATTATAATTAGTGTTCTTTACTAATTAACTAACGTTTCTTTCCACTTTGGTTGGTTAACAAGAACTTCATTGATCACCAAACCTCTTTCACATTTAGGATGCCACTTTATGATAAATCGTAAGTCAAAATTCTCTTCAAAATATAAAATTAGCATTTATTAGCTAATTAAGCCTATTTTGCCCTTTATTTGGTCAATATACCCTAATATTGGCTTAAAACCCTCTTACAACCACTCAAAATCACCCCATTCACCTCCACAATGTCTCTACAAGATTCAAAAGCTTATCTTGGCCTCCTAGTTGACCCTAAGCAGTTGATTAAGGCCACACACCTCTTAATCACTTAGTAATTCACTAATTTAGATTAGCAAGGACTAATCATGATTAGTAATTCTAATCTAATTTGGGGTTTTTAGTCCCACATGCACCAAAATACAAGTTTCTCCCAAAAGGAAAACTATAAAAAGAGTGCACCTCATTCCTTTATACTTTAGACCGTGCTTTGATTTGCATCTCATATAATAAATATGATATATATCCAAGTTTAATCCCTTCTTAAAGCATTGAATGGGGTTAGTAGATGGATATCCAAAATGACCAAGTAGTCATTTGGAGAGGCCATTTCACCTTGTTTAGAATAGCAACCATAACCATTTGATTGCTCTCTTAGGCCTATTTAGGCCCATGTTAGGTAATTCAAGCACATTAGTAGGCATGTTTAGTTAGATTTTGTATTATTTTCATACTAGTTAATAATTCTTGTAAGCTTCTATCTTAATGTTACATTCCTAGACTTAGAATCTTTGCTAGAGGTGGAAATGGTGTTATCCTTCCTTGTTTAGTCATGCAATTTGCTTTGTAAAGTTTAGGGTTCTTTCATTTAGCATGCCCGGTGGGACAAGACTTATTGCATTCAATTTTTAAGCTTTTAACTTAGTTTCAAAAAAATCATTTCAAAGTTTTAGATTAGTTTCAATTTTTCTAGATTAATTTCATTTTTTCTAGTTTACTTTTAAGATTTCTAGTGTATGTTAAAGCTTTTTAGATTAGTTTTCTCAAGATTTTTAGAGTAATTTTAAAAAATTTAGATCAATTTTCATTTTTAAAATTTGTTTCAACTGGATTAGTGGTAGAAGTTGTGTTTTCTTTCTTTTTGCAAGATATAAGGAGGTGAAGCCCTATCAAAATTGCCAAGAAATCCCAAAGATTGAACCTTTTTTAAAAAAATTGCTTCAAAACTCAAATTTTTGACCATCTACAAGAAAAAGGTGCATGTGCATGACTGTGAGCACATATGCCTCAATGGAAGTGCATGTGCATCATTGACTATGTGAAAGATGACAGAGGAGTGCATGTGCATGACTATGAGTGTCTGTTCATGATTGTGAGTGCATATGCATGATTGTGAGCACCTATGCACTAGTAGGGGCGCTTGTGCATCAAGGTAAAATTTTCTCAAAATTCCAGAACTTCAATTTTATGATTCCTATCAGTTTTTAAGGTTTTTAGATTTTGTTTTTGTCAAATTATTTATTTTAGAGAAATACTCCTAACAAAATTGTCGTAGGGTTTGATAAAGGATTTTTAAGTAAATTAGATTAGGGATTGAGGAGTGATTGTGTTTTTATAATTTGATTGAGTTTGGAATAGAGTTTTGTATGCTCTTCTCTTACAACTAGTGTGATCTTGAGAAGAAAAAGCACATCTAAACCATTATTTTTGCTTATTGGGAGTAAGTAGGAACAATTATCGTTCATTTTTTTCTCAAGAGAATAAACCTTCATTTTTTCATGTGCTTGATATTTTAGTTTAAGAGCTTTTTCACTTAATAAAGAAATCAAGGCTAAAATTTTTGTATGTTCTTCCCTTGCACCTAGTGTGATCTTGGGAATCAAAAGCAATTTTAGTCTTTTCATTAAAAAGCACTTGGATTAATTGGGAATAAACCCTACTTTGCAAATTTTTATGGTAGTTAGTTAATTTACAAGCTTTGCATTTATATTTAGTTGGATTATTTTTTGTGTATGCTCTTCTCTTGCACCTAGTGTGATCTTGAGAAACAAAAACAACACTTAATCCTCTTTCTATGATATTGTGAATCTATTTGGAACTACTAACCATTTTGTGAAGGACCTAATGCTAGTCAAAGAAAGGAGGACTTAAACAATTTTTCTAACTACATGTGTGATTGTAGGTTGCCAAAAGGAGTACGACAAAACCACATTAAGTCTAAAAGATTAAAAATACACCAATATCATCCACAGGGGGTTCAATATCTAGGTGGTATCCTACCAAGTCCATTCATATTGGGGAATTAAAAATGACCCAAAAAAATCTCAATATACCGGTATGCGCATGCGGGTGGAAGGGTTTAGTTTTTTAGAATGGTGAATTAGGTATTGGGGGCCGGGTACACAAGCACGAGCTGAGAGGAGAGGAAAAGTCACACGGAGTGGGAGTGGGTTTCTCATATGCTAGCTTACCAAAGACATGGGCTTCGAAGATGCATTGATATGTTTAACCAAATGCAAAGAATGACACTCAACTAGATCACTTAACCTTCACTAGTATCCTCCCAGCTTGTGCCAAAGTGGGAGCTTTGTAGCAAGGCATGAATGTCCATCAGAAAATAACTAGAAGCAGGCGTTTGTCAGATGTTGTTGTTAGGAGTGCCCTGATAGATATGTATGCCAAATGTGTAAAGCATTTAACGCGTGTGATTTTTTTTTGACACAATGCCTGAATGAGATGTGGTCTCATGGACAATGATGATTGCAGGATATGCACAAGATGGGCTAGTTGATAAAGCTTTGGAAACTTATAAGGAAATGCAACAAACAAATTTCCAACTAGATCAATTCACCATTACCTCGTATCCTTTCAGTTTGTGCCAAAATGGGAGCTTTGGAACAGGGTATGGACATCCATCAAAGCATATGGAAAAGTGTATTTCTGTCCAATGTTTTCATTCTAAGTGCACTCATAGGCATGTATGCAAAATGTGGAAGCACAAAGAAGGAACGTGAGTTTTTTAACACAATGCCTCTACGAGATGTGGTTTCATGGAATGGGATGATTACAGGATATGCACAAAATGACCTTGTTGAAAAGGCCTTAGATATTTTTAACCAAATGCAATTGATGGGTGTAAAGCCGCACTCAAAGCAACCTTTGCTAGCATCCTTTTAGTTTGTACCAAAATGGAAGATTTGGAACTTGTACGGACATCCATCAAACCATAATTAGAGGTGATTTTTTGTTGGATGTTGTTGTCGGGAATTCCCCGATCAACATGTATGAAAAATGTGGAAGCATACAGAAGGCACGGGAGTTGTTTGACATGATGCCTCAACGAGATCTGGTCTCTTAGACTATCATGTTTGTAGGATATGCACAAAATGGGGTTCTTGACAAAGCATTAATGCTTTTCAAAGAAATACCTCAACAAGATGTGGTCTCATGGAATGCAGTGATGGTAGGATATGCACAAAATGAGCTTGCTGAAAATGCCTCTGAGATTTTTAAGAAAATGCAAATGGGAGGTGTAAAGCCCGACTCTGCAACCTTTGCCACCATTCTCCTAGTCTATGCCAAAATAGGAACTTTGACAAAAGGCATGGAGTTCCATCAGTGCATAACTAAATGTGGTTTTTTGTCACATGCTGAAGTTGGGAATGCACTAATAAACATGTATGCCAAATGTGGAATCATACAGAAGGCACACAAATTGTTTGACACAATGCCTCAATGCAATGTGGTCTCATGGACTACGATGATTGTAGGATATGGAATGCATCGCTATGGCGAAGATGCCCTCAAAATATTTGAACTGATGAAGCACTCTGGAACCTGCCCCAACCATGTAAGCTTCCTTTGTGTTTTATTTGTGTGCAACCATGTAGGCCTAGTGGATGAGGGCTGTAAATACTTCAATAGCATGAGTGATGCATATTGCATTATTCCCACAATGGATCATTATGTTAAAACTAAAAAGCATGTCTTAGCTATGATGTGGTAGTTGATGAAAGTGTGGAGATTTTCCAAGCAAAAGCAGTGTACCCTAAATATGCAAAGATGTAGAAGGAAAATACTTAGTTAATTACTCTGAGACCGTAGTGAGTTACTATGCATTCTCTTCCCAATTACAGGAGAAGTGCTTCATTGTGCCATGACAAACTCTCCAAAACTGGTATCTTGGATCAGACCATCCTTCCCCATGGTGATTTCTAATACCATATAATTACCTATCTAATTCCAAGAGCATAGTCTTTGTAAATTCTGTAATTAAGAATCATCTGGCATCGTATAAGTTTGTTGTCATGCGCTAACAATTATAATTATTATGTCAAGCTGGTGATCATGGAATGCTATTCTTATCAACACAATAAGTATTCTCTAGATGAACGCTAATTTCCCTCCAACCTACATGTATTAAGATCATTGCACTGCCCAAGATATCTATTAGAATACCGACATTGTCAACGACTTTGTTGGAGTAACTGGAAACTAAGTAATTGTTGTGATAGACTGTGAAAGGATTTATAAGAGATCAAGATCAAAAGTACCCAATTGCTTCGTAGATTAACAACCAGCATTGTTATCCTTATATATTTGACTATCTCTCTGTAGACTGGAATCACAAAAAATATGTTTTAGCGTAAGACCTCTGTAAGTTTGTAGAGGAATACTCATGGAGACCAATAATATATCATCTAAAATCATCACATCCTCTTCATTTTCTTCATCCACTGTAGAGTGTCTATTGTTTTTCTTATTACGTGGTAATATTATCTATTCACCAATATAAACATCATTGCAATCATATATCAATAATACAACAGCTTTTACCTCAACTAAGAAAGTAATCATACATTATGTAAAGTTCCATCATCAATAACAACATATTCCATTTCCAAGCTGCCACTATCATCATTTGATCATTATAATCCTCAGTATTCCCAGTTCTGAGAATCCTTTATAAATTTAAAATATGGAATGCCTATATGCCCGAAACAACCATATAACATGCAAACTAGATGGATTACAATTGTCTTCTTGGAAGGTCTAAACTGATCGATGCAACTTCAGCAACTGCACTCTCTCGAATGCCCCTCGATTTTTGCAAGTATGTCTTATACCATGAGGAAATTCTCGTAACAAATGCATATTAGAATGTCCATTCATTCACAATGCATCAAGTTCATATGATGGGCCTTCTATCCACTTGGGTCAAGATTCAATTGAATCAAGTTCATCATATTGCTATGCAAACAAATCTTTAAGTTTTCTTGGCCTTAGCACACCCATTTTATGTTGTTGTGGTTGTAGTTCTTTCAATAATCATTCCATCGATGGTGTTTACCCCGCAAAGACCCTCTCATATATGGATTGTTATTCTGGTTGGAACAACACTTGGGAAATAGTGTTGTTTAACTCTTAGGGACCTTTGTGGAGGAGATATGGAGATTGATTACTTATCTTGAGTCCCCTTTTCTTCTCGTGGATATGCCAGTTGGGTATGGTTTTGGTTGACCTTCTTGGATGTGCTAGTTATCTTGAGGAAGCCCAAAACTTTGTTATTAAAATGCCAATCAAACCTGATGCAGTTGTGTGGGTGTGTTTTCTTGGATCTTGTAGGTCATGGCTTGGGTTGGTAAGATGGATAATTTGAGATTTATGTCGACTAATTGTGGAAGAAGGGATTTTTGTAATGATATATGAATATTTGTAGAGGATACTTTTTTGTGTGTGGGGGATGACTCTCAAAACTATTTCACAGTTCAAAATGGAAGTAGATCTCCGATTTGATGTGTGTATATCTTTTATTTCTTTGTTATAACAAGAGTCTATATGTTTCTAACTTATCTTATATGGTGGATTCAATGATGAAACTGTATGCGCTTATTTGAACTTAATTTTCTCAGTCACATCATCGACTAAACAACTGCGGGCTCGTAGTGAAGCCCTGCTGAACTTATTGTAACATTACCCTTTGATAATATAGAGGCGGACAACAATGTTAGGGAGTAATCGAAGGATATATGTCGCTATATATGTTCAAGGAGTTTGTATAATCTGTATTGGAATGAAACATGCTACAACATATTCTCTCCTACAGCCGGGAATATTCAGTATTCCAGTATGACTAATTATATCCGAGTAAAAACAATACCATAAAATCTATATGTCAAGTATTCCAGTATGATTGATATGTGATTTGTATGATTAATTTTTTATTCGGTCCATAGACCTTTGGCTTAAAGTGGGTGAGGGGCTCCCTTTACATAGTTAAAGATAGTTGGAGGCTCTACCTTGTACCTCTCATTTTGTCTACCCTAAATACAAAAGTAGATGGAAATTTTGCACAAAAATTTTAACTATCTGCCCAATAGACTAATTCTGTCGAATACTCTGTTTCTTTTATGAAATTTAGTGTTCAAAATCACTTTTCCTGGAAGAAAATGCCAAGTTTGAGTTTTAAGGGAATTTCCTGGTCAATTTGTGTCAAAATAGTGGAATATTAGCATCTTGAGGCAATTCGGAGGGTTTAGAGATGAACTGTTATCACAATTTGCTAATTCTGTTATCATAATTAGCTCATAGCCTAGCTTTGTCAAATACACTTTTTGTTTGTGAAAATTGGACTTAAAATTTGATTTTATAATTTTAAAAGACAACATTAAATATGAGGTCATGTGACACTTCCACAAGGAAATTGTTTCTATTAAGGAAGCTTCTAGGAGTCTTATTGGAAAGAAAAGTTGCTCCCAAAGATTGATAAATATTTTGGGAAAGGATCACTAAGCTAACAAGTTATTTAAATACTTTTAAAGGAAAATGATGTTCTGTTGCTTTTTTCCAATGTTTCGATTTTGAATGCATCTTTTTCAATCCTTTGAACCTATTGTGATTTCAAATAACATGATTGTCAATGCAGGATTCAATTGAGAATGGGATTTGAGAGAAGAAAAATTATTTGTAGCTGGTGGGGGAGATATAGAGGGATTCCACTCCGAAAACAAAGGTGAGCTATATAACTATTTGTGATAATTTTTTATTATATATATTTTTCCATTCACTTAATTAAGAAGTTTTTTAAAATGTGGGTTAAAATATTATTATTTACTTTCAACACTAGATTTATTTTCCAATTTTCAATTTTTCATCCTTGATTGGAATTTAGGAAGTATTTGCAAACGTAATTTTTTTCATATGGAATGAAACTATTGTATTTACAAATTATAGTCTCTTATTGACTAAGGAAATATCAATTAGAAGATTATTAATTAGGAAATATTGAGATGCAAAGGGAACATCCGATTTTGTCAGTAACTAAGATTGAGTATTATTTTCATCTTAAATAATATTGTTTCACCATCTTAATTACTTGAAAAATGATAAATTATTAAAGAATAACATTAAGGTAATTGGTAATAGGTCTTGAATGTCTTCAAACCCACTTTCTATAGAAAAATCTATTATAAAACTAATATGTGAGTGAGAAACATGATATATATTCTATTTGACATATACGGGTAGAGATAAAAAGGGGTAAATAAAATTGTAATGGAAAAATGGGTAAGTGAGGTACATGGAAAAAATAGGGGGTATTTTCATTTTAATAATATAACGGGAGGGGGTATTATTAATTAAATAAGTAGAGGTAAAAATTAAAATCAAGGGTATTCTTTAATACCCTCCGAACGCACGTGTTATACCATAGTTTTACTAATCGAACCTCCCATGCAATCATCACATTGTATTTGTAGGTTTTAGTTAAGAGATATGGATCGCCGCTAAACTACGACATAACCCCTTTAGCATAAGCCTTAAGATACAACAATGGGGATGTTCCTAGGAACCCTAAAGTAGTTCATGTAAGAGGCAACCTTGTGAACAAAATAGGAAATTGCTCCACACTACCGACTTGTCTAGTATGCCTTGGTGAGATTAGCATCAAAGATATTTGTATCACAACCCCAAAGTGAAAGTTTGACTAAACGCACTTCGGTGCTCATTATATTGAAGGGGGTAAAGTAAATCCGAGATACTCCTTGGGAAACCTTGGTAAATCGAGCTCACTCTAGATATCTTGTGATACCTAGAGAGAGAACCACCTAGGAAGATCGTCGGCTTGGACCCATTATTTTTTTCTTAGATAGTATACTTGAGGGCTCTCACAAAGTGACAACTTTGTTAGGTTCAAACTCTTGTTTTTCAATTCTTCCTACCATTTTCATCCCTTCGTTGATATTTTGGTTATCCTATTCACATGCATTTTACAAAATTTATCTCGTATAGTATCCATTTGACTTGTTCTTTTATCACCTTTGTAAACTAAAGAGTGAGTGACCTTTTAGATATCTTATCACAATCAACATCTAAAAACTTGTTGCGAAAAAATTGGATATATTTTTTGACACTATCCAATGTCATCATCGCAATAAATTCCTCCTCCTTCCATCAATCCATCAGTGGTTCTTAACCCCTTGTCAAACAAGAGAGCTAAAATAAGTTTTCAGAAAGCAAAATAAATCAATCAAATCAAAAAGCACAAAGCTGAAAGAAAATGCTAAAAGAAAAAAAAAATTGATATATAAATCTCTCATGGGGTATTTCCAATAATCTCTATTGGGGATATGGATTCTGACTGGTAGTAGAGAAATTTTGTGATTATAATCAAATACATCTCCATCAAGGTAATGGACACCTAGCTGGTAGTGGAGCAATGTACGGCTCTCCTTCTACAATCCATCCATAAAAATCAACTCTAAAAAATAAATCATTCCTACACATTGGCTAGGGTGTCTTCACTTGTTTTCAATCAAATATTCCCTCCAAGAGGTAATAAATTTACACGTGCACACACTAGATCTCTATGAGAAAACAGGATTAGTATGTTACCAAGTGTCTTTTTTTTTTTTGACCTTGTTCAGACTCTTAATCTAATATGTATCTTGTCTCACGATTCGTGCCTTTGGCTAATCAAACCTTCATTACGAGGATTTTATGCTAAATTCACAACATTCACATCATTCTTATACTTCATTTGGAACATCTATGTGTATAATATTTCCTTTTTTCATGTTTGTGGGCACCTTTGTCCCCTTTCTCAAAACAATCTGCCACTTCTTTCTATCATTTACTTCTTAGCTAGCTTACATTGGGAGCATCCTTGCTCCTTCCTAACATGTCATTGGGTTATGTTCATCATCATGTTTAACCTATCCATATTTTCCTAATACAACTTATACGCGTGAATAGTTTTCCTTTGAATATTCCCATCTAACGTTGGGGGCAGTTTCACATATTCACTTTCTTGTGCATACGTGTAGCATTCTACCCTTGTACGGTCCATCCGTTGTTGGGGGCATCCACATTTCTTCATTTCCTATACATAGCTTTAGAAAAATTCTAAAAATCAAAAACATTAAAATAAGTTTCAAAAAAAAAATCAAATATGTTAGTCAGAAAAGTCAAAACATCTAAATAAACATCAAAACCCAAGCAAATTGGTCAAGAAAACTCAAAAGCCAAAAAAATTGGTAAAACAAATTCAAAACCCCAAATTTATGTTTTCATTGAGTATTTCACTTTGATACCTTTCCAATGCAAAAACAACAAAGTCCTTTCGATGTCGGGAGAAAACTTTATGGCCTTCGGAAGATAAGTAATGCATTTAGTGTTGCATGAGGCACCCATGTTGCAATCAAAAACTTCAAAAATGAACTAAACACTGCCAAAACATGCACCCAAGCACTCATGAATCATGCGCATAGGTTCCCAAGAACCTCTTGCATCATGCATAGGTGCCCAAGCGCCTCTTGCGTTTCTCCTTTGCTCCCACGTAAGCTCCTTGTCACACATATTGATATTGATTTGTCTTAATTTCACAACATATTAATTTTAAAAATACAAATTTATCTTAACATTAAGTATTTTTCTTTGATACCTTTCCAACGTAAATCAAACGGAGTCGTTTTGATGTCGGGAGCAAAAGTCATGGCCTCCGAAAGATAGGTAGTGCACTCAATGTTGCACAGGCACCAGTGCCCATGTTGCTTTAAAAATGTCAAAATATTAATATGTGAGCCAACACAGGCACCTAGGCTCCCATGCTAGCCAAAAAATGTCAAAAAGAATGAAAATTGAGCCAACATAGGTGCCCATGCTGCCAAAGACAAAGCGCTCCCATGAGTGCGTAGGTGCTGACAAAGATTGCGCAGCCATAACTTTTGCTCCCAGACGTCAAAATGACAACATTTTTTGGCGTTGGAAAGGTATTGAAGAAAGATACAAAATGATAACATTAATTTTGGATTTATTTTACCAAAATTTTATGGTTTATAATTTTTAGATGGCTTGCATACAATTTGAAGCTCAGATATCACCTACATTATCTTCAACATCAAAATTGGTCCTCCAAAACCATATTTCGATGTTCTTGTTTGTTCTTATCTAAAACAACATGTAGATCATCGTGATATACCTCCATTAGCAAAGTTGGTTCTACTTATTATGTTAGTACTCCCTTGCAACAGTGGGTTTCGGTACTATGTCATAATGCACGAATGCTTTCCATGGGACTACTTGTGTCCTTCATTTTTCCCTCACATGTGTTATTGCTTGGGGCATCATTTTTAACCCTTTTCATTACAACATGAACATTCAGAACTACAGCTTGATAACAAAAACATTGGTACAACTGTCTTGAATGATTGTTTGTTTGAGTATATGTGATTGTGCTTGTTTCTTTGTTAGGTTAGCTGGTTTACTTTCTCATATTGCATTGCATTGTGTATGTTGCATTGAGTTAAGCATCATTTTACTTACTCATATTGCATTACATTATGTATGTTGCATTGAGTTAAGCATCATTTTACTTTCTCGTATTGCATTACATTGTGTATGTTGCATGGAGTTACGTAGCAATGGAAAAATGTTAGTAATTTAGCTTTTCATGTTATCTTACATTTTTGTTCATTTCAATAAAGGCCGATGATGTAGACCTAGGGGCAAAATGATATAAACCGGTTGCTTATGGAAAGGTTGGATGCAAAGGTTGGACTTGTCCTATATTCTCCATTAATCATTTCTTCTCCATTATCATTTATTACCATTACTAATTTTTCTCCTAAAACTCACCCGAGGAAATAAACAACCACGTTTATCCCTATCCTTATTCCTTCTCAATACCTAAGGGTTTCGCACCCATTCTGACCCATTTTCTTCTATCCATTTCAAATCATATTTTCAATTATCGATTGAATTCTTCTATCACCCCATCGACACTCGAGGGCATCCTTAATCCTACCGATTTTTCTTCAAAATCCACCTATTTATGCTTGTCTACTATGTTTAAAGTGAAGTCACTAACTTCACCTCAAACAGGGGAAAATGTAGACACCTAAATTCCACTTTTACAATCTTATTTCCAAAACACACGCAAATCACTCTTATTCTTCCCAATTCCATTATAATTAGTGCTCTTTACTAATTAACTAATATTTCTTTCCACTTTGGTCAGTTAACAAGCACCTCATTGATCACCAATATTCTTTCGCATTCAAAATGCCACTTTACGACGAATCGTAAGTCAAAATCCTCTTCAAAACAGATAATTAGCATTTATTAGCTAATTGAGCCTATTTTTCCCTTGATTTGGTCAATATGCCCTAATATTGGGTTAAACCCCTCTTATAACCACTCAAAATCACCCCATTCACCTCCACAACGTCTCTGCAAGATTCAAAATCTTATCTTGGCCTCCTAGTTGACCCTAAGCGGTTGATTAAGGCCCCACACCTCTTAATCACTTAGTAATTCACTAATTATGATTAGCAAGGCCTAATCATGATTATCAATTCTAATCTAATTTGGGGATTTTAGTCCCACATGCACCAAAATACAAGTTTCTCCCAAAAGGAAAACTATAAAAAGAGTGCACCTCATTCCTTTATACTTTACACCATGCTTTGATTTGCATCTCATATAATAAATATGATATATAGCCAAGTTCAATCCTTGCTTAAAGCCTTCAATGGGGTTAGTATATGGATATCCAAAATGACCAAGTAGTCATTTGGAGAGGCCATTTCACCTTGTTTGGAGTAGCAACCATAACCATTTGATTTCCCTCTTAGGTCTATTTAGGCCCATGTTAGGTAATTCAAGCATATTAGTAGGCATGTTTAGTTAGATTTTGTATTGTTTTCATACTAGTTAAGCATTCTTTTAAGCTTCTATCTTAATGTTACATTCCTAGACTTAGAACCTTGGCTAGATGGATGGAAATGGTGTTAGCCTTTCTTTTTAGTCATGCAATTTGCTTTGTAAAGTTTAGGGTGTTTTCACTGCCAACACTCCTCTACACATGTCCATACTTTTGCACACAATTTCTTACTTTTAAATTTTTTTCACGAAAATATGGTGTGTTTCCATGCAACCTTTCCTCTTTTATGGTGTGAACTTCCTCTTTACTACTTGTTCCTCCATTCTTGTGCATTCCCATGGGTAAAATTAAGCAGGATTTACTTGGACTTGGGATGCTCTTGCATCATATATCCGAGTTCATGGGGATGGGTTTAATAGGTTATAGATCTCCCACGAGTCATAAATCCTCGACATCATGTAATTTTCACTAATTCATGAGAATCCAAGTTCATAAGAAATCATGCATCACCCCAAAACATTTAGATTTAGCACATAAATATTTTTAAAATTATTATCCACTTCTAAGAAATCCATGTCAAACTCCATTACCTTAGTCATTCTTTAGAATCCAAAAATTCTATCCAAATCCACATAAAACTATAAATGTCATGTAATCTTACCCAAGTTGTGCAACACTATAGATAGAGAACAAGCCCACACTACTACATAGTGTGCAAAAAACGTCATATATTTTTTTGAATTAGCTTTAATTTATGTTTTCTTTTTTTCCCATTTTCGACGTCATTTCTAATGCAAGTATGACATAAAAAATTTGGCAAAAATATGGTGCAAATTTGATGTTATTAGCATCGTCGTAGTTCCACATTTGCATAATGATAATTTCTAACTTAAAAATAACAAGTTCAAACCCATCCATGTCCTTTTCATTATTATTTGGTCCTTGTTATGAGGAAAGGAAAGATACCAAAATGTAACGCTCAAAATTACAAGAGTTGGAAAATGAAGATTTTTTTAACACATAAACATAATAACAAATTACACAACCGCAATCATACTGATTTATTTAATCAAATTCATTAATCAATTTTTTCTCTTTTGATCTATCCGATAACATTCATATAAGCCATGTGCGGCTAAGAAGGGTGTATCCATATCTCCACGATCTCCCTTCATCACTACTTGAGTGACAATGCTTACTAGCATTTCGATCAACTTTTTAAAGTTCATGGGAACTATGTGAAAGTCATTGGGTCTACCACGAAGCTAGTTTCCCAACTTCGTATTCTGGTATCCGACCATTGTCTACCTCAAGTTCAGGATTTCAACTTCCCATGATCATGTTACTACAGACAAAAAAAATTATTTAATTGGAGGACTAGGTGATCGAGATAATGCACAGCCGTCAATGCATTACTTTGGCCAAAGTTATCCATCGTGCGGAGTTAAGGCTAAACTCAAGACAACACACTAGTCTTATGAGTTTTAAGTCTTCTGCCACCTCACAACTATCCCTTTCACAGTTATCTAGATCTTTATAGTTTTTATTTTATTTTATTTCCAATTAAACCTATCTTGCAAGAGTTTATATTGAGATAGATGCCAAAGGCCAACTAGGATCTTTATGAGATAAGTACATTTGTTATGCTGAAATGTAACTATATCAGCATTCTACATGTACTTATCCCTTAATATGCCTAATGGATCTTTTCATCTATTTACCATCCCATTCTTGTTTGATTCTTTAACCTTAAATTACCTTTTACAACGATACTCTTCCATTCTCTATACAACAAGATTTACAATCTTATCATATTAATACCAAGTTTACCGAAAGGCGAATTAAATATATATTAAAACATGTATATTTAATTATTCCTTCGATTAGCTATGCCACTAAATAGCTTATTTAATTTAGAAATTAAATACAATTGATTGTTACAATAATTTCCCAATTATCGGCTTCATACATTGATAACTATCAAATAAATGTATTCAATAATTTGTGAAAAGTAAGATTTCACAACTCAAGTATTCATCATTTACTCATATTGAGATATTATTACACACAAAGTAATCATCTCTTTATTTAAATCATATATTACATATCTTTGTTAAGGAAAAATATATAATCTGGTATAATAATTCTCACATAGTGAGGTTTGAATATTTACAATGGGTCCAAGATCCCAATAATTCAGCCAAAAATTCAAGGATATCATCATTTCACCAATTTAAATCCAAGTATCTCATTTAGATCCATGCTACGATAAAACTTCACAAGACATGAGTTTCCACACATATGAATGTAATGGCTAATGGTCCCGCAAGATTGGAGTAGTTGTATGATGTCGATTCAAAATGAATTGGCATGAATATTAACTCCATTTTCTAATGAAATTAATTAATAAAATATGAAAGGATATACATGTTGTTTTATCAACAAACACATGGTAATACACTGAAAATGTATTACTACGGTTTCTATAAAGATACAACTATGGATGCACACAAATAGAACAACCAATTTCTATTTTAGCGATCATGTTTCCCTCTAATGACAAAGGTCAATACATCGTATTCCACCTTCAATCAATAAGCATTTTACATTTAAAATTTCTACATAACTTTGTAAAAACGATATGATTAAGAAGAGTATTATTTTTAGTCAATAAGCAGCTCTACAAATTAGCACAAATATCACCATATTTCCATCACTTTAACATGTTCTATCGGTAAAAAAACATCCTAACCAACAATATAGCAGTGTTGTGGTTACATCATTTAAACATACTCTTTTTAGTAAAAGAATAGCTAATAATTTCTTTCATAAGATATCATTATTTTAAACTCAATCATCCCTCCAATTACTCCTTGGTGCATCTCGGTCAAGTTGTAAAAGCTTTCATAAATGTACCAAAACAAGCAATTTTTTTACCATCTTATAAGAATTTTCAAGTCATGATTTTCTAAAGATAAGTTATAGCCTAAATGCCTACATTTTGTAATTATTCACAAATAACGAAACACCCTCATTTATACATAGAACCGATTTAGTGGTCCATAATAATAAAATTTACTGGAAAAAAATGGTCTTTTTCTTAATTTTACACCCACAAATTATCATTATAAAAGAGGAATAAATTAAAAATCGGGTGCATATAACAACTTTTGAAGAAAAAATACAAAACCATGAAATTTTAGATACCCATATTGAATTGGATTACCCAAATCAATTCCTTATTTTTGCAAATTATATTTTTTTTTTTACCCAAATTGATTTTTTTGTAAAAACATTTTCAAATTATAGTTTAACAAAATAAAAAAATAAATTTTACAAATTTTAAACACAAAATTCACAAAACTTTTTTTTTTCACAGGTAAGAAGAAAACCAACTAAATTTTCCTTTTTGGTATAATTTTATTATAATCAAAATTTTTGATATTTTTCTATTTTTACTTTGGGTTTTTTACGATCGAAACTCTAAACCCCATACTGTGTATTTGTTAGGTTAAAATTAAAACCACATAAAAAACTAAAAAATAATCCATCAATTTTTTAGAATACTTAAAATCTCTGTAACAATTAAATCAAAATTTGTCCACAATTTTATTGATTTCCATTAAAAACGTGGCACCTAATGCACATTTGTATTTCCTCACTCCAAATGGATTTGGCGCCAAAAATAATGTGCAGAGAAAGGAGAAGATATTCATGTCTAAAGTAAACTCAGACGCGTGAACCTTCCGAACCCCCAAACTCTTGCCACTCCAAAACTATATAAAATCCTAACTCTTTCCTCTAAAAAGGGTTCGCGCGAAGGGGTGTTCTCACGCAAGTATTCAGGCGAACTACTTTCTACAATGTGGAGAATGAAAATTCATCGAAGGAAAAATAATATAAAAATATAATGAAAGAACTATATTTGGTAGCATACCCTTACCAAAACAAGATTTCTTTTTTTTGGGCATATTCCAAGATAGTTATAGGTAAACGTGTTTTAGAGCATTTTCACACTTGTGCCATGTGAAGTGGTGTTTAAAATTTGAAAATGAAACCCATAAATTTCAATAAATAAATAAAACTTTAACAACCAAGAAGAAACATACAAAAATCCTCTACCCATATATATACCCAAATATATATATATATATATATATATTTTTCGTAAAATACACAACCAAATTTTTTTACAAAATGAAAACCACAAGCACAAATCAATTTTAAACACACAAATTCACAAGGATTAAGTGGGGAAAAAAAATTCCTTTTGGTATAACCTTATAATGCAAGTCCACATATTTCCAACAATATATTACCACCAAAATTAGTTGAATTTTCAGGTTTATATAAAACATTCCAACAACAAAAAGTGCTTGATTTCCATTAAAGTCCGTAAATAATAATTCAAATATTCTCAAATAATGTAGCTGGCATTTATATGAAAGCTACTCTTCCCACTCCAACATCAAATTGAATCCTTCTTTCCTCTAAAACTCACGCAATTATCCGGAAGGGGAGAATGAAAATAGTCGAAGGAAAAAAGTAAAAAATAATGAAAGAACTATAAAAGATGACAATATTGGTACGTGTTTTAGAGCATGTTTCACACTTGTGCCATGTGAAGGTGTTTCACGATTATAAATCAAAAATAAATAAAACTTTTGGCTTAATGCCAAAAATATATATATTTCAACATTTTTTTACTTTGGTTGTTTATCATTTTAAAATTAACCTTCATAATGCAAGTCCACATATTTCCAACAATATATTTAAAATTAGGCCTAAAACATCATACAAAAAGTGCCAAGGAAGGATCAAATATTCTCATAAAGGTGGGTGCAAATTAAACAGAGACAATTATCATCGGGTTATTCAAAAGATGATTAAAGTAACCGAGAATAAAAATAACTGAAAGATTCACTATCATTTATGTCTATGATTAAGGCCTAATCATGTTTTAGGAAGGATCATCAAGGTGGGTGCGGGGGTTATTCAGAATGTCATGCAATAGTCAGTTGTGGGTCATGATACGACGAACCAAATGAATTTTACACTCAATGATGATCTCATCTAATCCTATTTAGACTTAACCGTAGTTAATTTAACTTACGATAAATTTTGGGATGTTACATACTCCACCCCTTAGAATAATCATCATCTCGATGATTTTAGGATAAATAGATAAACTAACCCACTATTCATTTGATGCATAAATATATCTCAAATCAGCTTAGAATTTGTAGGAGAACATTGTGTGGTTGAAGAATAATATGGAGGAAGAAGGGTATGGAGAAAACATGTACACATAGCCTTTGATGAGGGGGAAGAACATGGCAAGAGGCATGAGGAAAGAACAAATGTGTAGTGAGGAGGTGGAAGAGGAGGAATATTATAGGGACACAATAAGAGAGGTATGTATATTATTTTTATTGCATTTTTTGTGTATCTCGGATATTTATTTTATAAGAAAAATAAAAATCATAGATAAAAATATTTAAAATGACAAACCCTAACTCAAAATACAACAAAACCTACCAAAAAATATAACAAAGTTTCGTGAAAATTAGGAAACCTAGCCCAAAAAATAACTAATCCTAACCAAGCATACTATGAAAAGAAGAAAAAAACCTTAGGAAAATAGGAAACCCTATCAAAAACAAAAACATAAAACGTTTATAAAACTAGAAAAAAAAAATTCTATGCAAAAAACAACAAACCATAGTAATAAATACCAATTCCTAACATGAGGAAAGGTTTAAATCTGAACATATCTAATGGGCTACAATATCCCCTAATGCTCGAGCTAAATTTTGGTTTTGGGATATGGTTATCGTGTTTCATAATGTCTATAAATTGTATTTGGATCAATAAAATTTGACAATGATGTGGTTTTATATTAGTCCTCCTTACATATATCCCTAAAATGGGTTAGTCATCATTTGATTCCAATTGACCTCATTACACCCCTATTGATGAGATGAGCATACCAATAATTTGAATTGGGTTCCAGAACACATAGTTCTCTCAATCTTGTAGTTAAATGGCTATTAATAAAGAATGTAAACAAGTTATTATCCTTATTTCAGCCCTCACACTTGGCGGTATACACTTGTGACTCAATCATTTCTTAGGATTTGTGATATAGGGAAGTAATAGAGATGTATTCATAGTTTGAGTAACTTGTTGTAATAACACTCTAAAAATATGTTCTTCAATACATGTTCATGACCTTCATAAAGTGTCCCTTTGATATGAAATCATTAAATTCCCTTAAAGAGTTAGGATGGATGCATCTATATAGGTGACCATTTGAGTTATTTCTCTTTCAATCAACCTAAAAATGTCACCTAGGATGACCACTCTACATTGTGCACTTAAAAATATGTATGTTGTAAGTACAAGGGATAGGTTCATAGTGTGTGGTACATGTTTGTCAGTTGAACTTTTCATGGACATATGAATCTATCTAGACTAAACACGGAACCACTTCCAAGACAAGGGATAGTTTGTAGATAGAGGATTTAAGTTTTTCAATAAATAAGTAAATGTCATAAGGTCATAATAAATGTCAAAGTGATATTGCCAAGTGCAGGACCAAATTTTGCATGCTACAATTTCCCCTTTTAAATGGGTATTGGAAAATATTTGATTAAAAGAAACGAACATGTGAAAACCTCACATCCCAATTGTAATAAGATCATGTGAAGCTGGTGAATGTGTTCATGCACAAATCCAATGTGAAAACTACATGGAAAATGCACATATCAATGCTCAATAGTGATGTAAAATCAATGTATGAAAAAATAAATGTGTAAAGTGAAATATCCATAAAACAACTAGACATGATTAGTGATGTCAAACTATTCCCCCAATGTGATGTATGAAAAGTGTGCAAGAGAGGTTTCCGCCATGCTAAGTAGGTTTTTAAAAGTTTGTAAGTCATGTAATATCTCATGTGATAATAGCCTTAGACTATTGAAGCTAGGTATTAAACATGGGCTACTAAGGGATCCATTGTATCAATTTTAGGCTAATGAGATAGACATTGTATCATTATTGGACTATTAAGAGATCTAGTGTATGAGTATTGCATTATTGAGATATTTATGCATCAATCTTGTGTTAAGGAGCCATGTATTATTCTTGTGCTATTGAAGGAGCTATGTTTCATTTATAACTTTCATAAATCTATGTTTGGTGTATGTGATATAAATTTCATAAATCTAATATAAATGTGACCAAAGGTGTAAGGTTGTATGAATGAACTTGTACAAATTCCATGTAAACTTAATATGTATAAATGTCACAAATCTATCTGAATATATATGATGCACTTGTACAAAGTCCACATAAAATGGATATGAACTCAATATGTAATCAAACTATTGAATATATGTGATGAATCGATAAGAATGTAGCCTAGTTCAATATAAGTATGTATGAATGAACATGTGCCAAGTCCATGTAACTATTATCTGAACTATGATTATAAGTATACAAATGTAACAACTATATCTAAATTTGTGTGATGAAATGTACAAATTTCATACAAATGTGCTTTGAATAATGTAATCTCAGTTTTTGAATTGTGTGAAAATTTTATCATCTTATTTTTCCTACAGGTTTTGGATATAATTTGTGTAAAATTCTAAAAGAGCCCACAATATGCCCCCAAGCTATGTCTCCATGTATAACTCAACTCACAAGAGATAAGTGGTTAAGTTGTAATATGTAAAATCAAAGCATCTAGTATGTGAACCATATATAGCATGTATGCATCACATGGTTTTAAGAAAAGTATGTGTCATCTATGATCAATAGAGAATAAGTAGTATATGTGTGATCTCAAGGGTTTTGAATTGTGAGAATAAGTAGCATGATAGTGAACAAAAAAGAATTATATTAGTGAAAACAAGTCTTGACACCAAATGATCAATAGGGAAGTTGAATATGGCATGACAAGACATGACATAGTGGGCCCTCCATAATACTAGATGACTGACAATATATCATAATGACAACTCAACTAGAGCTAATAATAGCTAATTTTGTTGAAAGAAATAATGTGTGAAATTTCTTTTCAAGAAACATGTCGAGTAATATATTTCAATTAATATGGCATGTAGCATGTGTCAAACAATGTGTATCAAGAATTATGTGAGTCAACAAAATATATCATAATTCATATGTGTTTCAAGAACCATGTGTATCAAACTAGTATGTACCAAATAAGTATGTGAACAAAGAAAGAAATGTGGTATGCAACATGGGTTCCCAACAAGTAATGTATCAGACATAGTGTGTGTAAATAAATTAATGCATCAAAAATATGTATAAAGAAAGTAATGCATTTGATAATGTGTAGCATACAATGTATGTGAAAAGTAATTAATCATATAATATTAATTATATATTGTGTGCAAAGAAACTAATGAATTAATGTCTACCAAGATTATAAAGCAAAATCCCAATGCCAAGACAATCATGCATTAAAAAAGTGTAAATGTATCATGATTAACAACGAGTAAGCATGGAGTATGTAAAATCACTACATAGACGCAAGTAGTGTGATCATTAAATGAAGCAAAATATGAAACATGATAAGATATAAGTGTAATATAAGAAATAAAAGGTATGTATTACCAATGCACTAGTGTAAAATATATAATTTGAATAATCTCTCTATCTAATATTCCCTTGATGTAGGCATGCCCCGATCCGGAAGGTTTCCCCACATGTAAGGCTTAGGAATCCATAAAGCATGTGTATGAGTGTTTATGAACTCTTTATTTGTAATGTCTCATGTAGAAAATAACTAGTGCATAAGGACTTAGTATATATACCTAGATAATGACAATGTATAAGTCTATATAATGAATAAGTCAGTCACATGTAGGTCATGGTTTTGTATTTTTTCTATGGTGTATTGTTTTTGTATTTTTACCATATTTTATTTCTTTTGTATTTTTCATAAGAAACAACATGTAAAAGTTCCAACTTGTAATGTACTAGTGGCCATAGACCATAGGTTGTAAACAATAGAAGGAAGGTGATGGGCTCATTTGTAACTATGTTTCCCTCAATAATCATATTAGACCACTATAATTTGTTGCATCAGTAGGTAATTCCTTAGTTGTGAATTTTAAATTAGGTGTCAGAAGAATGAGTATTATTCCATAAGAAAAGGTCATTATTTTCAAACCACAAGAAGTATCTATGTGTTAAATAATATATGTACAAGTGATTTACATCATTTAAAGAGAAATGTTAAGGAGTATATTGCTTGGGTGGAGGAATTTTATCCATGGGTGTAAGACACATATTATGTTAGGGAAGATTAGGGGAAGGAGTTGAATCATTATTAGAATAATAGAAATAATCATGGGTGGTATGATCACTAGATTCATTAATACTCAAAGAACTAGTATATGCATGTCATAAATTGTGAGAATATCTAGTGATTTGATGCTCTCATTGTGTGTTAGGAGAGTGCATTGGTCTCCCTTGTGGTTCACACTAACAATTCTATGGTATAACTGCTACATATCGTGCACAATTATGTCACATTGGTTGGGATATTTAGGCAATTTATCATTTGTAAGTGGTATCGATACATGTAGCAATAATTATTTATAAGTGGGGTTAATTTTCTATATGTATTGGTCATAAGGGGGTGTACATGAAAATTCTACAAGTAGTGAAGTACAAAGTTAGACTATAATAGTAGTACATGAAATAAATGGTATTGTGGTGGATCAAAGGGGATATCTAAGAGGAAATATTAGGAGGGTGTGTGTCTTATGTGTATTCTTGTATTTCAAGTATTTATATAATGTGGATTGAATGAAATCTACCCCATATTGAGGCCGAAGGATATGTGCATGAGAAAGTGTGAGGAAAAAAGAGGCTTTTGTGTAATTTTGAACTTGTAAGAGCATATAGTTGCTCACGCATGGGTTTGGTTCTTGGCTAGGATGATAATCATCTATATGTATGATATTATGTAAGTGGTGAATAGTGTGGTTGGAACCCAATAGAGGGGATAATGGTGTCTATACTCACCAATAGTTTGGATATCTTGTATCTTATGAGTGGAATCAGAATTAACAATGAGTTATAGAAATGGTGACATTTGGGATCACATGTGAATTAAAAATAGTATTATGTTGTATGCTATCATGATAAAAAAAAGGATAATATCACATTATGAATATCATTACCAATTTTATAATCAAATTGAGGTATTGTATCATCATAGTGGTGGAAATGTTTACTTGGACAATACTTTCATCCTCAATGACATCCTAGATCTTATATTGCATCTTTGGGCACCGAGTTAGTTTCATGTCCGATACGTTGATGGTAAAAATAATATTTACTAGCACCAAACTTGTGGGTGTATCTTGAATCATGTCTTGATCAAAATAGGCGGAAGAAAAAATATGAGATTGAGCATAAAGAGAGTGTGGATTACCATGGTAGGGGTTTCATCTAATGGTGTCAAGTGTCGCATGGAGGTTTTAGAGATACTTTTGAGGGTGTGATCGATTGAAGGGTTAGTTATATTGTAAATGTGGTAATGGATGGATAAATATTCTTGGCTTGTAAGGCATGAAGTTTCTCAAGTAAATACATTTCATAATTCAATATCAACTAAAATAATTTCTCTTAGTTCTTTTTCAAGTATATCTTAATATTGGAAAGATTAACATTTGTCATTATATTCATGTATGCACATAAGAAAAGAAGGATTTTTGGAATAATCCAAGATTAGAAATGAAGTTTAAAATTATCTTGAAAATCTAAAAGCTGTGAGGTGAGGAATGAAACCTAGTTTGGCATGGATTGATAGGTAAAAAAATTCACCAAAATTTAATAAGGAAATTATGTTTATGTATCTAATTAGATATTACTTGTGTGCATACAATTCGTAACAATGGAATAATAATTCTAACAATCCTAAACTGTATAATTAAATCATGCCAATAGATATGCCATGGAAAATATAGATAGGGTTTAGATTTATAAAGGTGTTACCATGCACTAAGATCAAAATGTGTGATAGTGTGTTGAAACTAGATGTCGAGGGCTAGGAAGAGTATCGTCAAGTTGTTTGTAACATTTGGAGAACTAAAAGTGTGTGTAGGGTAGGCTCATCTAAACGAGGATAGGTTCATGGTTGAAAATATTTGAGGGACTACAATTTTTTCTCTTGATGCTCTTAGTTGAATTATGGTTCAAGAATATGGTTCTCCTATGTCATATTATTTGGAATCTATATGCGGATCAATGTGATGATATTTTTTTCCGGATATTGTTCTTCCTCACTTATAGCCCTAAAAATGTGTTAGTTGAAATTTGAGCTAGATTGGCCTCACCACACCTCCAATAATGTGATGAATTTTACACTATATATTGATACTTCAAATCGGGATCAAGTTGCATGTAGCTCTCCCAATCCTATGATGACATAGAGAGTAATAAAGAATAAAAACAATACAGAGCCCTCGATTTGACCCTCACACTTGACAATAAATACGTGTGACTCATTTTTGGCTCATAGATTTGTAATATATGGTAGCAATAGATATGTATTCAAAATTTGAGTAGCATTTTATTATATTTCTCTAAGTAATGGGATCTTCAATACTTTCTCATGTGCTTCGTAGAGTATGCCTTTGATATAAGATCCTTATATTCCCATAAATAGCTAGGGTGATTGTGATTAAATATGTGACCATTTGAATGATTTCTTACTCAATTGACCCAAATGTACCACCTAGGTTAACCAAGCAAAATTGTGCATTTTATGAAAATACGATTGTTAAAAAGTACAATATACAAACATGTTCATAACATGTGGGATAGGTTTTCATTTGCACATGTCTTGGGCCCACAAACCTATCTAGGCTAAAGTAGTAAAAAAATTGAGACAAGTGATAGTTTGTAGATGTGTTATGCAAAGTTTGCAGTGACTTCTAAAGCGCTATGTTGGAAAATAATTGTGACCTACTGGACTTGGGATATACAATAGATCATGAGGCTTTAAGTCGGCCAATAAATAGGTAGATGGTGTAATGTAAGAATAAATGCAAAAGTGATATTTCCAAGTGAACTAGACCAAACTTTGAGTATTACACTAGCCTAATAATCCTAAATTATGTTAACTCTTGATTTTTGAACACTACGGTAAATAGAATTTGAATAGGTGAGATTAGGGTTAAAGAGAGAAACTAGAATATGTAGGCCCAAAAGGTCGACAAAGTGCTCATATTTTTGTATTAAGGTGGATCAAACTTTCATCAAGCTACTTAAAATATATCTCGGCCTAGAAATAAGATTTAGATGGGTTTGTGGGTGTTTGGACATTTTTAATGTTGGATATGCCATGGAGGACTACAAACCTTTCCTTTGGGACTTTTTCAGTTATTTTACTTTCTTTATACATGTCTTCTTGATTCTAAAGGTATTATTTCTAGATATGGAATTTTGCAATGACTATTTTAGGATAGGATATGGCTTCTCCTTGGTTTTAGACCCTAGCTTTGTGCCTTTGACCTAAAAAGAGGTTAGTCTATTTGAGTAGGAGTGACCTCAACACACATCCATAATGGTAGAGTGTTGTCCATATATCACTAATCCGAAGAGATTATAAACTCATGTAGTTTTACGAAGCCTATGATGAGATGTAAGTTATAGACAACTACAAGATGTAATGAGCCCTTGGCATGACTCTTAACACTTGGCATTATGTGTTTGTATTTCAAATTTAGCTCAACATTTGATCTCATAAATTAATAAGATAACTTCAAATTTGTAGTTTCTTGTTATGATGATTTTCTCTAAGAAATATGATAATTCATTGGTTCTTCTAAACTTGTTAAAGTTTCATGTAAATGGTCCCTATATGCCCTTTTTGTCCCCCTAATAGATTATGGCATTTTTGTATTTATAATTGGATCTTTTATTAGTTGTCCCACACAACAAACCCATAAGTCTTTCCTATGATGAATAAACAAAGTAACCATTTTGAAAAAGTGATCATTAAAGTGCAAGGAGAAAGGTTTTTAGGAGGTGGACAGATTTGGTACCAAAGCTATCTAGGTCCCATTTACATGTCCTAGATGTGACAAAAATCAACTATAAGAAAAGTGAATGTCTATACTGGATGTTTAATATCAAGTGTGGTGATTTATAAGGAGTTGAGATAGAGAATAGTTATCATCTAGTGAATAATAGGGTACAAGATAGAGCACAAGAATACTTTAAGTTGGGAAAATAATGTGTAAATGGAATATATATCAATGTAAGTGCAAACTTACATATTGCCAAGATTCTGAACCAAATTTTTGATACTACATATTTCCCCCTTCTAATGTAGTATTGATAAATTTTGGATTAAAAGAAAAGAAACAAGTAAACCACGAATCTTAATCATGAGCAGTGAGTGTAAATTGTTTATTGTTTTTCCAATCAACATGAAAACTACAATCAAATGGAAAATGCACATAGTTCAATGCTTGATAAGGATGTATATAAACTTGTAAATTGAATTTGAAAATTATATCTCGAAAACTTGCAATAAAGTGAAATGAGCAAAATAATGACTACACCTAATTGGTCACGCTAAGTTATGCCCCCATTTTTGAATTCTAAATAGTTGCATGGGGATTTCTCCCATGAAAAATAGGTTCTTAAATCTTGCAAACTTAATGGAATTTTTGGTAGCATAGAACGGCTTGTTGAAATCTTGCTAACTTAATAATCTTTCCGGTAGCTAAAACTTAGCTACCTTGATAGCCTTTTCAGTAGTGTTGAACAACATGCTAACTAAATAACATTGTTGTTAGCATAAGAATTCCATAGAAGATCAATATTTTTTCTTTTTGACGCCAATATCAACTTCTTGACTAGTTGAGGCCGAATGTCAACTATGTATATGTGATTATAATCTATTACTAAAATTGTTAAAAACTATCAAAATTGAAACATATTTTATCCAAAACTATGTAAAATTTCACAAATCATACTAGGTCTATATCTCCCCATTAAAATCTATATGGAATTTCAAACAAGCCTATAAATGTCCCCTTTTTGAGGTGACATATGTCCTTGTGTATCACTCAACTCAAAAGAGAAAGTAGTCAAATGAATCATGTGTAAAAATTAATAAAGAGATAAACTATATGAATCATGTGTACTAAACATGGTTGTATAAATTGGCATTCATTTGATATAAGTGTTAGACATAAAATCTAAAATGTGTAATCCTAGGGATAAGTATTTGTAAATATTGTTATAAATTTATACAAAGAAGTATGATAGCATACACATGACTCGAAAAAAAGGATCCTTTGAGACACTGAGTGACACAATGAAACTTGTATAAGTATGTTAGTACACACATGACTCGACAAAAAAAAACCATTTGAGACACACAACATGACATAAATGACCCAACAAAATACATTTTACCCACTTGATCACTCAACTAACATGACATCATGATGACATGATGAACTTACCAACACTGGTATCAGTATGAATCAGTGTGAAAGCATAGAGAAAAAAATTGTCATACGAGTAAGCATAAATATTAGATTAAGGAATTGCCATGCATCTTGGAGCAAACACATCATACAACATAGAGAAAACATGTGTTATACAACATAAAAGAAACATGAGTCTTACAACATAGAAGGAACATGTGTTATACATAAAATCCCAAGGAATATATCGGTCATAGAATCATACAAGAGGAATCAACATTGAAGTAGGCAATAATAAATGTAATAAATCATCATAGCATAGAGAACTTTTAGGGCTCAAATCATAAACACAAAGCAAGAAATATCAACATAGGAAAATGCAATGTACTCTTCAAGTAACCACAATACAATATGTATAGTAAATCATACTCATTGAAGTACAATTTAGTGCAAAAAAATTAGTAAGTAGCTCTATGTCACCAATGGACAAGACTACAAAAAGATATAATCTAAAAATTCGGTTAAGATTCCCTCGGTGTAGACATGGCCCCAATGTGAGAGGTTACCCCAAGTATAGGACTAAGGATTCACGAAGCATATGATTGTGTCCATGGAAATGTTTATCCTATAGCTAACTCGTGTATACCATTAAAATTATGTTCCTATAGATGTAGATATCCAAAGTGTTGAATCATTATAACAACATCTAAACTCTTTTAATAACAAAGTTAGTCACAAGCATATTCTAGTTTTGTATTTTTTGGATGTTTGATTATTTTTGTATTTTTGAATAATTGAACATGTGAATAAAACTAAAATTAAACGCACAAGGGCCCTATGCCATAGGCTACATACAATAGGATAATCTAGATGGGCTTGAGGTAAGCTGTGATTCCCTCAAAATTCATATTGAACTCCTAAAGCGTGTTGCATCATTGCATAATGCATAGTATGTCAACTCGAAGCTAGGTGTCAAAAGAATCGTCATTGCAAAAACAAGAGAATACCATAATTGTTATCAAGATGAAGAATGTATATTAAGACAAACATTCATGTGACAAGGAAGCTATGTATGATGATTTGTAGAGTCAAATGGAGTAAGATGAGAATATATGAGCGTTATTTGAAGAACCGACAATGGGGTGGTCATATGTCATATATTGACACTTGTGAATCACACATCTTATGGATAAGGAGAAATAGAAGTAGTTGAATCACTATTTGAATCAAAGGAATGATCATGTGTGATAAAAAAACTAAATTCATGGAACAACATTTGTGTGGTAACACCAATGTTGATCTCATGGTGAGGTCCAAGCAATGTAACTAGAAGACAACTCAACCCCATCACCTCTTAAGAGGTTAATTATAGATAAAACCTTGTATTTCACCCCAAATACTGATTGGTGTTAAACAAGATGTTATGGAAGGGGTTAATAGGAAACTTGTGGTTGTACTTTTAAATTGACATTCAAACCCCTTGTTATCAATAAAATCATAACAAATGTTCATGTGGAAGCATGTATCTTGTTAACCTAAATCCCAAGTAATAATTGAACCATGGAAATTAACTATGGTAAGGAATCAAAAAAATGAGGTGTATGAATTAGGAGTAAATGTTTTAATGAAATGAGACACATGCAATTTTGAAATGAGAACATGTGTTTGTGCACATCAAGGTGGTACGATCAATGATGTTAATCATGAAGTCTTTCCCCACTATCTAATAGTACCTAATAAGATGGATTCGCAACGTAAAGTGAATTTGTCTTATCTCTTTTAATAGATGGTCAACCTTGCATTGTTTAATAATAGTAAAATGACTAGTCTCGTGTAGGAACAAGTTTCTTGGGAACATGGATTCCCTATTTGGGAACGATTGTTATATAAATCGTATGCACCTTAAATAATATTAAAATGATTAAAATTCTTAACATGATTGTAATATAAATGAAAGTAAAGGAGAATATTCTTGGCGATTAAATGCTAAAATGAGAAACTTGTAATTTGTAAATAATAACGTATGATTTTCATAAGCATTACAAGTGGGATAATACAATGATTTTAACACAAGGTAATTTATTAGTGATGAAAATGTAAATCAGGGGACCTATGTACATGGTTGTTAAGGTTTTAATCTCGTCTCTCTTATATTCCTATTATTGTATTGTGCTACGCTTGTTTGTGAAAATGTGGTGTTGGTTATTATTGTTTCATTCATGAGAATGTATGTGCTTATGAATATTTTTATCATTAACCAATGCTTAATACAAAGGCGTAAATTGAATAAGATGTAAATCGTGAAATATACGTATTTGGTGGATTAAGTCCTTATTATACCTCTCCCTTATGGTTTATTCTTATTGTTTACATTTCGCTCTTTTGGAGCCAATGTGAAATTGTTTTATCATCATTTTGATTATTTGGATGTCTAAAAGTATGGGGTGGGGTACATAATTTTTTTGTGGAGGGATAAGTGTGATGTTAGTGAAGGGAGGAATAAGGAGTTGTCTTTTCATATGGAGAAACCAAGGAGATTCATGGCTAGCCTTAGTGGAGTGATAAGTGTTGTTTCAAGTGGAGGGATAAATGTATATTTGTTATATTTTATTGCATGTTTAATGGAATGAACCAAAGGCTAGCCAGGATTTCCTAGTGGACCAATAAGTGGTAGTTTACAATGATGATCTCTCCCCTTTGCAAGTCTTGTTAGAAGGCTTGATAGTGTGACTCATATTATTGATGAAGCGTCATTTTCACTCTCGTTATCCTATTTTTTTGTTGCTTATTGGTTGTTCATTGGAGCATGTGTCCATATATTTGATGGTAGTTATATCTTGCATGTATGGGTATGTTTACATATGTGTGTATGTTTTTAATATCCCTAAATGGTATATAATGAAAATTGCATTCATATTTCTTCTAGTTCCCATTATGTCTTTGTTTGAGTTAGTATTGGCTCAATGAGTGATGAATCTACTTGATGTAATGGTGTAAAAGTATTTCTAAATACTTTCAATGAAAATTTGAGCATAGAGGCCTCTTATTTAGTTCAAAGACTTCTAATCCTTATGGTTGACCTTGATTGGAGAGCCTACATAGAGGTTGTTGACCAAAATAAGCTCACACTTCTTTTGAGGTCAACTGACACCATTTTCCCCTTTTTTTTTTCTTCATCTGAATTTTCACATATTTCAAGCACTTAAGGCCCCTAAAATCATTTCCAACAGATAGGAAATTTCTTCCCCTTTCCAGAGATATAAAGAAGTCCTTCTAACTCTTCATATTTTTTAAGTTATGGGTCGGCGGGCCTTAGAGGGATTTTTTGCCAAAAGTGGGCCGACGGGCCTGGGAAGAATTTTGCCAAGGAAAATGTGGGCCGGTGGGCCCGGGGATAACCTTTTTCCAAAGGCGGGTCTATGGGGCTATGGAGGAAATTTTTCCCAAAATATGAAAGTGAGCCGGCGGAGTGCGAGGGACTTTGAAACTTTTTCACTTTTCACAAATGGCGTAGTTTTCAAGTGCGGGCTTGCGAACCCGCGGTCTCATTGGCCATTGAAAAGTCATAGAGTCTGTAGAGGGTACCACGTGTCTCTGGGCGCAACTCTAAGGATAGAATCCAAAGCGAGACCCCAAATAAGCGCTAGACCTCCACGTGTCCCAAGGTCTAACAGTCCAAAGGGGACAGTGGGCCTAAAAATGACTAACACTGAGAGGACCGGTGGAAGCCTCCACATGTCCAAATGGCGCACCTTCAAGGGTCAAAGCAAAAGGTGATTCCCAAACAAGCGCAAGCTCACTGCGTATCACAAGTCCAAAATGAGACAGAGCGGTCGTTTAAATCAACTAAGTATAGAGAACCGGTGGAGAGTGACACGTGTCGCATCAACGCAAATTCAAAGGCGCGACCCGAAACAAAGTCTCAAATGAGCATGAGGCTTCCACATGTCCTAAGGTACGAAAAGACAAAATTGGATGTTGAAAAGTCACAAAGCCACGAAGAGTGCCACATGTCAATCTAGTGTAATTTCAAAGGTGCGACCCAAAAGGCAATCCTCAAACGAGCGTCATCCCGCCACATGTCCCTGAGTCTGAAAAGGTGATGGCGGCCATTGAAAATTCCAAAATCCTGTGGAGGCCTCCATGTGTCTCGACCGCGCAACTCCAAAGGTAAAAGCAAAGGCGGTTTTCAAATAAGCGTGAAGCCTCCATGTGTCTAAGGTCAGGCACAGTGTCTCTACCAACATAAAGAACTTAGGAAAAATATGAGGGAGCCGAGGAGCCCGCAGAAGCTGCCACATGTCAATCCGGCACAATTTCAAGAGTGAAAGGCAGGGGTCGAATCTTCAAGGTGCGTGAGGCTACCACATGGACTCGGTATGGACAGACTCTTTAAACATTGCACGCCCGTGACCTAATCTTCGTAAAGCCATAGCTTTATCTGGAAACTTGGATTTAGGTGGGAGAAGACTTTTTGGAAAGGTCTTGACATCCTCTATGCCCTGGAAGCATAAAATATTATTTTTAATAGGATTTGGTGGGTGAAAAATGGGAAAATGTCTTTCAAGCCATTAATGCAGAATTTGATTGCTCCAACTACCAGATCGGATTTGATTTGATCTGTCGTTCTTCTTCCCTCAACACGCCAAACAGACAATCAAGGAAGACTTGATAGATTGTAGGTAGATTTGTAGGGGGCATTGAGGGTCGGTGGTTGAGCTTTCAGAGCAGCATTCAATGCTCTTTTGGGAGTGGTTAGAACATAGTTTGATTTTCCCTCTCTTTTTCTCTCTCATTCTTCTATATATTGTAAAAGAGGGGCATATTCAAATGGTTGGTCATTGTTTCTCTTCCGCCCCCTCTCTCTTTCTTCCCTAGGGTAGAACATGGATTCTAAGCCTACTTTCATGGCTCTGTAATGGCATTTTCTTGTCTCTTTCCCTTTCTTGATGTATTATGTGAACTTTTGGAGCAATTAAATATGTTTTGTGATGCATTTTTCCATCCTTTTCTTATTTCATTCTCTTCTCGCCTCTTGTCATTACAGGTATACTGTGCATACTCGATGTCATGACGAGTTCTAGGAGCTATGCTTAATGGGTTTCAAGTGGTGTTCGTGTCAACTCCATCTCTGGTTTGTGGTGCATCTTGTCCACCCTCTCCTCTACTCACCTCTCTCCACTTCAGTGATTCGGATATGTGACTAGCCATTTCCTTTTCAGTGTATCACCACTTAGTGTAGGCTCTTTCTTTCACCCTTTCTCTCTCTCCTTATCTCCTTGGAATGGTTAGAATAGGATAGAATAGTTTTGACTGCAGGAGTAACTTATGGCTGGTAGATTAGGAAGCAAGAACCGGCTTTCTCCGGAGGGTCATCTCAGTTTGCAAGTCCCACGGCTTGAGAAATGGTCCCATGTTGTGCAATCACACTTGAATGCTCCACTCACAACTAGGCCATTCGGGGTGTTGTGATTACGCACTAACCGAGGTTAAGGAAGAAATAGAATTACTTGAAGTTTGGTCTATGTATTGGGCTTCTATTTTTATGTTGGTGTTACTTGAGGATATATAAGGAAATGAAGGTTCATTTAAAGGGTTATGCATGTTTATTTTGAAGATTGATATCTCGAGTTTGTGCACAATGTTCCTACTCTCCACTAAAGATGAAATCTTTATCGTGGCTCAACTTTGGGACTAAAACCTCCATTGTTGGAATATTGAGAACGAACACTCCTCAAGCTTGAGGGGAGTCCCATATGAGGGTTTCCAAATTACTTCAAGGTGTTTTCAAATCAGTTCTATTGTGGATAGTCGATAAACCCCTTTTCTCTGTTTTAGCCCTAAAAGGGACATCATTATGATATCAAAGCTTTGGTCTTCCCATCCTGAGGGTTTTATTACAAGAAGATCAAATGGCAGATAGAATTTTCAGTGATGCTAGACTCGAAAATCTTTCCCTAGGGAAAGAAAGATTGGCCAATACAATGGCTCAGTTGATCCATACCCTTCAAAATTTGAATGGTGGAAAGATCTCTTCAAAGGAAGACAATAATACTCAACCATCCAAAGTGGACAACATTGCTACATGGTATGAGGAATATAGGGCCCTTTCGGAGAATATTCATGATGCCATGTCATTTTCTAGAGTTCATGGGAGTAAGCAAGGGAAGATCAAGGCCCAAGCCTAGGTCACAAGCTACACAAGAAGAAAAACTAGGGCTGCAAGTAATGGAGAAGAAACAGCCCATAGAGGAACCCACGATGCAAGTTGAAGAAGGAAAAATCATGGAGCTTGAGCCAAAGAAGGAAGAAGAACAACCAAAGTTGTTGGGCATTGAGAGGGAACAACCCATTGAAGCCCTAGAAGCCCCCATCACCATTGCCAAAGTAGAGCTCTTGACTGATTTTCAGAACAACAGTGTGAAGGCACCAAGGTGTGATGAAAGTCTGAAGCATGAGCCTAGAAAGGAAAGGGAAATCATGGAGCATGAGTCCCAAGGTAAAAGTTCCTTAATATTTAATGATGTTTCATTGGTTTCTAATGGGTATGTGTGGCTAAATGTTGAGAAGAAATCATATTTGCATAAGGGCAAAGAGGATGCATTGGAAGAAGGTAATCCAATTGTCATTTTGGAGCATGAAGACAAAACAGATCAGCCCCTAATTGAAGAGGAAAAATCAGATCAGCAGAAGGTTGATGAGGAAGGAACCTCACCGAACACTCATGTGGATTTTCAACTTGCTATAAATTCCAAAACAGCAACTGAGGGTAAGCCGCCTGATTTATTTTATGATCATAGCACGAGTATAATGCATCACACTAGGTTACTACATTGTTTTGGTCATCAAGAGGGCTATTCTAAGAATGGCAAGAAGATGAAGGAAAATAAATGGGAAGATGATCTTCTAAGCATTTCCTATAAGTTTGATTTTCATAGCAGCCAAAGATATGATGATCATTCTCCATATCCAATGCTCCATACTCAAGCAGTTTCAGATTTGTGTCCAAGGTATGGGTATACTTTGTATTTGTTACTTCCATTTATGTCATATCAAGATAAGGGTCATTATGAAAAGCATGCTAGAATGATGGATGTAACTTGCAACATAAGGCATGTAGACCTCTTGATGCAAATTCAGATTTGTGTGTGCATAAGGGTATGGGATCTTGGTAATATTTTGAAGTATAGATTTTCTAACATTGAAGTTATTGTTGTTATTTCCTTCGTCATCTCATACCAATGGGAAGAAAGAATTCATAATTGGTTCTTGAAGAACATAAAGAAAATATTGGCATGACAAAAAAATTCCACCCATTGCTATAGCCAACATGATGAGAAGTGATTTTGAATATGAGGGGACAACTCATGGTAAGGAAATCACTATTTCTAGACATCCATCTCTTCTTGAGTATCTTCATATTTTAAGGCTTGCACATGATCCTAGAGGGAATATTCCAAAAATAGAAGCTGAATTTATGTGCTCTATGTTGAGACTTGAACCAATGGGGTTCAACTTGTTGCCCATAGCCAAGAAGGTATGATATTGAAGGTTGCAAATTTTTTATTTTTGGGATTTTGAGCTTCTTTATCGCCTATTTCAGTTTTTCCTACAATATGTTTGTTGTCATCAATAGGAGGACAATCATGAGAGGAGATAGTTCCCAAATTTCCAAAGCATCTTCAGCCATCATGGAGTGATCATAACATTGTTGTCATATGCACTTCCAACTTGCAAAGTGGCACATTTGTATGCATATAGGTGGATTCAATCACAGGAAGTGTTGGCTGTTAGTTTATAGCATTGTTGGCAATCAATGTAGGATCAATTCTAGCTCCTATATCAATGTTGTATGGATATTATCATGCATCTCATACTCTAAGGAATGATGAGGTGAGAAGCACATCTTTGATTCACTTTCAAATTTGTTTAGGCATATGTGATATGGGTGTTTTGGTGAAAAGTGCAAAAGGAGAAACTTTTGATTTCAAGATCAGTAGTGCTGATAATTTTATCATTATGAGTGTCAAGACGAGGGAAAGATCAAATGAACCTTATGGGGAACACAAGAAATATGATCGTCTTCATAGACGAGATTGTTCGCGTCATTTTTATGTCATGCAATTGTTATGTTTGGGCCATCAAGGTAATAATTGTAATTCCTATTTTTGATCTATGTATTACTAACCCTTAGATCCATGAAAGAACTAGGGGAAATTTGGAAAAGGGGAAGCAAGTATGATGAATTTGCAGTTGCACATATATCAGTCATAGAAGGAATTGAGGATGCATCAAAAGGGAAAAATGATAAGCATACTCTTGGAGTAAGCACTCCACTAAGAGAAGAGGTTGAGTTCACAAATTTTGTGTGCTATCTAATAGTTTCGGATATTTCATCTCAGTTGGAAGTAGTTGGTATGAATGGAAGTAGTAAGAATACTAAATTTTGGGCATTCAAGCATGTTGTCCTAAGCTTCTATGTGACTATCATAAACATTTCCAGCCCCTTCTTCATGTTGCTATCAGCTGTAATAAGGTTTCCAGCCACTAACATCGTGATTTCCAAAAACAAATGCATGCGTGCATTTATGTTTGGTACAACCATAAGGAAAATATGAGAATTCATCCCTTCGAGGGAGTTTACAAATTTGTTGAAAGGAAAGAAAGAAGACTTGCCATCATGTCCATGAGATATGAGGAAGCAAGGATGTTGAAACCCTTGGTTTTCTTTAATGAGTTTGTTTCATGTGTAGGTACAAACAGGAAGCCAAAGGAGAAGTTGAGATTTATTTGGGATCCGAGCACTTGCAATTGCTTGAGGACAAGCAATTTTGAGTGGGGAGGACTGTAATGTCCCCTAAATGGGACATAATGAGAATTGCATTCATATTTCTTCTAGTTCCCATTATGTCTTTGTTTGAGTCAATATTGGCTCAATGGATGATGAATTCTACTTGATGTAATGGTGTAAAAGTATTTCGACACTTTTAATGGCAATTTGGGCATGAATGCCTCTTATTTGGCTCAAAGACTTGTAATCCTTATGGGTCATCCTTGATTGGAGAGCCTACATAGAGGTTAATGAAGAAATAGAATTACTTGAAATTCTTCCTATGCATTGGCAAACTTTTTGATGTTGGCACCACTTGAGGATATATAAGGACATGAAGGCTCATTTGAAGAGTTATGCATATTTATTTTGAAGATTGATATCTTGAGTTTGTGCATAGTGTACCCTACTCTCCACTAAAGACGAAACATTTAGTGTGACTCAACTTCGGGATGAAACCCTCCATTGTTGAAAGATTAAGGAACAAACACTCCTCAATCTTGAGTGGAATCCCATACACGGGGTTTCCAAAGTACTTCAAGGTGTTTTCAGATCACATCTATTGTGGATAGTCAATAAACCCCTTTTCTTTGTTTTCAGCCCTAAAAGGGGCATTACAATGTTGGGGGCTTGTTTTTCCATAGTGGAGGGATAAGTGTTATTATGGTGTATGGATTTGCTTATTCTTGGGAGGAAACAAAAGTTAGAGAGACTAGCCTTAGTAGATGGATAAGAGTGTTTTCATGTGTGGTTGCATAAGCTGCTTTGAAGGAACCAAAGGCTAGTTTTATTTCCTATTGGAGGTTCTAGTGGAAGTGGTGGCATCATTTTCCCCTTGACAAGCCATTGGATGGCTTGGTTATATTATACATTTTCATTTTTGTTGATTTGTTGGCATCACCTTCTCCTTGTCTTGGAGATGCATGCAAAGTGATGCATGTCACGTTATGGTTCGGGCATTGTGTTGTTACATGGGCGCAAGTATTGTTGTTGATAAAGAAAAAATATATCCGTGTTTTGGTGTTACTCGATTTGAATGCTTTGAGAAAAAGAAATCATTTGGTTAATATTAATACATAAATGAGCTAGAAAGTCATCGTCCAAATGTCGTATCACATGTACAAAGTGTAAAACTAATCTAATGCATACTCCTTCAAGCTTTTTGAAGAGCTTTGTTAACAATGTGCCATTACCCATATGGTCCATACACAAGGTGACAAGGGCTCAAAGATGTTGCTTTGGATCACTCTTGCCATTGTATAGATAAATCTTAGGTGGAACAAATCCTATGGGAAGGGGATAACTAAGGACCTTAGAGGCTAATGGATTGTCCAATAAACCAATAGAAGTCGTTGTAGCTTGTAACTTATTAGAGCTTTGCTTCAAGGAGATCATTAAGCTTGTATATATTATATCTATGCAATGTATGTCTCAAGAGAAGGGTTCCTAATGACATATGAAGCACTAGGTGCCACAAAAGAAGCAATAGGTTGTGTAGGAATAGACATGAAAACTTGGGGTGCAACTTGTGATTTCCCCATAGTAGGAACACTAGGTGTAAGAAACACTTGTGTAGATGCATGGGCAACAATTGTATTGATTTAAGCTCTAATGTAAAAAGAGAGCCTTTTCAAGATGGATTTCTATTAATCAAAGGTTTTGCATGGCCTTTCCCAAGTGCGGTTTTTGTGTGCATCATCTCTTATGGGCTTTCTACTAACCTAGTTAGTACACCAATATTATTACCCTGGTTTTTCCTTAAGCACTTTACTAAATTGATCAATTCTATCCTTTGGTTAAAGTTGTTAAATAATAGGATAGTTCTCCCTATTGGCGTCATATGGATCACCCTCATGGTCAAATAATGTCTCAATAATAACAATATCCTCATTAAAGGATACTTCTCCCTATTGGCATCATATGGATCACCCTCATGGTCAAATAACGTCTCAATAATAACAATATCCTTATTAACATTTGTAGCATTGCCATGAATATAAATAATGTTATTAACATCATAAATATGTGTATCGGCATGAGCATCAATAGAAGAAATATTAACATCGGATCTATTTTTCATTTTCTTAGTATGATATGGAATTAAAGGCACTTGGATGCAATCAATGTGGTCACCGCTTAATCTAACATATTTTTATTTTTTTGCAATTTTTATCCTTACAATAAAACACTTCCTACCAAATCATTTTTCAACAAATGGCATTCACCCTCACTACCTCACATTTGCAAAAAGTGAAATCGACACCATATACCCAATAAATTAATGACTTTGAACTAGATGAAGATGTCCCTCCTCCAATCCCCTTCAAATAGAAATAAGCACACATATCTCAACATAAGATCCAAAGAGTATTAGCTCGAAATGTTATTCATTCACATGCCCAATGTTTTTGTCATTGGGGATTGAATGGTCACAAAGTGTGCATGTGAACCTTGTAGCGAGAAAGAATGCACTTAAGAATTAGTATTCTCAAACAATTTAAGTGTCCAATAAGCCTTGATTTGGTACCATGTCAAGCCATCCAAGTTAGAATATAATAAATGGTGAGGAATATCTAATGTGATCACATGTAAACTACGATAATTTTGTGACTTAGGTGATTACCCTTGAAATATATTTGAATTGTGTTTAACTTATATGTATAGTTACTCTAGTCTCGCTGCTTCTTTCTTTTTTTTCTCAAAATGAGAAAGAAAGTCACTTGTTTTCAAAGATCTCACAAGACCTCCAACTTTATGCAACACTTTGAGCTTCTTGGTGAACCTTAGCTTTGATTTGGATGTATTTTAGGTGTGATGTCCCGTGGACATCCGCCAGTCCCAACGCAAGGTAGGGAGATGTGCCCCGTAATTCCCTTGGTCATGCGTCCCGACTCAAGCGGTCCTCTGGTGGGAGAAGGTCCACCCTTAAGTGTCACGGTTGTATCGGGCACTATCAGGCCGGTCTTTTGGTGCAACGGCAACCGCTCTTGGTATCAGAGCAGAGGTCTCGAGGTCGAGACTCACGGAGCGTGGTGGGTTGTGATGTCCCATGGACATCCACCAGTCCCAGCGCAAGGTAGGGAGATGTGCCCCGTAATTCCCTTGGTCACGCGTCCCCGACTCGAGCGGTCCTCCGGTGGACGGAAGGTCCACCCTTAAGTGCCACGTTGCCATCGTACTTTATCGTCGCCGCCGGTTTTGGTGTAACGGCAATCGCTCTCTCTGTAATGTCCCTCTTTCTCGAATAGTTCAATCAAAGACCTTTGGCCCGTTTTGTCTACCCGACAATCAAAGAGTGTTTTCAAGGGTGACTTCGGTTTATTAATTTTATTATATTGTGCTCAAAATAAAGTAAAATATCATTAAAGCACATATAATTAATTAATAGACTGTTTAAATGACTTTGACTTAGGAAAGTGCATTTAAATAAATTAATAAATTATTTAATGTGCCTTCCTAGGCAAAAAATGCGACTTGCCTTGGGGAAGGGTCAAATAAGCCAAAAATGCGACTTGGTTGGAAAAGGAAATAATTAATTATGCTGATTTGGAAAAAGTGTGACTTGTTTCTTTGGAGGGTTTTTTGGCTATAAGGGAAAAATGCGACTTGGAGAAAGGGCATTCAAATTATTATTATTTTCCCCTGGCGATTAGCTCTGAGCCTTTGCAGACAAAATTCAAGGACGGAAACCCTCTCGGATTATTCCTCTTGCGAACGGAAACTTCAGAGCAAGTGAGATAAGTTTTCATTCAGGATCTTCATTGTAATCACATGATTTTTATCATTCCAAAGAGTTTGAAAGAGAAATAAATTGCAGAATGGTCATACGAGACTTCTTCTAGAGTGGGGCGACTTATTCTACGATTTTATGCAATATCTAAGGTATTTTTCATGATAGATAATTATTGTAATTTCAAATAGCGTCGATTATATATCAAATCGATTTGGTTTGAATCATTTATAGTGGATTTTGGGACAATCTTTATTATTAATCTATCCGCAGATTTACAATTGTATTGTCATAATATTTAGCATCGAAATCGTTATTAAATACACAACTGAATTGTTTATGAAGCAATTTGCTTGTTAAACCCTAGGTGCCTTTTTGTATTCACCCGGTTTGCGGGATTTGTTTTATTTCATTTATCTATACAGATTTTTAGTATGGTGTTCTATGGATCCTTTTGATGTTATCATTCAGTAATTTGAGCCAAAGCAATATATATTAAAATAAAAATAAAAAAGTATTCAGTGTAAAAATGGGTTTGGGATCTTTCATTAGGGCCACCCAACTCTCATGAGGGGGATGACAAAAATCCTCTTCTCTACAAACTTCATAAGACCTCCAACCTTTTGTAACTTCCTTTGCATCACTAATAGAAGGCTAATAACACTAATTGCAAAGGTAAAAAAATATTAGTGTTATCAACGAGGCTATTCAATGAACCAGCTATGAATAGCTAAGAAATTTGTGTGCACATGCCTGAGCGTATCTGATATGTGCCGTTCGTTATAACTTAGATCGCGGCCTTAAAGTTGCACATTATTTTAAGATGTGTGGTCTCTTTTTGCATAATAAAATCAGCTAAGCTATCTTTACTATTTTTCCTGGTTTGATGCAGAGGTATACATGAATACACAAGGCAGCCCATATGTCCATTTACAGTTGAAGTTAGAAGGAAGCAATGTGATGGTCTTTAAACGCATATGAAATTCAAAACCACGAAGGAAACAAGTCATGCAAGAAAGTCTTTATTCAATGTCTTATATAAAAAATAATTCTAAAATGAAGATTTAAAATATAAATAGATCCTTAAGTTTTTGGATCACATAACATAATTTGCTTGAAAATCTTCCTCAATGTTTCCATCTCTTGAAAGCTAAAAACTATACGCAATATGATACAAGACGCCATATGTGCCTCTTTCCAAATTAGCTTCCTAGCTAAAAATGTTTTAGTGATCTAATTGTGGAGCAGAATTTAATACAGCAGATGAGAGAAACATATATTACTAAACACTAAGCTTGTAAACATGGCTTACTCGAGAAGACGCTTATGCTTGCACCAAGCTATGACTAATATGTAGACGAAAATTGCACCAGATGCAGTGCCACCAATGACCCACAAAAATCAGGAAGCCCACCAGTATCAAATAGTGAAATATTTATATTCATGCCAAAAATTGCAGTAACAACAAGAAAAACGCTCATAACAAGAGTTCCAGTTGTCATCATCACACCCATTTGTAGAAGATGATTCTGTTTGTCATCCAACATAATGTTGATATAGTCCTCAGTGTCATCCACATATTCCCGCAGCTGTAACCCACCACAAAGATATATTAAACACAATTTGACAATAAGAGATGAATGTATGAAAAAATTGAGTTAGATTATGCAAACACGCCCTAGTTAGAATACAAGGGTTCCGTATCCATGAAAGAAAAGTGAGAATAACGAGAGAGGTTCCAGAAAGGAGGTCAAACAATAGAAACCAAGCCGGGTGACATTAGTTGCATTTAACATGATAATAGTTAGGTTGAATCATATGCAAGAGTGAAGCATACGTGAGGTTAATCTAAGTTACTAGGCAATTGAATTTTATAACTATATCAAAGTTTAACTATAAAGAAATCAAAGTCATTAATGTAAAAGTTATCTCGTACATAATTAAATGGAACAAACGAGTTGTTAAGATCATTCTCGTCTAAGGTTTAGTTATCTGACATGTTTCGTAATCCTGTTTGGAATAGTTCTCCATAGTGGTGAATGTTCATTGACTAACTCTCCACCCTTGATATAATAAAATGAGCTAATATCAAATATAAGAAGATAATATTACAGTTTACCTCTCATTGAATAACAGCGAAACATGACCAGGGATTAGATCAAACTATTGTATAGCTTAATTTTTCCACACTTTATCAATGTTCGATATGATCAATGATATTTAGAACTTAAACCATATTTAACTTTTAGAAAACAATCGTCTACAAGCTGAATTTTTTTCCATAATTCTATTACAAGTATATTGGTCACAACACATTTAATGTAATTTCCCCTTCTCCAATCTAGTCACTATGAAGGCCTTGGGCCCATTCCACTTTCCGGGGCTTCGAGGAAGGAAAGCAAGGGAGGTGAACATTGCCATAATTGTAAGTGATTGTATTTTCCTTATGTATTTAATTACTAATTATGGCTCGAGTGATTCGACTAGGTGATAGGTGAATGATGAAGCAAAAAGAATTTCTATCTTCTCCACATGAGGTCGGTCTTCTTGGAGGACCAAGTGAAGATTAAAAATGCACTTTCCCTTCATTAAGAGGTCGATCATGAGAATTAGTCCTCTAATTCATCTTTGGCGCCAAAGAGGGGTACTTAAGAAGGTTCAAATGGAGGAGCGTGTTATTATTATTATTCATTTGGCATTTACTTGGATTTGGAGCTAGTGTAGCTTCTCTTCTTGCCATTGAAGGACGAAAACTCTTCCTTGGTCACCTATTGAGAACAAAACCCTTCAATAGGATCACACTTGGGAACAAAAACCTTCTCGTGTACATTGGTGGCTTCACACGAGAAGTCATGAGAGGACTTCATTGGCAGATTTATGGAACAACAAGGTGTTTATCCGTGCATAGGGCACTTCTACTCCAACTAGGGCACTTTCAAGGGTGTTGGCACCCTTCCTCCACTTGAGCGACCCACTTGGGAAGTTCGGGATCACTTTTGAAGGGGTTTCCATGGTTGGAAAATTGTGATTTCACTTTTATTGGATAGCTGGTCTCTCCGAGATCATTTTGAGCATTTGTTTGTGTTGAAACTCCAAGTATTGATGGAGTTATGAATTTTTGAAGTTTCAGTTGTGTTTGCACTTGAATTAAATTTATAAAATATATATTTGCTCCATATTTCATCTTGCTCGACTTATAAAGTGTTTGAGATATTTCCATATTAATTTTCAGTCTATATAGCATGAGAATATTGTCTTGAAAGGCCCATACGCTTAGTTGCCGTAGGAAATAGAAAATTAGGTTCATTGCTAGGGCCAAGTGGTGATATTGTTTGTTGTCATATGAATTCCTTTACTGTCATAAATATTCGAGAGATCTCTCTTTGTTGCTAATGAAATTTTCCATTTGTTCCCCTAATGTTGAAGTGACTGATTAGTGGCTGTAATAAAAATCAAAAGTTGTCATTTGGATTTGAACTAAACCCTTATTTTCAATTTCAGCCCAAGGGACATTAGTAAGAAAGAGCTTCAGATATTGCCATCTTGGAGGGTTTGAATAGATAGATGGCGAACATACATGAGAGGTTTGCCCTAGGGCAAGAAAGATTGGTGAATAGGATGACACAATTGATCCAGGCCATGCAAAACCACAATGGAGAAGGAAGTTCTTTGGGAATTCATAGCGTGAGGCAGCCCTTAGGGTCAAGCTTTGGAGTTGTTGCTAGGCCATTTAAGCCTACCTTCCTCCCTAGGGAAGAATCCATTCCGGAGATTGAGACATAACATTCAGTGGGCCACAACATTGCTACCATCTATGAGGAGTACAAGGCTCTTCCGGATGAGATTCGTGATGCCATGTCACTCACCGAGTTCATAGGGTTGAAGAATGGTAGAATGGGATTGGACCAAGGTCCAAACCCCGAGTTATACCCAAAGAAAATGGAAAAGATGTTCCAGCCCTAGAGGGAAAGAATCCCTCCATCATGATCAAGGACGAAGAAGAACAATCGAAGTTGTTGGGCATTGAGAGGAACATCCCATTGAAGCCCTAGAAGCACCCATCACTCTTCCCAAGGACGAGCCATTGACTGATTTTCAGAACAGCACTATTAAGGGTCAAGGGTTTGATGGAATCTTGAAGCACGAGCCTAGGAAAGAGAAGGAAATCATGAAGCACAAGTTGGAAGGTAAAAATCCTTTGATATTCAATGATGATTCATTGATTTCTAATGATAGCATGTGGCAGAAAAATGGAGAAGAAAAATCAGATTTGCATAAAGTATATGAGGATGACATTATGGAAGGGTATATCCATGAAGGAAGAGCACTTCCAGTTCTTCATGATTACTTTCAATTCACTGGAATTTCTCAAACAGTAGTCAATGATGGGCAGATGGAGGGAGTTCATAACCTTGAAGAGAGTTCGAAGATGTTCCAAACAAGTACGAACAAAATAAGGGTGAGCTCCTTGTTGGCAGCCCTAGGTATGATAGAAATGAATTGAACTCTCCCCTTAACACATACCGGAAGAACAACCGACAGATCTTAACTTCCGAGCCATTTTGTCTCCTCCTATGTCACTTCCATACTTGTGTCATCATGGGCAGCTTTTTGAAAAGAATGATCATATGTCATGTTTGATGCCTCATAATATAATTGGTGATAATGTGAAGAACTCATTGAGTAACAAAGAGCATAGATTCTTCCTTGCAAATTCCAAATTGCTTGTACATAGAAGTTTGGGATCCGGGAGATCTTTTGAAGAGTGATGCTACAAGTTTGGGGACTGATGCTACCCATATGCTTATGATAGCCATGAGAAAATTGGTAACCGCAAGGATAAGGCATTTCTCACCCATGGTGAGGGGTGTAGTGTTTACATCAGGTGCAAGATTGTCTCCAACTACCACCATCCAATTTTGTAGGAGAAAGTACAATTAATGTTTTAAAAATCGGAACCAGTCGAGGGTTGGACCGGATGGAACCGGAACTGGACCGGTTCAAACTTTATGAACCGGTTTACTAAAAAACACAAAAAATTATATTTTTAATGAAAATAATACATTTGAAAGATTAGAAACCATGATTCCAACAATTACACACAAAATATGCAAAGTTTGTTCATATATATTTGTAAGAAAGGTGTTTATACTATTAAAGCAACACTCCGAAGCTTGTATATGGGTTGCACCCTCCAAATGTAGTTGTGAAGACCACTAAAAAGAGCCCACAAGCAATGGAAAACAAACCCCAAGCTCATTCCAAATTGTTACTCTTCAATGTTGCCCCAAGCCTCCAAATCCTTACAAATGAGAGAGGTGCTCACAAATAGAAGTGGGGAAGTCTCTATATGGATGTCAATATCACCAAAAAGAGCCCAAAAGCAATGGCAAACAAGCTTCAACTTCTAAGCGCACTCCAAAACTAAACTCTTCAATCTTTTGCTCACAATGCTTACAAATGCTTTTGCTCACAAATGCTCAATGAGAGACGTGTGAGGTGAATAGAGGGGGGGTCTATATAGTAATAAATTAGGGTTTAGGTTGTAGAAAAAGTATAAATTTTAATTTTAAAAAGTGTGTTTTTAAAAAATTGTGTCGCATACCTACATAGGGGCTCGACTCGGCTGGTTCATATCGAAACCGGACTGGTTTGGTCCCAAACCAGTCAAACGATCCGGTTTTTCAACCGGTTCACTCCAAAAAACATTAGACTGTTTGAACCGGCCGGTTGCGGTTTTGGTTCGACAGGTTCGAAAACACTAAAGTACAATGTTATAGTAATGACAATATGATGTTCTTTCTTAATTGATATTTTGGAAGGATAGTTCTCTCCTTGGACAGTTGTAGGTTGACATTTATGATGAAGCTCTTTGGGTTTAACATGATGCGTGAAAGGGATTTGGTGTCCCTAGATTTCACCCTGAAATTTGGGACCACCCATTTGAAAAAAAAATCATTCTTTTAAAATAACGAGTCCTTTTGTATTTTTATTGCCAGAAGATGTCTGTATTATGTTACGATATTCTCAGTGAATCATATGAGTCAATTTCGACAAATACCTAGATGCCCAAGCTCATTTTATTCATCCGCCAAGTTTTGTCTGCGGGAAATTTTTATTTAATTATTTATTGAATAAATAATGCCCCATTTAAAGTAAATTGTGCTCCGGTTGAATCATGTTGAAATTTTGCATGTCCAGTATTCACTCATCTCATTAGGGTTTTCACCAGGAATGAATTCAGGGCATTGTCTGCAACTTCTAGCAACGTTTTTCGCTTTAATTTATTTCTTTTGCATTTTTCTCCGGTTTTCTCCTCGTTTCTCTCCGAAATTCCCTAGGTCAATTCCTTCCCTAGTATAGTCTCTGTTTAATTTCTGAAGCATCTGGAGATCATCTACGACACAAAGACTATAAGGAATCAGCCTCAAAATGCAAGCTGCTGACCAAAAATGATGAAGTCATGCACAAAAAGCCTCTCTCAGCAAGTCGCATTTTGGAATTAATGAGTGTAAGCTGCAATGAGATTTTGGTAGCTGCAGGCCGGTGGGAATTTCTTCTCTGCCTTGCAGGTACTTTTTCCCATGAAGTCAAAGTCACTTAAGCTGCGATGGGAAAATTAGAGGCGCAAGCAAAGGGAATTTCTTACCTACCTTGTAGGGTGAAAATTCTCATTATAAAATAAAGAAAAATCACTTAAAGCACCGGTGGGAATTTGTTGCCTTCCTAGCAAGCTAACTTTTCCCATCAAAAGGTTTTATTCACCCATACAAGTCGCACTTTTTCAAAAGAAGCTATTTTCAATACAAGTCGCACTTTTTGGGAAGTCACTTAAGTTGCAGTGGGAAAATTGGAGGCGTGAAGGCACAAATTTCTTACGCCTTGCAGGTAAAAATTCCCATTATAAAAGTCAAATAACTTAAGTGGAAGAAGGGATTTTTAGAGTTGCAGTGCAGGGTGAAAATTCCCATCAGAAGTTGACTTCTTAATTTTAGAATTCACCCTTGCCAAAAAGTGCGACCCATTTGGGCATTAAACAAAGCTTTTAATAATATTTATTAATAGTTGTTTTGTCTAACGGGAATAGGATGAACAATTATTAGAAATAGAATGTTGAGGGTTATATAAGCATGGGTTGCCATAATGAAGAAGCAATTAATTCTTTTTGCTAAGGATTGCAGCCCGGAGAGTTTTGGTGCCAAAGAAAGGAGGATTTTTGCATCTGGAGGTGTATTTCATTAATAAGAAGCTTCAAGGTTTGGCGCCTAGGGTTGGAATAGCTTGATTTATGTTATGATAATTATCTGCATGTTGTTATAAGTGCCCAGGTGAATTTAAAAATATTTATGTTTGCTTTGCATGCAAGCAAAGCCTCAAATTTTAGGGCAGCGGGCTTCATATGCAGATTTTTGGTGACAAAAATCAAGTATTCATGCTCTGGACTTCATCTTTGTCTTAAATAATTGCAGGTATTCATTACAGGTGTTCATACAGGTGAAAGGAAGTTCAAATCAATGTCAGGTACATTGAATATATCTTCCGAATCTGAAGAAATTGATAGATCTGCACGAATTGATCCAGTTATAAAGAATTCTGGCAGGATTAAAAGAAAAAGAACAGACAAAGATTGCTCCAGCCATGATGAAGCATGACAATAGAGAGGGATCAGCAGAATCATGCATAGCTTCCAGATTTGCTGATATCAATGACACAGACATGGGCCCAAAACCCATCTCCGAAATAATTAACAGATCCAGGGCCGGAAAGACATTTCTCATGCGGGCAATGAAAAGCAATGGAATTATTCTAGCATCAGCATTCCCATTGCAGCTCTGTTGCCCGAATTTGTCATGGAGTGTGCGAGATCATATCATCCTCTTTCCAAAACAATTTGGGATGCTGCGGGAAAGACAATTATTAGGCTAGATGCACAGTTTATCAATTATTGTCTGAAGATTCGACACGAATGGTGGTGATTGCAATCAGCATGTTGGATGCAAGTAACAAATGGGAGAAACACAAAGCAGATTGCATGAGCATAATGAACAACCGATATATGAAGAAGCCAGGTCTCCATCAAAGTTCTCGAGAACTCTTCTACGATCCAACTTGGTGCAAGAGGTGGATGATATCACTAAATTGCTTTGCAGGATAAGTGGAGAAGCCAATACTCACAACTTTCACTCATGGATGTATGCTTTTGTGAGGACTATCGAGATCAACAGAGCTGATTTGATAATCAATTAGGCAGATATCATCGGTGAGCAACTTCGGAGTGTGAGGCGGACTTACAACTTCAAAATGACTTCATACCTAGTATATGCAGCAACCTCGCAGGGCATATTTTCCAAGCTGGATAGACGAGGCGTACTGGTGAAAGATCCTATCTTTGATTGCTATCCACAGTTGACAGTTCCTGAGTGCCACAAAGATTACAAAGCGGTCAACGATGGGTTCTTTTATGAATTCATCTGCAAACTCAATGGTGATCTGAAGATCAACAAGGTGAGCAAAGAAGGTTGGGAAGCTATATCTCAGATGGCTACATTTTCATCCAGTTTGTAGACTTCACCTATCTCAGGGTGATTGACTTTTCGAGAGAACCAATAAAGTTGCCAAGGTATCCAAACGACAAGTGGGTCATCATGGAGTTGTGCAAACAACTCGTGGAGATGCATGACTTACAATCAAAGCGGCACAAATCTATAGGTTTTTTTCTAGTCATACTGGGTTACTACACTTCCAGAGCATCCACAAAGCTAGAGGAGTCGAAGCTGAAATGTTTTCTGAGTATGAGCCTGAGTTCTTCCCAGCACGGCTAAACTTTGACCCATATGGAGTAGCGAAGAAGACAATCTCCCAGGAATACTCACATGTGCCTTCGTTGGAGGACTTCTGGATGAAGTGCAGGAACGAGTATGAAGTCAGAAAGAAAGACTTCAGCAGGTTATCGGCGCAACAAGTGTTTGATTATGGTTTGGCACAGATACCTGCAGATCTCGCCGATGATGGGCATGTGATACTTGACTCGTATCATCAAATGGGAGGAGATAGAGCTGCTCTTCAAGAAAACATTGGTGGCTGCCAGATGATTGAAGAAAGATCTTCCGCAGTTCTAGTTAACACTTCGAATTGGTTGTTGACAAAGGGGTATTGCCTGGATGAAGCTTTGATGAATCAGATCACAGAAACTTTACCACAGGAGATTCCAGCAAAAGAAAACACGAAGGTGAAAGCAGCAGAAGGCCGGAAAAGCTTAGAGTTCACAAGAAGTCTCACATACAAGAGAAGCCCAAATCTACGGCTATCGTTGCAGTTCCATCTTCTCCAACATCAACTCATAAAGACTTCAAAGAGCCGGAACCTCAAAGAGATCTTGTTGTTCCTCCTTTGAATCCAGCGTCATTTGTATTTTCTCCTCGACCACTCAGGTCTTCACCTATCCATGCGGAGAAGTTGAAAGCACAGATGGCGAGTTTGAAAAGGCATTATCTTTGGATAATTCAGAGGGTAGCAGTCATAACACGGTGGCAAATTCTGATAGAGTGGAGTCAGAGCATGAGATGGTGGTGCACTCGGTGGCTTCTCATTCCCCAAGAAGAAACTTTTCATCATGGTTAGCTTTGCAGACAATCCCAGAATCTAGAGAGGAGATCAACCTAGAAGAACACGACTTTCAGTTGCTCCTGAGTTTGGGAGGAAGAGATAGAGGACCTAAAGTTGCCAAAATGACTTCTAGGTTGATTATTGAGGAATCGGGACAAAAGTTCGCTGAGTTATCATTCTAGCAACAGAAGGAAAGCACAAGGGAGAGCTCACGGTAGCTGATATAGCAGTGACCAAGGTGCCAATAGGTCAAACTACCACAGAAGGATTAAAGCAGGATACATAGACGCTAATGAATGCTTTATTCCTTAAGCTTGACAAAGATAAGGCTGAGAGATCCAAACTTGTAAGCGGGTGTTCCAACTGTACGAGATCATTGCTAAGGTTGTCAAACCTTCCTCTCAGCCCATTTTAGCACATGAGCAGGTGAGTAATCATCTGATGCAAGAGGTGGAAGATGCGCAGGGATCAAGTCAAAGCTATTGCCACTTTGGAAGGAGCAAATCATTCACTGGGCTTGAGAGAAATTCAAACCAATACCGGTTGAATAAGAGAACATGCATAGGGCAATGTCTCAGCTAAAGGATTTGATGACACAGATAAAAGATGAGAACATAGTGGCTGAAAGTCATCTGGATACTTTGGCTAAGATACACACGTCACCAAAGGATGTGCTGATTACTGAGATACAGTATTGTGCTCGACGGATTGATGGAAAAGGGGAAGCAATTAGAGATTTCAGTTTCCTTCCGCGTAGAGATCCTCAAGCTCATGCTGAAGAGGATGCAGATTCTGGAGAGTAAGATGGGAGAAGTGTCGGAGAGCATCCCAGATGAATTACCTGCTTCCCATGAGGAATTTATGTTGGTTGTGCGGAAAGAAGTTAATGAAGCCACCATACCTTTCACGATGGATTCGATTGGTAGACTCATAAAGCTTCAGGCAGATATTGAGGGATATGGGTTTGGTTTAGAGAAAGTCAAGGCTAACGTTGTTGCTTTATTCGAGGGTTATTACTGATTCAAAACCGAGAGAGATGCTATTGTTAAAACAGATGGGAAGATGTTGAATTACATGTTTGACAATTATATTCAATATCAGAACAAGAATAAAGTATAATTGTTAATTTGGCAGATCTTCTTCCTTCTCTTATTTCTTATGTTCCCAGATGAAAATGTAAAATTAAAGTTATTGGTTGAAAAATCATTAATTTATGTGGGAAGACTCCGATGCATGTGCACAATTTTGACTTAGACTCCTGATGAATGTCACTAAGAGAGGAATTATAGGAAGATGACTGCCAAATGTTCCCTTTACTACTTCTTCATGTTCTAGTTCAGTTGTAGTTTCCCATTTGTAATTTCCCCTCTACACACTATAAGTAGAGGAAGAACCTACGGGTTAAAGGATCGGAATTTGTAATCAGCATTCTTGTGTTCCAAACTTTGAGCTAAAACCCCTGATTTCTGCAAGCAGAGGAATAGAGAAGAGATTTTTGGAGAACTTTGTGTCAACGGTGCATTTTGCTTCTTATTTCTTTCTAGATCTATTCATAAATTTTGTGTTATTATAAATCTAGATCTGAAAGTTTGCTTTGCTTTGAATTATGTGTTTAATGATCTATTTGTTTTAATCTATGTGCATGCAATCAACTATGTAAACTATTGCTTGGGTTGCACATCCTCTCTACTTTCTCCCGTTTCCTATTATTTTCCTCTTCTGCAGATTTTTCCTTTCTTTACTGACTTCTTACTTGCTGCAGAACTGTCTAGCTATGGTTCATGAGCTAAATAGTTAAAGTAATACCAACAAATAGATATTAGGACATATAACTGACAAAATCTTACACGGGAGCCTCACCAGTAAATGAGAGAGATTTATCTCATGACTGCCTAGGTTTTCAGTTGTGCAGAAAATCTAGCCAATAGGATTTCAAGTATTGCAGCTGTTGCACCTTTCCTATGTTACTAATATCCAAGATTTTTGAGTTGGAAATGCTATGCTACAGCCATGATGGGTTGTTCTTCCCAAATTTATGTATGGGGTTGTGCATATCTTCCATGGACAGCGAGAGATGGGCAGGTTTGGAGACATTCTTTCCACTTAATATGGTGTGTAAAAGGGTTCACTCATTAAGATCAAGCAAAGCCAACATCCCAACATCTTTGGCGTTGCTTGGGAAGAAATTTGGAGCTGTACATGGCTATTACACCCACTCATCTGCACTCCTATGGTCTGATCCAAACCAAATTGTGAAGAAAACTCAGTGGGGCAGCTTGGAGGCAACAATTGGAACCCAAAATCAGCAAGATAACAACAATCAAGAAGAGGTGAGCATAAGTATTGGTATGCATTGTTTACATCTTATGTTGGAATTCAAGAAGAAGGCAATACTTTAAGGTAGAGTGGATGGAGTTCCAAGCATGGCTACCACGAAGAAGGAAGAGGCATATTTTCAAAGCACTCAATGCATAGAGACAAGCAAGGGTCTACTTTTAGGTAAGGTTCTCCATGGTGATAATTTTTGGTTAGTTCCGGGCATACACGGTATTACTTCCTTATGGGGGACACTTGAAGAATTATGTGCAAAATGGAGCTTTCTTGTTGAAAGCCATCTTCTACACCAAGTTGGGGTAAGTGTGAGTGGTAAGAATCTTGAACTAAGGGCCAATATGTCTGTTGATTTCAATTGTAGACCTGTTGTTCTTAATTTTTCAGCTGATGTAAGACAATTTTCAGTCCCTAAATTACTCATGAATTTGTTTTTCTCCATAAGATTTCAGTTTGGTAGTTGTTATGCCAGTGTCATATGGCTGAACATGCAAAAATCAGATTTGGGACTGCCATTAGCAGTCATGAACAGTTGTGAACTTACATTTTCAAAGGGAATTCCATCATGGGTTGATGTGGGAAGAAGGTTACAGCTGAAAGAAACAAACAAATCAGATTTGATAGCCCTGATTTGGATAAGATTCCATGTGATTTATGGTTGTGGTGAATTGTTTCCAACCCATCCACAATCTGATTTGCATCTTGTAATAAGAGAGATAGCTGGTCAAACTGATTATTCATCCATTTCTTGCTTTATGATGGAAACTACAGCAGTTTGCAAGGATTTTGGTACAGTTGAGTATGCAAAGGAAGGAGATGTCACTACTGTTTTTGAAGTGGAAGATGAAGAAGACTTCAATGAAGAAAGGGGCAACAGAGGTATGAGTTTGTTTGGGTTGAAGCTCCTTCATTTAACAGGCACGGGATCCAGATTATGGGAGCACTACAGCATGTTCCTCCACCTTGATATGATGATACGTGGGCATATGAGTTTGCATTTTCTTGAGGGCAAGCAAATTTGGGAAGGGAGGATTGTAATGTCCCCTTTCCAAGCTAGTCACTATGAAGGCCTTGGGCCCATTCCACCTTTTGTGGGCTTCGAGGAAGGAAAGCAAGGGAGGTGAACATTGCCATAAATGTAAGTGATTGTATTTTCCTTATTTATTTAATTACTAATTATGGCTTGGAGTGAGTGATTAGACTAGGTGATGGGTGAATGACAAAGAAAAAGGACTAAGTGAAGATTAAAAGTACACTTTCCCTTTATTAAGAGGTTGGCCATGGGAATTAGTCTTCTAATTCATCCTTAGCACCAAAGAGGGGCACTTAAGGAGGTTTGAATAGTGGAGCATATCATTATTCTTCATTTGACATTTACTTGGATTTGGAGTTAGAGTAGCTTCTCTTCTTGCCTGAAGAACAAAAACCCTTCCTTGGTCACTTATTGAGGACAAAACCCTTCAATAGGATCACACTTGGGGACAAAAACCCTCTTGTGTACATTGGTGGCTTCATACGAGAGTCACAAGTGAACTTCATTTACAGATTTCTGGAACAGCAAGGTGTTTATCCGTGCATAGGGCACTTCCAAGGGTGTTAGCACCCTTTCTCCACTTGAGTGACCCACCTGGGAAGTTTAGGATCACTTTTGGAGGGGTTTCAGTGGTTGGGAAATTGTGATTTCATTTTTATTAGATATCTGGTCTCTCCAAGATCATTTTGAGCATTTGTTTGTGTTGAAACTCCAAGTATTGATGGAGTTATGAATTTTCGAAGTTTCAGTTGTGTTTGCACTTGAATTAAATTTATAAAATATATATTTGCTCCAGATTTCATCTTGTTGGACTTATGAAGTGTTTGGGATATTTCTATATTGATTTTCAGTCTATATTGCATGAGAATATTGTCTTGAAAAGCCCATACAGTTCGCTGCCCTAGGAAATAGAAAATCAGGTTCATTGCTAGGGCCAAGTGGTGATATTGTTGGCTATCATATGAATTCCTTTGCTGTCATAAATATTCAGATCTCTCTTTGTTGCTAATGGAATTTTCAGTTTGTTCCTCTAAGGTTGAAGTGATTGACTGGTGGCTGTAATAAAAATCAAAAGTTGTCATTTGGGTTTGAGCCAAAACCCTTATTTTCAGTTTCATCCCTAGAAAGGGACATTACGTTTAACAAACTAGCACTTAAATACAAATTATGGAGCAAGATACTTAAGATGATCAACATTAATAGTACTTGTCTAAGGGTAAGGACGCTTAGTAGGTGCAATACTTCAATCAATGTCCATGGAAATGTCCCATGGACTGAATGTAGACTCAGTAATTAAAATACTTGAAATTCACCAATTGTAAATTGTACTTTTCTTCCCATCATAACCACACCCTATCAGTGTTGAATCCTATGATAGCTTTTTATACAAAGAAACTCTTGCAAATTGCTGATGGTCCCAAAATATGTTATGACAATATTCAACATCATTGGTCGCATGGCCTTAGGAGCTCCTAACCTAGGGTCCATGTAAGTATAAAACTGAATCCCACTCAGTAAGGGGGATCCTAAGGCCATGCACCGTGTCTTCATTATTTACCAGCCATTCCATCAGTGTTCTGTTTCATAGTTGAAATAATTTATTTACAAAACATATCTTCATCTTTTACCATCCATGTACTGTGTCTTCATTAAGTGCCCAGGGACTCACCTTGTCTGTTTAACATATCTCACCCTCATATACATTCAAACCCTTTTATTCACATCCTACAGTTAATCTCATATCCAAATAAAATCCCCTTAAACCACATCAAGTCAGAAGATTTTAAGTGTTTAGGGGCAGAAATCTAGATGAGATTAAGCAGCAGCATACAATATAAAAAACTATAAAAGCACCAAAGCTCACTGCAAATTCAAGTGTTATTTTGAGGAAATAATGCATTTGAGAGTGTATGAGAGAAACAAGAGTGTCTAAGATGATGCCTTGCAACCTGCAGCTGAAAGTAATCTGTTTGAGACCTGAGGCATGGAGTGAAAGACAACTGACAAGACTTTATGTAGAGGAAAATGAAGGAAGTCTACACCCAAGTTTCAATGGTACTGCTGGTCTTATTGTTCAACCCACTCAAAGTAGCATTCAGGTAAGAGCTTTTGTAACTCTGTCGCAAAATATAGGTAATCTTTCACTTCCTCAGACCATCTAGGTATCCCAAAACTACTTCAAGATTCAAAAGTGTGGCTTAACTCCCAACCCATTCCCTTCATATGTCCTCAACTACCACTCATTCCACTACCAGAATTGAACCTAATTTTTCCACATTAAATACAGCTGGTAGTAATCCAATATTTAACCCTTATGGGATTTAAAGGAATGACCCTAGCCCTAGCCATACCCATTGGAACCAAACCCCTTTGACTGGTCAGTATTCAAGTCCAGAAGAAATCCAAGGGTGAATGGGAGGCAATTTTCATGAAGAAAGCATAATCCCTATTGCTCTATTAAGAGCTAAGAGCTAACAATAAGCTGAAGGTTAGTATTCAGGAGAGTGCCAGGAAAATAGAGAATCATGCAACCCAAATTCCACTGTTGGGTATATGTATTGTGCAATTAAACAATTACATCAAGAAGCAATCAAAATCCATTCAACAGCTGAGGAGAAATAATGACCCTCAACAACACTGCCCTCTAATTATTGAGAAGGTTTTCTCAATGATCCGAAAAATTGCTTAGCACAAGGAGCTGTGTAAGAACAAGATGAGAACAGAGAACATAAACATCAATGAAATGAAATGAAATGATTTTAATTACGTCCACGAGACCAAATGGTCTATGGGACCCTCAGTTTCTGCAACTGCTCAATGATTTGCGGGACAGGTGGTTTGAGTTAACAGCTCCCCCAACTCTTTTTATATGTTTTCCTCAAATAACTCACCATGGAACCAACTCTTAATGTTTCCTCATATTTGGCTCGGATGTCCATGTACTTGGACATTCAAGGATGAAATGCTCCTCCGTTTCTACCACCCCAGTGTTGCAAAAAGTACAAACCCTCTCTTCCCACTCTTCCTTTTGTGTTGTTCATCTACCCATCTCACATCTAAGCCTATGGGAGCTAGTCATTAGTTGAGCAATGAGGATTTCTTCCCTTCATTTGATTTCAGCCTTATTTATGTTTTTTTGCAATGCTCTTAAGTCAAGTTGAACTCTGTAATATAGTGTTGTCATTTCCTATTTATTTTCTTCCTCCACATCACTATTCTAAACTTTTCATCCACATGACAAGTAACATAATAACTTGGTCATAGTTGTTGCCTCTAAAAGGAAAGTTTCCATCTATGCACGATAATTTTGTATAGAGGTGAAGCCTTAAGTCTGAAATCGTTTTTGATTAGACACATTTGGATCCTTTCTATTTGCCTCCTCTTCAAACTCAACGTTCCACTAGCCCATACCTCACAACCATACAACACCACCAATGTGACAAGTAACCCAAATAAGACCCTAGCGGTCTTCCAATCCCACATTCTTGCACCTTTTTTGAGGCGCAAAAGGAGCTCTCCAACCTCCTTGTATTACTTTCATCCTACATGTATCCCATTTAAGTTTGTTGTGAAAGCCTAAGCCAAGATACTTGTATTTTGACACCACTTCAAGAGACTCCCCATCAAATCCTGTTGCTTCTTTCTTTTCAATGAGAATCGGAAATTTGGTTTGGTTGATGTTCACCCGCATCTCTACTTTATAGAAGAGCTCTAGAGCCCGTAGGTAGTATCTTAGATCTTGGACTATGTTTGCCATAAGAATTAGGTCATCGGCATTAAGCAATAGTTTCACTACATTCTTGGCAAGGTGAACCCCTTCTCCTCCAAATTTGTTTATCCACTCTTCTAACTTGTCAATGTATAGCCCAAATAAAGTCAAGGATAGAGGGCAGCCTTGTTTGATGCCTATATAACTCCTAAGACCTTCAAACAACCATGCTTGTGTTTTTATTTTAGCCCTGACTTGCTCATACAATCTGCAAAATGATGCTTTGTAATACATTAGGAATCCTAATTCCTCCATTTGGCTCCATAATTTGCTACTTGGCACAGTGTCAGATGCGTTCTTGAAGTCTACAAAGCAACAATAAACATCCTCTTTTTTATCCCAAACCTTTTCAACTAGATGTCTTAGCGTGACACAGTGATCAATAGTTGAGTGTTTGGGTTTAAAGCCTGCTTGCCCCTTTGCTTTCTTTCATTGTTCATTTTCCAAACTGCTAATCCTAAATTCTAGAATATTTCTAAAATGCTTTGAAAAGAGAGGATCGGCCATGATAGTTCAATAGTTTAAGGGATTTGTTTTTTCTCCACTTTTAAACTTAGGTATGTTTAGGGTGGTTGTCCATTTTGTCGAGAAGCCATTTTGAATGACCTATTGAAAATTTTTGTGATTTGAGGCACTAGAATTTCAGCTCCCCATTTTAGATGCTCCACTTGTAGATTGTCTCGTCCCATTTACCCATAGCTAACTTTTTAATCCCTTGTATGATGTATGTAATCATGAAAAGTTCTTCACAAACAATGATTATATGAGATGCATCTTTTTCATATTCATGCTCATACAATTGTTTTGAATAATCTAATCACTGACTTCTTGTTATGTTGTTCTTTGTCTACGAATTTTTCGTTGTGGAGCTCTCTCCAAAATCTCTTTGGTTCATGTTTCCCTAAGTAAATCAGCTCCTTCAATTTCTTGTGTATTCTTCCTTTTTTAGTTCTCACTAATTGCCCATATATTTTTCAGCTTTCCTTTGTGCTATCTGCTGATTTCTTTACCAATCTTCATGTTACCTTCCACTTCTCGTCATACCAGGGGTTTGTCAAGAAGTTGTTTCTTTTCTTCTTTTTAGGTTTACATGTGTTTAGGGTTTCTTGAATGTTGTGCATTAGCTTCTCGCTCTTAGTAGCATCTATACAAATGTTTGGTGTCCCTTTTCTTTCCTCTTCCTACATTTTGGTCTCCAATGTCACCTTGAAGGCTCACTCATTTTCCTCTATCAAGAGGATGTTTCCTTTGACTAGAAATTTACTACGGTTGTCCCATGTGTGCTCATCAGGCTGCTTGTCTCCTTGTAATTGAAATTTCATAAAAATTGGGTTGTCATTTGATTTCAGCTCCATGAGAGAATCTTCTTCTTCTAACTCTTCTATTCTAGATATACAATTTTGTGATCATATAAAGTAGTTGTTTACGCTCTCCCCACTATAGGTTTTGCACGTATAATTTCTTGATTTTTCCCATTTACTCATACCATTACATATGATCAAGTTGTGTATGCTGCATAAACCTAATAACTCTTCTCCAAAGTCTGTGATGACCCCATGTGTATCTTCTAAGCTCGGTCAACGGTTGATTTTCTGATTCTGCCATCCAAAGAGGATTCATATTTAAATCTTCATTGTTTTCTAGAATGTTGGCTTGTTTGTTTTTTTCCTTGCATTAAAATCTCTTACTAACTCTTCTCCAAAGAGCATGATGACCCCATGTGCATGTCATGTCCCTTTTCAAGCTACATCCAATTCAAGACCTTAACCCATTTTCTCCCCGTGGGTCTAAGGAGAAAGCAAGGGGAAGATCTGAATTTTGTAATTGCATCATTATTTTGATAGTTATTTCATTTGTATTTATGTATTCCTATTGGGCGATTAGCGCTCCAATAGATGGCTATGTAATTAGGAAATAAAATAAGTATTTGTGGCATGTAGGCCCAAATACTTAATGAACTTTTAAAAGATCCTCTCTTAAGGGGTCGGCCTTTTTGGATTGCATTGTAATAAGCACCCCTTATGTCTATAAAAGGAGGTCGCTTAGTCATTTGTGGGCATGTTGTTTTGGTGAATATATCTTGTTGGTGAAGGCTTGCTTGTTGAAGCACTTTCTCCACCTCATTCAAGGACGAAAACCCTTGAATTGAGTACCTCCCAAGGACGAAACCCCTTGAGAAGAGGGTAGTGTGGACGAAAACCCACATTATCTCATTTGTGTTGATCTTCATTGCTGATTATAATTAATTACAGCCCTAAGCGACTTGGTTGAGGAGGAAATCTTGGTGTTTGGGCTCTTTCTTCCAAGTGCGAATTGCATGGACATGTTCTCTCTATTTTTCTAAGGTGCAATCTACATTTTTATCATCATTTGGAAGCATTGTGGATGTTATTTTCAGATCTGAAGTATTTATTTATTCCAGTTGTGTAAGGGTTCATCAATAAATTCATAATTGCAATTGTGGGCTTCTAAAAATCAGATTTCTTGCATATTAATGTTGCTGGTTATTAATCATAATTTTTTGAGCAATTAGCAAGTATTTTTGAGTGTGTTTGTGCCCTAGAACGGGTGTTTTGCTTCCCAAGCAAGTCGCCATTTCTGGGAAATAATTACAGTTGTATCAAGGGTTCTTGCAAGGGTTTCTACATCAACTACAGGTCTGATTTTCTGAGTTTTAAATCAGCCAAGGACATTTTCAGATTTATCCCCAAAAGAGATATTACAGTGCATCTTCTCGAGGCTCTAGTCGATGACTGATCCTCTACTTCTACCATCCAAAGAGGATTCATATCTAGGTCTTCATCATTTCCTAGAATGTTGGCTTGTTTGTTTGTTGTCCTTGCATTAAAATCCCCTACAAACAAAATCTCCTAAGCTTGTTGTCTGCTAAAATACCCCTCTTTAGGGATGAGTATGGGTCTTCATGTCTAGATCATGATTCTTATGAAATTTGGAATTCTTGGGTGCAAAATAGCAAGCAGCTATGCTTGCGTCATTTTCTGATTTTAATCGAAATATACTGTTTATTTTCATCTTGTGTTATTGTTTTGATACTTTTGTCCCATGATTCCTTTAGTAAATACATTATACCCCCTTGACCCTTGCCATTCTCTACTGTTTTATTCCATATTGTGTCCATAAAGCAACCCATGTAGGCAGCACAATATCAACGCAAGGTCAATCTACGGATTGGAATATCCTGATTTACCATCCTATTACTAAAATGCCAAATGACCCAATGGAAGGAGAGGAACCTTATCCAAAGCAGAAGAGACTTATTGCTATCCGCCACAAGTATAATGCAACTCCAAAAGGGGATTGTCATGATCAGACTACTTGAAGAATGTTCAGATTTTAGCATTCCTCATGATAAGCGATTCCTTTATATGTCAATGTTTTCACTATCTATATTGGAATTTGTGGTGCTTTAAAAGAAAGTAGCAACATCAATAGAATTGAAAATGGTTCGATGTTTTTGGGTGTATTATATTACCTAGGTTAGTTGTTGATGCTTTCAAGTAAAATCTTATGACCATTAGCTAACTTGTAGCTCATCATTTTAATGTGTTACAAAGTTGTTTCAAAGTTTGTAAATATACAAAGAATTTGAATTTTGTTTTTCAAAGGAGCCCCTTTCCCAATTGATGGCATGTTCTCAACAAAAATCACCATATTCCACAAGGCGATATTATTTGGCATATTTGCTCTCCCCTGGAGTTTGAGCTGATGGAGCACTTTATTTTCAGGTACCTTGTCTATTATAAGATCTAAGGGAAGTCCGTTGCTAACTCTTTCCATTCCCATTAAACTAGTGGCATTTGGGATCTTATGTTTGCAAGGAAATCACTTTCAAACGTCATGCTTTGCAGGGGCTTCCACAACCACAATTTTGATTACTTTCTTCTTTTAGGGCATACTTTGTGGGCATCATTTATGTTTTCACAAGGCTTTCAGTTGAACAGTTTGTACTAAGCCCGCAAGTTATGAATAAAATGGCTAGGCTATGAGATATGGTATGTGTAATCTTCATTGGGTAATCGGTGGATGGTCGATCCAACCAGCACGCCTCTTGGGTACCTTTAGTGTGGACTAGAAGTTCGTCTAGGAAATCTCATGCAGATTCTCCCTAGTATTCTTGTTGCCATGATTGATGTATATTGCACATTGTGTTAATACAAGTGTTAAATTTATTGCGCAAGTAGTTCTTTGTATAGATCTGCATTGTTTGTTTCTTGTACTACGCAACTCATTTGTTTATTATCTCATATTTACCATTTGAAGGAAAATAATTTAAGACATCAATCTCTACAAGGGACTTCCATGACCAAAACATTTATTACATCCTTCTTTCAACTTATGTTTGTGCTATAGTTTAGTCGAGACAGGTTTGTATTAATTCCATATATCGTGGATTTAAAAATGTGTTATGGTATGCCTAATATTCATGGGCTCTAGGCGTCATTTATGTTTGTGCTATAGTTTAGTCAAACATTTGGTATTAATTCCATCTATCGTGGATTTAAGAAATGTGTTATGGTATGCATAATGTTCATGGGCATACATTTAGTTCTTTTTGTTAGACGTAGTTGGTGCTTCAATGATTGAAAATAGTTGGTCCCGCCAATACACTTCACCGGCCAACACTCATAGAACAAACTAGGATTTGATCAGGTGTTCTATTGTGGGTACATTATTGCTAGTATTCTTGTTGTCCGTGACTAATGCACATCCTACGAAAACAATGTAATGTCCCCTCTTCCAACTTGAGAACCTGATTTTGGACTTTTTGTCATTCCCTTTCCATGCCAACAAAGTGGGATCAGCTGGGGGAGGAATTGAACTCTCATTGCATTTTCCTTTTCTATTTTTCATGTTTTTCTTTAGTGTTTCCTTCATTATTGCAGGTCAGTTGGGTTAGTGAAGTTTTAGACCAAATAAAAGATTAATTAAGACTTAAAGGTGGTCGGCCTTGCCTAATTGGCCTTTGGCACCAAGGTTGGGGTATTTAAGGAGTGTTATGGCTTCATTTGTGGACATCTATTTTGGAAAATTTTATCTACACTTGTTCTTTGGGCTGATTGCTCTTAGTTCATTCCACTTTTGGGCGAAAATCCAATTGTGTGGCTCTTTCCAAGAAGGACGAAAACCCTTCTTGTGGCTGGTTGGAGGACGGAAACCCTCCATCCTTGGTTGAAGTAATAACATATTGAAGACCATTTTACATATTTGGGCATTGAAGGATAAAGGAAGTCATCTACGTTCATTTTCTCGTAATGTCCCCTTTTTAGGGACATTAATTAAATTAAATTATGAAGACCTTTAATCCACCCTTCCCATGGATTAAAGGATAAAAAATTGGGAAAATGTCATAACTCCTTTATTTTTAAATTAAATATTAATTCTCCTCTTATGTTTTTATTTAAAATAATAAAAAGGGGAAATTAATGTTTTAATTGGAGTGTGACTTTCCAGGAAAGAAGACCATTTTAAAAGTAACTCTCCTACATGAAGATTTGCACCAAAAAGAGGAGGGAAACTTGGAGATTTGAAAAGTAAAGATATAAAAGAAGATGGTGGCGACCCCTTGAGGGCATGTTGCTGATTTTATTCAAATTATCTTCATGCTTGAAGAGGGATGTATGCCCATGAGTTCTCATAACAAAGGTGTTTGATCAACACCACCATATTTTGGAGAGTGTGAAGCCTTCTTGTGTTATTGTTGAGTGAATTTATGCATGATATATCCTCCTAAGGCTTGGCGACTTGATCTAGAGGTTGGCGCATTTATTTAAGGGACAAATCTGCATGTGTCTTGCTTATTTTAGAGTGGATCTTTGAAGGGTTTGAGCTATTTTACTATTGTTGTTCATCGCTGTGTTTTCCTAGCTATGGCGACTTGAATGGGAGGTTATTTTGGCATGTTTTATTGGTAAATAAGCTAGATCTGAAATTTGGTTTATGTTAGCATTTATTTCTAAGCAAGGGGAGTTTATTTGGAGTATTTGGAAGCTTGGAAAAGGGCTGAAATAATTTAAATTATTTTTCTCTAACCCTAGCGACTAGATCTGGGATTTCTGGGCCTGTTTTGGAAGGGTTTTCATGATTAGAAAAATCTGATTGTTAGTGCATTGGAAAGGTCTAAGAATCTAGTTTATTATGCACTTTGTTTCATGTGAAAAGATGGAGTATTGATTAAGTTATGAATTTTTTAAGTTTCAGTTGTCTGCAAGCTATTTTAATTTAATATTTGCTGCTATAAAAATCAGAACTAGAAAAGATTTGGATTCCAATTGATTCTCCCATCTCACCCATCACCTTGGCTACTTCCAACCCCATTTTGGGTTGTAATTAGCTGACATTGGGTTATTTGAGGTTGAATCAAAAGGATCTAATCCTTCTTGGTTTGATTTGTGTTGAAGTTGTTGCAAATTTCCATTTGCCCAAAAAGGGGACATCACAGTGGTATCAAAGCATCTTTCCTCTACTCTTGTGGGGGTGTTTTGGGATGCAAGGAGATAAAGAGCCATTATACTATAAAAGGAGAAATAAGGAATCAATGGAGGACGGGGCTTTCACTTCGGATCAAGTGAAATTCCTTCAAGAGTTGATGCAGAATTGTGGCAAGGAGCTCCAAAAGACTATGAGTGAGCAAATGTCCAAGCTTATCAAGGATGCATTGGGTACGGGCAAGTCTCCAAATTCCAATGGAGAAGAGAGCTCACATAGTGGGGAAAGGGGCTCTACACAACCCCCTCCCAAGTTCTTCAAAGGTATTTTCTTACCCAAGGAGACCAATAGTGGAGAAGAAGAAGAACCCACGTTGGTTGAGTTGATTGATGCTCAAAGACTTGAGTATGGTTCTTTGAGTCAAACTAGAAGGGATATGTTGGGGCTTGATGAATTTTTTGCTCTTAAGTTGGGCAACAAGCCCAAGAGGGCATGTTGGCTAGATTTTCCGTAAAGCTAAAAACCTAAGCAAAGTTATGAGATAAATCTCCTCATTTACCAGTGAGGCTCCCTGTAAGATTTTGTCGTTTATATGTCTTAATATCTATCTATTGGTATTACTTTAACCATTTAGCTCATGAACCATAGCTATACGGTTTTGCAACAAGTAAGCAGCTGTAAAAGAAAAGAAAAATCTGCGTAAAAGGAAAATAATAGGAAACTGAGGAAAGTAGAGAGGATGTGCAACCAAAGCAATAGTTTACAGAGTTGATTGCATGCACATAGATTAAAACAAATAGATTATTAAACACAGAATTCAAAGCAAAGGAAACTTTCAGATCTAGATCTAAAATAACACAAAGTTTATGAACAGATCTAGAAAGAAAGTAAGAAGCAAAATGCACCGTTGACACAAAGTTCTCCGGAAATCTCTTCTATATTCCTCTGCTTGCAGAAATCAGGGGTTTTAGCTCAAAGTCTGGAGCACAAGAATGCTAATTACAAATTTTCGTCCTTTAACCCGTAGGTTCTTCCTCTACTTATAGCACATAGAGGGGAAATTACAAATGGGAAACTATAACTGAACTAGAACATAAACAAGAAGTAAAAAGAACATCGGCAATCATCTTCCCCTAATTCCTCTCTTAATGACATGCATCAGGAGTTCAAGCTAAAATTGTGCACATTTGTCACTTAACTCAAAGAGTCATTCCAAATAACTTAAAGTAATGGTTTTCAAACCAATAACTTTTAAGTTTACAATTACATCTAGGGACATAAGAAATAAGAGAAGAAAGAAAAGAAGAAGGAAGATCTACCAATTGTAACTTCTACACTTTCTTTTTGTTTTGATACTGAATATACTTTTCGAACATATAGTTCAACAATTTCCCATCCGTTTTAGCCACAACTTCTTTCTTTGTCTTGAATTACAAGCAATCCTTCATTCAAAACTTCAATGCTCGCTTCCACCTCCTTCAAACTAGGCCCGAACTTCTTAATGTTTGATTGCAGCGTTACCAGCTTACTGATTGAATTCATCGTGAAAGGCCTAACAACTTCATCAATCCTCTCTTGAATCATCAGAAGAGAGCCTTCCAGGGAATCAGGCACTTTGTTGGGAATGGTCCTTTTGTATGAAGAAACGTTCCCAACCACTTCCTCGTTGGTGAAAGCAATGACATTGCCTGACAGTGATGATACCATACTCTCGAGCACCCGCATTCTTTTCAACATGATTCTGAAGATCTCCAAATGGAAAGAGACCGTAAATTCAAGTTGCTTCCCCTTTTCAACCGATCCATCGGGCATAATTCATTCTGCAATCAAAACCTCCCTCTAGCAACTTATTTATCTCGACCAAAGTGCTTAGGTTACTTTCAGCCACTGTGTTCATATCCATCATGCTTGTCATTAGTTGTTTCAGCTGAACTAATGCATCTTTCATAACCTTTAGACGAGTTGGCACCTCCCTGAGTTTGAACGAAGCTTGGCGAATGATTAGGCTCTTCCATTCGTCGATAGCTCTAACTTGGTTACCTGCATTTTCCACTTCCTACATCAGATGATCACTCACCTGCTCATGTGCTGAAATTGGCAGAGAGAAAGGTTTGGCAACCTTAGCAATGATCTCGCACAACTGGGAATCTGCCTTCTCTTTGTCAAGCTTAAGGAATAAAGCATTTATCAATGTCTCTGTGTGTCTTGCTTTAATCCTTCAGTAGTGGTTTGACCTATCGGCACTTTGGTCATTGTTATATCTCTCTACCGTAAGCTCGCTCTTCTACTTTCCTTTCACAAACCGATACCTACGCGAACGTTTTCCCGATTCTTCAATAAGTAACCTCAAGTCACCTTAGCAACTTTAGGTCTTCTGTCTTTTCCACCCAAACTCAGGAGCAATTGCAAGTCATGTTCCTCCAAGTTGATCTCCTCTCTAGCTTCTGGGCTGATGTGTGAGGCCAACCACTTTGAGAAATTACTTCTCGGAGAATGAGAAGTCATTGAATACACCACCATCTCGTGCTTTGGTTCCTCTCCATCCGAAATTGCTATGTGTTGTTGTGGATGCGTCTTCGAATTGTCCAAAGACAATGCTCTTTCAAATTTCGCCATCTCGCAACTTTAGCGTTTCTTCAGAAGAGGTAAAGATATGAGTGGCGATGAGAGAACACAAATGTTTCCGGATTCAACGGAGGAACGACAATATTCTTACCGAGGTTCACAGCTGGTGAAGTGTGTTGAGTTCGACGTTGGAGAAGTCGAACTAGCACCATAGCCATAGAAGTGACCTTTTCCCCGTATGAGACATTTTGTGCGCTTTAATCTTTTTAGGCCTTCTCGCTGCTTTCTCCCTCGTGCTTCCTCTCTTGATGGAGTCTCCTGCGCTGAGGTGCTTGTGATCTGATTCATCAAAGCTTCATCAAGGCGATATCCCTTTGTCAGCAACCAGTTCGAGGTGTTAACCAAAACCGCAGCAGATCTTTCCTCGATCGTGTGGCAACCACCAATGTTCTCCTGAAGAGCAACTCTATCCCCTCCCATCTGGTGGTATGAGTCAAGTAACACAGGCCCATCGTCTATGAGATACGCAGGTATCCATGCTAATCCGTATCAAACACTTATCGCGCCGATAACCTACTGAAGTCTTTCTTTCTGACTTCTTACTCGCTTCTGCACTTCATCCAGAAGTCTTCTAATGAAGGCACATGCGAGTATTCTTGGGAGATTGTCTTCCTTGCTACCCCATATGGATCGAAGTTCAGCCGTGCTGGGAAGAACTCATGCTCACACTCAGAGAACATCTCAACTTCAATTCCTCTGGCTTTGTGAATGCTCTGGCAGCTGTAATAGCCCACTGTGATCGGAAAGAAGCCTGTAGACTTGTGTCGCTTTGATTGTAGGTCATGCATCTCCACGAGCTGTCTGCACAACTCCATGATGACCAATTTGTCGCTTGGATATCTGGGCAACTTGATTGGTTCTCCTGAAAAGCCGGTTACCCTGAGGTATGTAAAGTCTGCAAACTGGATGAAGATACAGACCATGTTGGGATACAACTTCCCAAGCTTCCTTGCTCACCCTGTTGGTCTTCAGATCACTATTCAACTTGCAAATGAATTCGTAGAAGAATCCATTGTTGACCACCTTGTAATCTTTATTGCATTTAGGCACAGTCAGCTGCGGGTAGCACTCAAAAATAGGATCCTTCGAGAGTACGCCCCGTCTATCCAACTTGGAAAGATACTCGCGAGGTGCTTTACATATACCGGTAGGAAGTCATCTTGAAGTTGATGTCCGCCTCACACTTCGGAGCTACTCACCAATGTTTCATTGATGATCTCCGCCCAATTGATTATTGAATCGCTTTGTTGATCTCAATGGTCCCGATGAAGGCATACATCCATTTATCTTGCATAGCAATTTGGTAATATCATCCACTTCTGCGCACAGATTGGATCGTGGAAGAGTCCTCGGGAACTTTGATGGAGATCTAGGCTTCTTCATATACGATGTTCATTATGCCCACACAGTCTACTTTGTGCTTCTTTCATCTTGTCGGCGTCAAGGCCCAAAGATGTTGATTGTAGTCACCATCGGTCGTCTTGGAATCTTCAGACAATAATTGATAAATTGTGCGCCCGGCCAGATTATAGTCTTTCCCGCAAAGATCTCGGATTGATCCGGATAGTAGATGGTACGACCTGCGCACACTCCATAACGAATTCGTGAAACCGAACTGCGGATCGGGAATGTTGAAGCTCGAATGATTCCATTGCTCTTTTATCGCCCGCATGAGACATGTCTTTCCAGCCTCGGAATCGCCAATCAATTCAGAGAGGGGTTCGGGGCCTAAATCCGTGTCACTGATATCAAGCAAATCTGGAAGTAATGCATGATTCCGCTGATCCTTCTCTTTCATCCCGCTTCATCATGGCCGAAGCAATCTTTATCTGAGAAACCTTTGTTTGAACTCTTTTCCTTTTAATCTTGCCGGAATTCTTTGCAATTGGTGCAGATCTAGTAATTTCTTCAGATTCGGAAGATATATTCAATGTACCTGACATTGATTTGAACTTCCTTTCACTTATATAAGCACCTGTAATGAATACCTGCAATTAATTCAGACAAAGACGGAATCCAGAGCATGAACACTTGATTTTTATCACAAAAATCTGCATATAAAGCCCACTGCCCTAAAATTTGAGGCTTTGCTTGCATGCAAAGCAAGCATAAATATTTTAACTTCACCTGGGCACTTATACCAACATGCAGATAATTAACCAAGTTTAAATCAAGCTCCTCCAACCCTAGGCACCAAACTTTGAAGCTTTTCCGGCAATGAAAACACTTTTTTATGCAAAAATCCTCCTTCCTTGGGCGCCAAAACTGTCCGGGCTGCAATCCTTTGCTAAAAGAATTAATTACTTCTTTACTATGGCAGCCCATGCTTATATAACTCTCAGCATTCTATTTTTAATAATTGCCCCTCCTATTCCTGGCAATTAATTAATAAACAAACATGTTTATTCATCCAACTTGGGCGCCTAATTTTGCATGTTGTTGGCTGCCATTAAATAAATTTATTTTATTTATTTAAAGCATGCTTCCTTCAGTTCTCTTTGACTTAACATCATGCATTGACCTTCTATTTATCCATGGCGCCAAAATTAGGAATAAAAGCAATTAATAAATGCCATTAAAAGCATTATTTAATGCCCAAAGGGGTCGCACTTTTTAGCATGGGTGATTTCTAAATTTAAGAAGTCAACTTTGATGGGATTATTCACCTTGTACTACAGCTCTAAAAATCCCTTCATTCACTTAAGTTGTTTGACTTCCATAATGGGAATTTTTACCCTGCAAAGCAAGTAATAAATTTCCACCTGTCTGTTGCTTCTAATTTTCCCACTATAGCTTAAGTGACTTTCCAAAATGTGCGACTTGCATTAAAATTAGCCCCCTTTGAAAAAGTGCAACTTGTTTGGGTGAATAAAACCTTCTAATGGGAAAAGTTAGCTCTGCTAGGTCGCACTTTTAGCATGGGTGATTTCTAAATTTAAGAAGTAAACTTTGATAGGATTATTCACCCTTCCTTCGCAGCTCTAAAAATTCAATCATTCACTTAAGTTGTTTGACTTCCATAATGGGAATTTTTACCCTGCAAGGCAGGTAATAAATTCCCACCTGCCTGCCGCTTCTAATTTTCCCACTGCAACTTAAGTGACTTTCCAAAAAGTGCGACTTGCATTAAAATTAGCCCCCTTTGAAAAAGTGCGACTTGTTTGGGTGAATAAAACCTTCTGATGGGAAAAGTTAGCCTGTTAGGCAGGCGGAAAATTCCCATCGGTGCTTTAAGTGATTTTTTCTTTATTTTATAATGGAAATTTTTACCCTGCAAGGCAGGTAAGAAATTCCCCTGCCGCCGCCTCTAATTTTCCCATCGCAGCTTAAGTGACTTTGACTTCATGGGAATTTTCACCCTGCAAGGCAGGTAATAAATTCCCACCTGCTTGCCGCTACCAAAAATCCCACTGCAACTTAAACCTATTCATTCCCAAAAAGTGCAACTTGTCTGGGAGAGGCTTTTTGTGCATGACTACATCATTTTTCGTTAGAAGCTTGCATTTTGAGGCTGATTCCTTCAAGCATTTGTCTTTGGTAGATGATCTCCAAATGCTTCAGACAATTAAGCAGACTATACTGGAGAAATAATTGACTTGGGGGAATTTCACAGAGAAACCAAGGAGAAAATCAAAGAAAAACGCAAAAGAAATAAATAAAAGCGAAAAACGTTGCTAGAAGTTGCAGACAAAGCTTAGGATTCATTTATGATGAAAACCCTATTGATATATGTGAATACTGGCATGCGAAACTTCAACAGGGTTCAACTGGAGCACAATTTACTTCAAACGGGGCACTATTTATTTAATAAATAATTAAATAAAAATTTCCCGTAGACAAAACTTGGCAGAGGGATAAAACGAGTTTGGGCATCTAGGTATTTGTCGAAATTGGCTCATATGATACACTGGGAATATCCTAACATAATACAGACATCTTCTGGCAATAAAAACACAAAAAGACCCGTTATTTTAAAAAAGAACGAAATTTTTTCAAATGGGTAGTCCCAGATTTCAGGGTGAAATCTAGGGACACCAGGGCAAATAAGAAACTGGGGACACCAGGGGCAAATAAGCAACCCCTAAGGACCTTCAACAAAGGTTGAGAAAAGTCTCACTCCCAAGCTTTGATGGATCTAGCAAGATCCCGGTTAGAGCATGGTTGCAAAAAAAGATGGAGACCTATTTCTCCCTTAACCCCATGCATGAAGAAGAGGCCCTTAAGTTTGTTACACTTCACTTGGAGGGTATGGCACATGAATGGTGGTTCCATGGCATGCACACACAAGGGCATGATTTGATCCACACCATGGAGGAGTTTAGCAAAAGGATCATGGAAAGGTTTGACCGGAAAGATCCGGAGATACACTTCCGTGAATTAGCACAACTCAAGCAAGTTCATGATGTTGAGGAGTATGTAGCGGATTTCCAAAGAGTTGCAGTCATGGTAACGGATGTTAGTGAGAAGAGATTGGTAGTCCTCTTCACGGAAGGCTTGGTTGAGCCTTTGAAGGGCTTGGTAAGAGCATTTAATCCTCTTTCTTTACAAGATGCTATTACTAAGGCTTTAGATTTGGAATGTGCAGCTTATAGAGATAATTTGGGACCAAGAGGACAACGTACTAATGCCACTCATTCGCTGTCCAAAAGTGGAACTCAAGGACAACCAAGGTCTGATTTGCAAAAACCCATGCAAGCACAAGGGGGACAGCCCCTTGGGTCATCAAAAGAGGCCCCAAAAAGGCCAAATCAGCCCTATGTGCCACCACATAGGAATCAGCCCCAAAACAGCATGCAAAAAGACGTAAGGGATGAGTTGAGAAGAAAAGGTTTGTGTTTTGATTGTAAGACTCCTTGGACAAGAGGCCACAATTGTAAGGGTAAAGGTCAAATTCATTTTATTGAGGTTATTGATTCAGATTTTGAATTTAATTCTGATTCGGATGATGCTAACAATGGGACTAATGAGGTTGTGGTTGAGCATGTGCAAGAGAAGGAAGAAAAAGAAATGGAGAGCACACTTGCCACTCTTTTCGGCATCCCCAAATACCATGCTTTCCGGGTGAAGGGTACCATCCAAGGGCAAAAGGGTCGTTACTTTGGTTGATAGTGGGGCCACACATAACTTCATTGATGGAAGCTTGGTAAGAAAGATGGGTTTAGAAACCACAAATTGTAAAGCTTTCAAGGTGACTATTGCAGATGGATCCTCTATTCCATGTTCCACAAAAATTTCACAACTTCCCCTCACTCTTGGGAAACACAAGGTAATTGATGATTTTTATGTTGTTGACATTGGTGATATTGATCTTGTTTTGGGTGTACAATGGTTGCATTCTTTAGGTGATTTCACTCAAAACTACAAGACCATGGAGCTGAAATTCACCAAAGATGGCAAGGAAATCATCCTAAAAGGCTTGGCAAATGGTGCACCACAAGAAGTATCAATGAAGAGGATGGAAAGGGCATTTAGGAGAGGGCAAATTGCATGGGCAGCTAGCTGTTTTATCACAGAAAAATCAGAACAACAGTCTCTTCAAGGTGAGTTACAAGGTATTTTGGACAAGCACTCTCATGTTTTCAATGATTTGCCTCATGGGTTACCTCCCAATAGGGGTTTTGAGCACATTATTGAGTTAGAAAAAGGTACTAAGCCCATTATGATTACTCCATACCACCACCCAAGAGTCTACAAGGAAGAAATTGAAAAGACCATTAAGGAATTACTTGATATGGGACACATAAGGCCTAGCTCTAGTCCATTTGCATCTTCTGTGGTTTTGGTTAAGAAAAAAGATGGAACTATGAGAATGTGTATTGATTACCGTATGTTGAACAAGAAGACCATCAAAAATAGGTACCCAATACCTAAGATTGATGAATTAATTGATGAGTTGCATGGTGCTACATATTTTTCCAAGATAGATCTCAAATCCGGGTATCATCAAATCAAGGTAAGGGAAGAAGATGTGCACAAGACAACTTTTAGGTGTCATTTTGGGCATTTTGAATTCTTAGTTATGCCCTTTGGATTAACTAATGCACCTGCTACTTTCCAATCATGCATGAATCATGTGTTTAGCAAGTATCTAAGAAAGTTTGTGCTAGTATTCTTTGATGACATTCTTGTATATAGCAAGACTTGGGAAGAGCATTTGATGCATTTGGATTTGGTTTTGACTACTTTGGGACAACATTCTTTCTTTGCCAAAAGGTCTAAATGTGAATTTGGTCTTAAGGAGATTTGGTATTTGGGACATGTTATTAGTGCTAATGGTGTGCAAGTGGATAAACAAAAAATTGCAGCGATCATGGATTGGCCTACTCCCACTTCTCTCACACAATTGAGAGGATTTTGTGGTCTTTGTAGCTATTATAGAAGATTTGTGAAGGGTTTCTCACGATTTGCTGCTCCTTTGACAGATTTGACTAAGAAAGGGGCCTTCAAATGGTCCAAAACAGCCCAAGAAGCTTTTGAAAAGATGAAAGAGGTAATGTGTTCTTGTCGATACTTGTCCCAGATTTCTCTATGCCATTTGTGGTTGAATGTGATGCTTCCAGAGAAGGTATAGGGGCTGTCCTAATGCAAAACAAACACCCCATTGCTTTTGAAAGTAGAAAACTGAAAAATCATGAGAAAGGGTATAGTGTGTATGACAAGGAAATGTTAGTAATCATGCATGCTTTGAGCAAGTTTAGACAATATTTGGTATGTGGCAAATTCATTGTTAAATCTGATCATAACAGTTTGAGATTCTTTCTTAATCAAAGGGAATTGAATGACAAGCAACAAAAATGGGTAAGCAAGGTACAAGCCTTTGACTTTGACATTGAATATGTGAAGGGAAAGAATAATATGGCAGCGGATGCTCTCTCTAGAAGGCCACATGATTTGGGAAAAGAAATGGATCAGCCATGTATTCAATTGCTTGAGGGCAAGCAATCTTGGGAAGGGAGGATTGTAATGTCCCCTTTTTCGGGACATTAATTAAATTAAATTTTGAAGACCTTTAATCCACCCTTCCCATGGATTAAAAGATAAAATTTTGGGAAAATGTCATAACTCCTTTATTTTTAAATTAAATATTAATTCTCCTCTTCTATTTTTATTTAAAATAATGAAAAAGGGGAAATTAATGTTTTAATTGGAGTGTGACTTTCCAAGAAAGAAGACCATTTTAAAAGTAACTCTCCTACATGAAGATTTGCGCCAAAAAGAGGAGGGAAATTTGGAGATTTGAAAAGTAAAGATATAAAAGAAGATGGTGGCGACCCCTTGAGGTCATGTTGTTAATTTTATTCAAACTATCTTTATGCTTGAAGAGGGATGTATGCCCATGAATTCTCATAACAAAAGTGTTTGATCAACACCACCATATTTTGGAGAGTATGAAACATTCTTGTGTTATTGTTGAGTGAATTTATGCATGATATATCCACCTAAGGCTTGGCGATTTGATCTAGAGGTTGGCGCATTTATTTAAGGGACAAATCTGCATGTGTCTTGCTTATTTTAGAGTGGATCTTTGAAGGGTTTGAGCTATTTTGCTACTGTTGTTCATTGTTGTGTTTTTCCTAGCTATGGCGACTTTAATGGGAGGTTGTTTTGGCATGTTTTATTGGTAAATATGTTGGAAATATTGTCATTGATGTCAAAAGAGGTGCTGATCCGTAAACGGAAATCATCGAAAAGTAACGGAATTATTGACGGAAATGGTAGAAAGTAACGGAAATAACCAGCAGTATAGAAGGGTAGAAAACGAAAGTTTAAATACATGAAAAGAAGCGTTTTTGCATGAGGATTATCATGGTATAAGCGAGATATACACAGCTATACATAAGAGAGAGATATCCGCATTTTAAGGTGTTCATATGCAATGTTTTATGGTGAAAAAGAAGATTTAATGATGGCTGGCAATGATTTAATGATAACAGTGATTTGTCTAAGGAGGGGCAACGCTCCTATCAAGTGGTTAATTGCATTGATTAATGTGCATTTAATAATTATGGGCTGCATTAATTATTTTTTGGTTTTAGCCGACTAATGCACTTAATTAAGTTGTGTTAATGGAAAGGTTGTGTCGGTTGGAACGATGTGTCTTTTCGAAAAGGTACGAAAGGCTATATAAGAAGATTCATATGAGACTTATAAAGCATGGATTCAAGTTGAATATCTTAAGGAAAAAGAAGAAGAAGAGGAAGCGTAAGGGCAGAATTTTAGAACAGCAAATCTGAAAGTAAGAAGAAGAATTTTCCATTATTTGTTGAGGAAGCAACAAGTTCAAAAGTGGAAAGCAAATTTTGTAAGGAAGGTTGGTGCCTTCATATTCGAAGAGATCGGTGTCTCTTGCTGAGTTGGTGCTTAGCAAAAGGGGTGGGTGCTCCTGTAGGTTGGTGCCTACAAAACTGTAATTTGGGGATTGGTGTCTCCAGTAGGTTGGTGCCTACAAATTTTTGAGAAATATATATAAAGAAAGAAGTTTCTCCGTGGTTTTCTCCCGAAAGGGTTTCCACGTATATTTGTGTCTACTTGCATTAAGCTTTGTGTTTTTGATTGATTTGATATATTCACATTGCTCGTGATTATAGATCTAAGTTTAAGTATTGAAGTTTGAAATAATATCATAATATTGATTCACCCCCCCTCTCAGTATTATCTTGTGCTCAACAATTGGTATCAGAGCGGGTTCCTTCAGGAACAATCTAACAGTTGGAAGGTAGATCTCGGGAGCACATATGGCTAGTCAAGTACAAGAAGGTTTTTCCTCGAACAAGGCTCTGTTGTTTGATGGAACAAACTATGCATTTTGGAGCGTAAGAATGAGAACCTATCTGATGGCACTAGGGTTTGATATTTGGCAATCAGTAGCGGTCGGATATATCATTCCATCAACTCCGCCAACAGACCAAGCCGGTAAGAAGGCTTTTGAAAACAATGCCAAGGCGATGAATGCAATCTTGTGTGGTCTGTCAGAGTCCGAATTTGTCAAGGTAATGCAATGTGACACGGCAAAGGAAATATGGGATAAACTTCGAACAATATATGAAGGTGATGATAAGGTCAGAAAAGCTAAGCTTCAAACCCATAGGAGAAAATTTGAGAGCCTAAAAATGAAGGATGAGGAAGATGTTGCAGCTTATCTTCTGCGGGTGGATGAAGTTGTCAACGCCATAAGAGGGCTTGGAGAAAAGATTGAGGAACCTGTGATCGTCCAGAAGGTCTTAAGATCTTTACCATTAAGATTTGATGCTAAGGTGTCTGCCATCGAAGAAATGAAGGATCTTGACAAGCTAAGCATGGACGAACTACATGGAATACTGACGGCTTATGAAATGAGGACTGAGTCTAATAAACCAGCAAAGAAGGAAGCCGCATTCAAAGTCTCAAAGAAAAAGGCAATCAAGGAATCAAGCGAATGATGTATCAAACAATGCAAGAAGATGAAAAGGAAGCTTTATTCATTCAAAAGCTAAAGAAAGGATCCGGGAGATACAAAGGTAAGTTACCATTTAAATGTTTTAACCATAGTTCAAAAAATCGTAAATCGGGATTAATCGGCAGGCCAAATTTTGAATCGGAAATCGGAAATCGGCATTAATTGGCAACTTTATCGCTACTTTTAAAAACATTTAAATTCATAAAATATACTTAAATTAAATGTAAAAACAATGTTAAATGATGCGAGAAGTGACTCTATAGAATGCCATAGGCCCATATGCATATTTTCGATTAAGTTTTGACCAAAAAAGAGAGTACAAAGTTTGCAAACAAAAAAATAAAAAATATTGTTTTATGAAAATAAGAAAAATAAGAAAAATATTGCCATCAATGCATAGAGCTCGAGAAAATATGCACTTTTAGAGAAAACGACACCTGAAACGGAGCCACAGAATGAAAGTTATAGCACATGCAAGTTTTTGCTGCTACATCTTCCCGGACCCTTTCCAAAAATGGCAAATTTTTTTCTATCCTTGTGATTTCTTCACCAAAAATCCAAAAAAGGAAAGAAGGAGAAAGGAGGAAACCCGAGCCGCGCAAGTGAAAAAACGAGTCAGATTTGGGGCCACGATTTCACCCGCGATTTTCCACGATTTACCACGATTTTCGAGTGTATTTTATCGCCAAAAATCGCGATTTATCGCCATATCAAAAATCGCGATTTTTCAGAAGATATATCGTTTTCATGGTTGCAAACGATTTATCGCGATTTATCGCCGATAAATCGCGATTTTGAAACAAAGATTTTAATCGTGGTAAAATTGGTCATTTTGGCACTAAATGCCCAAAGAAGGAAGATAGCGAAGATGAAGAAAGCAAGCCCAAGTTCAAAACAGAATTCAGGCAAAGCAAAGGCAAGAAAAGATTTGAAAAGCAAAAGAAGAGTCTATATTCAAAAAAGGTGGCAGCTCATCCGAAGAAAGCGGAATAAGTGATTGGAGATAATGATGATGAAGAAACATTGTTTATGGCTATAGAAGGGTCATCAACCAGCAAAGTTGATTTGAAAGGAATCGAGGACATAGAAGAAGAAGGTGAGGTAAACCTCAAAGAAGAACTCATTTGTGCGTTGGGTGAAATAAAAGCACTCAAAAAGAGGAATCAGAAGCAAAGACTTCAGCTCCAGAAATACGAAGAACAAAATCAATCTTTCGAAGCTAAGTTAGCCCAGAGTCTTGAAGAATCAAAGAATCTAATCATTGACTTGAAGACCCAGATTGAAGAAGCAAAGAGAATTGAGGAAGGGTTGAGAAGTCAGCTCAAGGTGAAACAAGAAGAATGTGAAAATCGTGAGTCAGAGATTGTTGCGATGAGAAAAGACTTAGAAAAGGTAAATACCAAACTAATGAACAACTTGAAATTTGAAAAGAGTACTAAGGTTCTAGATGAGATTCTAGAGAGTCAAAGATCACAATCCAACAAATCAGGACTTGGATATGAAGAAAAACTAGAGAAAGCTTCAAAATCCATTGAGCTTCCGGAGAAGAAAGGTTTAGAAAAGGCAAAAAGTTATGCAGAAATTCTAAATACGCCTACGAAGAATAAAAGTAGAAAGGAAGAGGAAACTACGAAGACCAGTTCCATCCACAAGGAAGGTGTTAAAGAGAACAACACCAAAAGACCATTTATTCCACGACATAGGAATATGAACAGGTTCGAAAGTTCCTTTCATGGTTATTGTTTTTATTGCAATATATATGGGCATAAAAAGATAGAGTGTAGAAAGCGAATGAGAGATAATGAAGCCTGGAACAAACCAAAATCTGCTCATAGAGTGTTGAATATGAACTATAATTCGTTTGCTCCACTATCCTATTATAACGAGGAAGCCATTATCTGCTACAAGTGCAATAATTATGGACATATAGCACGCTTTTGTAGAAGTGTGTTTGACTCGAGACAAGATCAAAAGACAAAGCCTTTAGATACAAAGAAAAGGGAGGCTACGAAATCCTGGACAAGGAAGCAGGAGGAAGATGGGCTAGACAAAGAAAAATCCATGCTCGTTCAAACAGCTTTTCATGCTCGAGATGAAGGACAGCAGTGGTACATTGATAGCGGATGTTCAAGACATATGACTGGTGATAAAAGTAAGTTTCTCTCCTTAAAGAAAGTAAATGAAGGTACAAGTAAAATTTGGTGATAATGCTACAACGAAGATTGTTGGCAAAGGTACGCTGAGTCTGGATAATGGAAAAACAAAAACAGAGAATGTTTTGTATGTTGAAGGATTAAAACATAACCTCTTGAGTGTGAGTCAAATGTGTGATCAGGGACACACTCTTAAGTTCTATGCCGAAGGATGTGAAATAAGGAAAGCAGATACAGGAGAACTAATTGCAGATTGCCACCGAACTGCAAATAATCTATATATGCTCGAGAGAAATAAAAGAAGAAAAATGTTGCCTAAGTCAAGTTGAGGAGAGTTGGCTATGGCATAGAAGGATGGGACATATAAATTTTGATAATCTTGTGAAGATAAGCAATAAGCAAGCCGTACGGGACATGCCTAAAATAACAAAGCCTTCGAGTACTCTATGCAAGCAGTGCCAGCTTGGGAAGCAGACCAGAACAAGATTCAAAACAAAGGAGTATTCATCCACCAAACCATTGGAGCTAATTCACATGGATTTGTGTGGACCTACCAGAATGAAAAGTATTCAAGGTGAGAGTTATTTTATGTTACTCATTGATGACTACACTAGAATGACATGGGTAGCATTTTTGAAAGAAAAATCTGAAGCATTTGGAAAGTTCAAAGCTTTCAAGGCATTAGTAGAAAATGAAACAGGGTTGAAGATAAAATGTCTAAGGTCAGATCGTGGAGGTGAATTCATGTCAAATGAATTTATTGAATATTGTGAAGACCATGGAATTAAAAGACAATACTCAGCTGCAAGAACTCCACAACAAAATGGAGTAGTAGAAAGGAAGAACATAACCGTTCAAGAGATGGCCCGAACAATGCTGAATGAATCTAAGCTATCAGATAGATTCTGGAAAGAAGCGGTAAGTACTGCCGTTTATATTTTGGATAGAGTGCAAATCAGAGTTAACCATGACAAAACTCCATATGAATTATGGAAAGGAAGACCAACCTCGGTCAAATATTTTAAGGTATTTGGGAGCAGATGTTTCATTAAAAGAACCGAAGAGGACTTAGGCAAATTTGATTCAAGATCCGATGAAGGGATTTTTCTTGGGTACTCCACTAAAAGTAAAGCCTTCAGATGTTATAACAAGAGGTTGCGGACTATCATAGAAAGTGCAAGTGTCAGAGTGGATGAGGGTCTGGATCTAAAGACAAAAGAAAATTCAGAAGAGTCTTTAGAAATACCAAGTCTTGTGAAAGAAGAACAAGAGGAAGAAGAAGATATTGAAGAGTGGAGTAAATCAGAAAGGCAGGATACCAAGACGCCATCTCACTTCATTCAGAAAAATCATGATGAAAGTCAGATTATTGGAGAACTTGATACCGGGGTTCAAACCAGAAGAAGAATTACAAATGCTTCTGAGCAAGGGTATTTTTCTCTGCTATCTAAGGTAGAACCTAAGAACTTTTTAGAAGCAAGACATGATAAACATTGGTTGAAGGTGATGGAAGAAGAATTAGATCAAATTGAGAAAAATGAAACTTGGGAACTGGTTCCCAGACCAAAGAGTCAGAATGTGATTGGCACTAAGTGGGTATTTCGGAACAAACTAAATGAAGATGGTCAAGTCACTCGAAATAAGGCAAGATTGGTATGCAAAGGGTATGCTCAAGTGGAAGGTGTTGATTTTGAAGAGACTTTTGCTCCGGTTGCCAGACTAGAAGCAATCAGAATGTTCCTTGCTTTCGCAGTGTTTAAAAATTTCAAAGTCTACCAAATGGATGTCAAATCAGCCTTTTTAAATGGGAATTTAGAAGAGGAGGTTTACATAGAACAGCCTGAAGGGTTCCTATTATCAGAAAATGAAGATTATGTGTGTAGGTTGAAAAAGGCATTGTATGGATTAAAACAAGCCCCCAGAGCATGGTACTCAAGGCTTGATCAACATCTACAGGACCAAGGATTCAAGAGAGGACATGCTGACAATAATCTTTACATCAAAACTGAAGATGAACACCAGTTAATTGTGGTTGTATATGTGGATGACATAATCTTTGGAGGAGACAATGAAGAAATGTCTAGAAAATTTGCAGAAGACATGCAAAAGGAATTTGAAATGTCTATGTTGGGTGAGTTATCCTTTTTCCTTGGATTGCAAATTTCTCAATCTAATAAAGGAATATTTATATCCCAAACCAAGTATGTGAAGGAAATGTTGAAAAAGTTTGGTATGGAGGAGTGTGCACCTGTCAGCACACCGATGATCACCGGAACCAAGTTAAGCAAAGATGACGAATCTCCAGATGTTGATCAATCTCTCTATAGATCAATGATTGGGAGTTTATTATATGTGACAGCATCCAGACTAGATATCATGCAAGTAGTGGGTATGGTGGCACGTTTTCAAGCAGGGCCGAAAGAAACACATGTGCAAGTTGTAAAACGCATATTCAGATATCTAAAGGGAACTATGGAATACGGGTTGTGGTATCCAAAAGGAAAAGATTTCACATTGATAGCTTATACAGATTCAGATTGGGCAGGATGTGTAGATGACAGAAAAAGTACAAGCGGAGGAGCATTTTTTCTTGGAAACAGCCTGGTATCTTGGCTAAGTAAGAAGCAAAATTTTGTATCCCTATCCACAGCAGAAGCAGAGTATATAGCAGCGGTACTATGTTGCACGCAAATTTTATGGATGAAGCAGACCTTGAAGGATATCAAAGTAGAGTATGATCATCCCATCTCCATATTATGTGATAATACCAGTGCAATAAGTATTTCAAAGAATCTGGTTATGCATTCCAGAACAAAGCACATTCCCATAAGATATCACTTCTTAAGAGAGCAGGTGGCAGAGAAACAGGTAAAGTTGGAGTATGTCGCTACATCCGAATAGATAGCAGATATTTTCACTAAGCCACTTCCAAAGGAGACATTTGAATATTTTCACTAAGCCTGAAAGTTCTTGTCAGATTACGTCAAGATGATCCCAAAGAGCCATATTAGCCTTTTTCGCTAAATACCCGGATGCCCAAAATTGTTTTATTCTCTGTCGCGTCGGGATTTGTCTCGAGAAATTTGTATTTAATTATTTTGAGCCCGTATGAGGCTATTTGTGCTCTGTTTTAACTCTATTATGAGCGAATATGTTATTATTCCTATGTGCCAGAAGGATTTTAACTTATTTTAAGTTTTGGGCTTTATTTGTAACTTTTGACAATTTTTCGTGTTTTTGTGGTGTCCCGTTTTGTTTTCTGTGAAATTTCTCTGGAGCAATTCCTTCGCCGGGTAAGCCCGATTTTTGGCCTGGAGCAGCTGGAAAACATATACGCACATTATGCCCGGAGGAAGTCGCCATCGGAGGTCTGGATCACTGGGAAAAAGCGAAGTCGTGCATTGGAAGTGCCTCTGCGGGGATGGGCGCATTTTTGGAAAACAAAGGATTTAAGTTGCGATGGGAAAATATAAGCCGCAGTGTGGTGGGAATTTTATACCCGCCACAGGTACTTTTTCCCGTGTTATAAAATTCACTTAAGCCGCAATGGGAAAATAGAGGTCAGCAGTGTGTGGGAATTTATTGCCTGCCTTGCAGGGTAAAAATTCCCATGATATAATAAAAGGAAAGTGACTTAAGTGAAATCATGGGATTTTAGTGCCTGCCTTGCAGGGTAAAGAATCCCATTGTCAAAGTCAAATCACTTAAGTGGATCATGGGATTTTGGTGCCTGCCTTGCAGGGTAAAGAATCCCATTGTGGAAAAATTCTTAAAAATAGAATTACATGTGCAAAAAAGTGCGCCCCCTTTGAAGTGATGGTGGAATGATTAAATTGGATTAATTTAATTAATCTTTCCTCTCAAAAAGTGCGCCCAAGCTTGGAGGAGGTCAACAAGTCAAAGATGGAATAAAAGAAAGGAATTAAATTCATTAAATTTAATTTATTTAGTGGCTGCCCTCTTCCTCTCAAAAAGTGCGCCCCATTTGGGTATTATTTAATGTTTTTTAAGGCATTAAAACATTAAATTAATTTCTATTTTTAGTGGCTATGGTCAAAGCACACTGTGGAGCATGAGTGAAGTGCTGTGTGAAGGATTAAATTGGATTAATTTAATTTATTGGATGGCTGTCCTTAAACATGCTATTTTTAAAAGAGAAAAGCATGATTTTTAATTAATTAATTGCCTTTAATTGTTAGGGCAATTATTAATTATAGAAATTGTATAAGCATGGGCAGCCATATGGGTGAATAATTTAATTCACAGTGTAAAGAATGCAGCCAGGAGGAAAAGTGCGCCCCATTAGAGGAAGGATTTTGTTCAGATAAAGTGCTAACAAGGCTAAAAGCTTCCGATTTGGCGCATGCTTTGGAGGAGGTTGATCTTTGTCTCGCATAGTTGTTTTCACAGTGTTACAGAGCTCTGGTGTTGATGAAAGGATTCATGCTCTCTTTATGTGCAAATTAAACACCAATTTTTGGGGCAGCAGCTTGAAAAGTGCAGATTTTTATAATTTAAATTTACTATTCATGCTCCGGTGGCCATTTTTGTCCGAATAAATTGCAGAACTCATTACAGGTGTGCTTTACAAAAGAAAAGGAGTTTTTATCAATGTCCAATACATTGCAAATATCCTCCGAAGCTCAAGAATTGTCCAGATCTCGCACTAAAGATTGAAGAAATCGCCAAGTTAGAAGAACAAGAATTATTCAGACGAAGATAGACAAAGCCATGGCGAAAGGAGATGAAAAAGAGAGCACGATGGATTCATGCATCGCTTCCAAACTTGCAGACATAGGAGACACGGATCTAGGCCCAGAACCTCTTTCTGATTTGATTGATAGATCCAGAGCGGGAAAGACTTCACTCATGCGTGCGGTCAAAAGTAGTGGAATTATCCGAGCTGCAGCTTTCCCATGTATAGCCCAATTGCCAGAGTTCGTGATGGAGTGTGCTAGATCTTATCATCCTTCATCCAGATCAGTGCGTGATGTTGCGGGAAAGACAATAATTCGTTTGGATGCGGAGTTCATCAATTATTGTCTGAAGATTCCAGTGCGAAAGGTGGTGACTTCTATTAGCATTCAGGATGCTGACAGTAGATGGGAGAAACATAGAGCTGATTGCGTGAGCATAATGAACAATGGTTCATGAAGAAGCCTAGATCCCCTTCAAAGTTCCCGAGAACTCTTCCACGGTCCAATTTGGTGTAGGAGGCAGATGATGTCGCCAAATGCTATGCGCAGTCAATGGCGAAGCGAATGCCTACACTTTCCGTACATGGATGTATGCTTTCATCAGGACCATTGAAATCAACAAGGTTGATTCTATAATCAATTGGTCGGAAATTATTAGCAGCAACATCGGTGAGCAACTTCGGAACGTGAAGCATACTTTCAGCTTCAAGATGACTTCATACTTGGTGTATGCTGCAGCTTCACAGGGTGTCTTTTCCAAGCTAGATAGATGTGGTGTTCTTTCCAAGGACCCCATTTTCGAGTGCTACCCACAGCTTACTGTACCTGCGTGCGAGAAGGACTTCAAAGTGATCAACGATGACTTCTTCTACGATTTCATCTGCAGGCTAGACAAAGACTTGAAGACTCACGCAGGTAAGCAACGAAGCGTAGGAAGCAAAGTGTCCAAGATTGGCGCTTTATTCATCCAATTTCTGATTTCACATACCTCGTGGTTACGGACTTTTCTCGGAGAACCAATAAAGATGCCTGTATCCAAGTGATAGATTGATCGCCATGGAGCTGAGCAGGCAACTTGTGGAGTTACACGACCTTCAGTCGAAACGGCACAAGTCTACGGGCTTCTTCCCAATCACTGTGGGATATTACAGTTGCATCAACATTCACAGAGCTCGAGGGATGGAAGCACAAATGTTATCCGAGTATGAGCAAGAGTTCTTCCCTGCACGGCTTAACTTCGATCCATTTGGAGTAGCCAGGAAGACAATCTCCCAGGAGTACGCACATGTGCCTTCGTTAGAAGATTTCTGGATGAAGTGCAGAAGTGAGTACGAGGTTAGAAAGAAAGATTTCAGCAGGCTATCAGCAAAGCAAGTGTTCGATTTTGGATTAGCGCGGATACCTGCGGATCTTAAAGATGATGGGAACGTGGTACTTGACACTTACCATCAAATGGGAGGAGATAAAGCTATACTGCAAGATAACAATGGAGGCTGCCATTCAATTGAAGAGAGATCCGAGTCGTGTTGGTGAATACTTGAAATGGTCACGAGGGATACTGCCTTGATGAAGTATTGATGAATCAAATCACGGGCAACTTCGGCGCAGGAGATTCCCTCAAGCGAAAGCATGAAGGAGAAAGCAGCAGGAGGTCCGAGAAGTTGAAAGTACACAGAAGATCTCAAGAGAAAGAGAAGACCACTTCTACGACCATAGTTTTGACTCCGACTTCACCAACTATGCGCGCGCTTGCAGCAGATGCTTCCATGCCTTCATTGAATCCGGTGACGTTCGTCTTCTCTCCTCGCAGCCACTTTGTTCATCACCCGTTCCAGAGGAGATGTTGAAGCTACAGATGACGGAGTTCGAAAGAGCTTTGTCCTTGGATGTTTCAGAAGATGGCAGCCATAACACTGTGGCACTTTCTGACGGAGAGGATGCAGAGCGGGAGATGGTAGTGCACTCAGCGACTTCTCACTCCCCGAGAAGTAACTTCTCGGAATGGTTAGCTTTGCAGTTGGTTCCGGAAGCAAGAGTAGAGATGAACTTAGAGGAGCATGACTTGCAGCTACTTCAGGATCTGAGCAGAAGAGACAGAAGGCCTAAAGTTGCTAAAGCAACTTCTAGGTTGATCATCAAGGATTCGGGAGAGAAGTTTGCTGAGATATCAATTCCGGCGGAAGGAAAGATAGAAGAGGAGCTCACGGCAGAAGATGTGACGGTGACCAAAATACCACTCGGTCAAGCTACCACTGAAGGATTGAAGCAGGACACGCAGACATTGATGGATGCTTTGTTCCTTAGGCTTGACAGTGAAAAGGCGGAGAAAGAAGAGCTGCAGAAGCAAATATCTCAATTATGTGAGATCATAGCCAAGGTTGCTAAACCTTCCATTCAGCCCATTTCAGAGCAGGTGAGTGATCATCTTATGCAGGAAATGGAAGATGCAAGCAATCAAGTAAAGGCTATTGACGAATGGAAGGATCTGATTATTCGTCAAGCTTCTGTGCAACTTGGGGAAGTGCCAGCCCGCCTAAAGGTTATGAACGATGCAACAAATCAACTAAAGCAACTGATGGAAAGCATAGAAGGCATGAATACGGTTGTGGAGAGTAACCCGAGTAGTTTGGCCGAGATCAACAAGTCAGGGAGATGTATGGTTGCAGAACAAATTGTACCAGATGGATCATCGAGAAGGGGAATTTAGAGTTTGCGGAGATCTTTCCGTTTGGAGATCTGCAGAGTTTTGCTGAAAAGGATGCAGGCGCTTGAGAGTAGAACATCAGATTTACCAGACAGTATCATTTCTTTCACTGAGGAAAGAGTGGACGGAGGTGTTACTTCATACGTGCGGATTGTTTCTAACGAGGTGCCTAATTCCCTGGAAGGTTCTCTTCTGATGGTGCAAAAGAGAATTGATAAAGCTACCAAGCCTTTCACGATGAATTCTATCAATAGATTGGTGGCGCTGCAGGCAGACATTGCGAGGTTTGGGCCGAGTTTGGAAGAGGTGGAAGCATGCAGCAAAGTGTTGAATGAAGGGTTGCTGCAGTTCAGGACAGAGAAGGAAGCAGTGGCTAAAACAGATGGAAGGATGCTGAATTATATGTTCGACAAGTATATCAGATATCAGAACAAGAAGAAGATGTAAACATTACAGCTGGCATGACTTCTTCTATTCTTTCTTCTTCTATTTTCTATGTTCCCGGATGAAATTGTAAAACTTCTAAGTTATTGGTTTTGCAACCATTACTTGAAGTCATGTGGAACCATTCTATTAGTTAAGTGATACATGTGTCACTTAAGAAGAAGTTAGTTGAGGATGATTGCCAAATGTCATCTTTACTTGTTGTTCATACTTTAGTTCAGTTTGAGTCTTCTATTTGTACTTTCCCTCCTACATTCTATAAGTAGGAGAAGAACCTCCGGGTTAATGATCGATCAGAATTTGTAAGCAGCAATCCTGAGTTCTAGACTTTGTGCTGAACCCTTGAGAGCAACTTGGAGCAAAGGAATACAAGGGAGCAGGTTTCCGGAGAACTTTGTGTCACGGTGTACTGTGTTTCTTGCTTTGAATCTTAGATCTCTTGATAAACTTTGTGTTATTTTAGATCTAGATCTAGAGCTGCCTTTGTTTTATAATTTTGTGTGTTCATATCTATTAAGTTTCTTCTATGTGCATGTAATTAGCTCTGCTATCTACTAATTGGGATGCACATCTTCCCCATTTCTTCTCTCTCGTATTTCCTTTACTTCCTTCTTCTATAAAATACTTCCTTTTAAACGAAATTGCTACTTCACTGCAGAACTTCTTAGTTATGGTTCATGAACTAAGTGGTTAAAGTAAAACCCCTGATAGATAATAACACATTTATATTGACAAATCTGACACGGGAGCCTCACCGGTTAAATGAGGGAGATTTATCTCATGACTGCCTAGGTTTGATGCTATGCAGAAAATCTAGCCAACAGTTTTTGGCGACTACTGGGAACAACTATCTTTGCAGATCAAAGCTTTTCTATGAAGATCGAGTGTTTTCCATACAAATCTCAACCTGGCTGAACGTCCATTCACCCGATCCGTGAAGGCGCAAGGAAGGACTGATCATTTCTTCCGACTGCAGGAGCAATTCAATTTCAATCATCCTCCTCAAGTTAGAAGCCGCAGATCTAGTCTCTCACCAGGAAGGAGAGTACACACCCATCCAGATCCGGATCGTATTCAGCATAATCCGGCGGCTGGAATTATCCATCAAGTCTATCAAGTCTACACAAGGAGGAGACGTGCTCAAGTTAACATGGCACACCAAATTGTACCTGTTCCATGGGGAGCGGCTTTTGGACCTCTCAACTTGGCTCCACCTATGCACGAGCTGCCAAAGGGATCCAGAAAGAATTTTCCAAAATTCTTTGGAGATGGAAAGCAAAACCCGGATGATCATTTGGCAGCCTTCTTCATATCTTGTGGTGTGCTTGCAGTGGAGCATGAAGATGTCTCAGTCAGGCTATTCATTGAGACTCTACACGACTTGGCTGGAGAATGGTTCTATCGGCTGGCTCCTGGCACCATAACCAACTGGACGACTATGCGTGAGCAATTTCTGAAAAGATTCAAGCCTGCAGAGGACGCTAGCACGTTGATCACCCAACTGACGCAGTTGAAGAAAGAGCCAAACGAGAACATGCGGGACTTTATTGCAAGGTTCCAAAGGATTTTGTATAAAATCCCCACTTCTGCCGCATTGAGCGATGAAAATCAAAAGACGTTTTTTATAAACGCTCTATTGCCTGAAGTTGGATATCAGCTAAGAAGGGCAAGACCTGTAAATCTGCTTGGAAGCACAAAATGCTGCCGTGGAGGTTGAGGACGACTTGATCATGGCTGGAAAACTTAAACAACCATCTCACAAAGGTGATGGCGCTTCTGCAAGTACTTCTGATCCTTTGTTGCAGAAATTGGCTAATGACATGCTGCAGATCAAGAAGCAGATCTCTCAAGCAGGGAATGCAACCCCCTCAAGATTAGCTCCTACTAGGACCTTCAATGGTCAAAATCAAAATCAAAATCGAAACAGACTTGCTGCTGCACCACAGCGTTTGGCAATAGAAGTTGCTCCAAGGAATAACTTGGAAACTAATGAAGAGGATCTCGGCATTGATGAATCATTCGATGATGAAGACTTTATAGATCCCGCTGGCGACTCCAATATTGGTTACCTGGACTACGAATCTGATGATGGCTATTATGAATCTTTTGAAGATTCTGATGGTCACACTTTTGCGGTGTTTACAAGGTCTCAGACGCGCCAAAATGCCGAAGCATCCACAAGCGGCCGGAAAGAGAGAGAAGATCCTGGCCCGGATGTTACTATCTTGAAAAGAGGTAGCACTCTTCCTTCTTCATTAGCGCCCAAGGATAAATATTCAAATTCTTTCAATTCACAGCAAAGAACCAACGCACATCCTGCTGAAGCAAGTCAAGCTTTTGACATAATTGATCACATCAAGAGAAATAAGGTCCAAATGTCAGAAGCTGAGTATTTGAGGGCATTTCCTGATCAGTTGAATAGATTGGTCAAATATGTGCAAAGTAATGGTCCCAGCCCAACTAATAATAATTCACGGGGTATCTTATCAAGTCCCAAAGATTACTCCACCTTCAAATAATGCTGCTGCAAGTTCTTCTCCTTCCACCCCTTCTCCTGCTACATCAGAAAGGATTGAGCCATTCTATGTGTCTTTGCTCATCAACGGACATAAGCTAAGCAATTGCATCTTGGATTCGGAGCTTCCGACAACGCCATGCCTACCAAAGTTGCTTGATGCCTTGGGTCTTACATTGACAAAACCTTTGGAAGATGTTATTCCATGGAAAGGCAAGTCCTCTCAGTGGGGCAAATCAAAGATGCGCAGCAAGATTGCTTCCTTTCCAGATAAAAGACTGAAAATGACTATCCTTGTAGCAGACATTCCAGTCTCTTATGGCATGCTGTTGAGTAGAAATTTCTGCAAAGAGCTGGGTGGAGAAGTCAAGATGGATTGGTCTTGTGCGCACATACCAATCAAAGGAGTAAATCAGAAGCTGGAACCTGAGAAGAAATCTAAGTACACAGTATCAAAATCTGAGGATCCTAGATCTCAGATCTTGTTTCAGGAATCGGATCACGGAGTCTATTATCTTGAAATGGATAAAGAAGAAATTCAACCAGTGATTCGAGAATCACATCAAATTGATAACAAGATTTGGACTCTGGAATTTGATGGCAGCTGCTGTTCATTCGGATCCGGCACAGCGTTGTTCTTATCTCTCCTGAAGGGAAGGTGCATGCGCACTCCTTCAAATTGATGTTCGAAAATACTAACAATACGGCTGAGTATGAAGCATTGTTGTTAGGCATGGAGCAGGCAAGAACAATGGGAATCAAATTATTACACGCAAGAGGAGATGCTGAGTTGATTGTGAAGCAGATAAGGGGCCTCTATCAAGTCAAAAAAGACAAACTGCGGCACTACAGAGATCGGGTCTACTCTGCTATCCTGGATTTTTCAGCTTTCTCGGTATCTTACATTCCGAGAGAACAAAATTCAAGAGCTGATTCGCTCGCAGTGACTGCAGCCTTGTTGAATCCAGATCAGCCCCCTGCATTCTTTAGACAGGGAGACTACAAAGTGGAAATGGTTTTTCGCCCAAAGGTTCCTGACAACGTCCAGCAATGGCAGGTTTTCAACGATGACACACAGATTGCTGCGTTTCTCCAACAGAAGGACAACTTTGAAGAAATCTACTATGAGGGAAGCAATTCACCTCCTAGGCAGACCACTGTCGGAGAAATAGATGCTGACGTCTCAGGAGGTCAGGAGATTATCCAACTAAAGGGAAATAAAATTCCCAAAGGCTTGGTATCTCTTGAGGAAATGTTTGATAAGCATGATCAAATGCTTAAGAAAAATGAAGAAAGTGGGGAAGGTTATTCCTCCGACACACAATTACTAAATTTGGGAGCCGACAATGATCCCAAATTAGTAAATCTGGGTAAGTGTTGTTCAGAAGCTGAAAAGGAAGCTTTCACTAAGCTTCTTAAGAAATACATGGATGTTTTTGCCTAGTCCTACCAGGATCTAAAAACATATCAGCCTGCGGAAGTTCAACACTACATCCCACTTAAACCAGAACAGAAGCCTTTCAAGCAGAAGCTGTGGCGGCACAACCCTACCATTTCGGGAACCATCTTTGCAGAAATCCGGAAGTTGTTAGACGCAAAGATCATCTATCCCATACATCATTCGGAGTGGTTGGCCAACATAGTCCCTGTAAGAAAGAAGAGTGGCGAAATTAGGCTGTGCGTGGATTTCCGCAACCTTAATCAAGCTTCATTAAAGGATAACTATCCTATCCCCATCATGGATCACACTCTGCAGGTGGTCACTGGATCTGAGATGCTTTCCATGCTTGACGGCTTCTCAGGATACAATCAAGTCAAGGTGGCCGAGGAAGATCAATACAAAACGGCGTTCATCACACCTTGGGGAACCTTCGCATACCAGAAGATGCCGTTTGGCCTGATTAATGTGGGTGCTACATTTCAAAGAGCTATGGATCTAGCCTTTGCTCATCTCAAAGATATAAGCATAGTTGTGTACCTGGATGATTTGACAGTCTTTTCCAAAGATAGAAGCACGCATATTTCAAACTTGGAAGAGGTCTTCATACAATGCCGCAAGCATGGTATTTCTTTGAATCCTAAGAAATCCATCTTTGCTGTAACCGAAGGAAAGCTGCTTGGGCACATTGTTTCCAAAGAAGGAACAAAGATAGATCCAGAGCGTGTCAAATCCATTCAGACATTGCCTTTGCCCACATCCAAAAAAGGAGTTCACTCTTTCTTTGGAAAAGTGAATTTTCTCAGAAGATTCATTCCTGACTTTGCTGAGCTAACCCGTCATATTTCGAATATGATGAAGAAGACACAAGATTTTAAATGGAGCAGCGAAGGGAAGGAAGCTTTCGAGAAAATCAAAGAGGCCCTGTCGAAAGCTCCAGTCTTGGTTTCACCGACTTCAGTAAAGAATTTATTCTTTATTGTTATTCTTCCGAACACACCATGTCAGCAATTCTGATGCAGAAAAATCAAGAGGATGCAGAAGCTCCTATTGCTTTCATGAGTACGCCTCTTAAAGCCTATGAGTTGAAATACACTCCAATGGAAAAGCACGCATATGCAGTGGTGAAGGCGTGCAAAGCATTCAGGTATTATATTCTTTCCTCACACACTGTGGTTTTGGTTCCAGATACTGCAGTTAAATCCATTCTTACTCAGCAAGAGTTAGGATTATTGAGAGGCACATGGGTGACAAAAGTTCAAGAATATGACCTGGATATTAAACCAACAAAGCTAGTCCGAGGAAGAGGTCTGTGTGAATTAATGACGGAGATGAAAACATCAGTGCCTGAAGTGGATCAAGATGAGATAGATGAAGATTTACCTGCAGTACTTTTTATAGATCTGGTAGAGGAGTGGTACAGTAACATTGCTTACTTTCTGACGTATGGAGAATGCCCAGATCAACTTTCCAGAAAAGAGAAACGAACTATCAAACTGAAATCCAAAGATTTTGTTCTTTGGGATAATGGTTTGTACAAGAAAGGAATTGATGGTGTATTTCTCAGACGCGTGGACAAAGCTCAACAGGATCGGCTACTACAACAGTTTCATGACATGGCTTGCGGTGGTCATTTCTTAGCCCGAGTCACTGCACATAAGATCCTCAGAGCAAGGTATTACTGGCCCACCCTTTTTCAAGATACTGCAGAATGGGTAGCTAAGTGTCAAGCATGCCAACATTTTGTTGGGCGTGTGAAATTGCCTGCATTACCTCTAAAACCCATTGTGATTGAAGAACCTTTCCAACAGTGGGGAATGGATTTTATTGGAATGCTTAACCCGGCTTCCAGTGCCGGTCATCATTACATTCTAACAGCTACTGATTATTTCAGTAAGTGGGTAGAAGCTATCCCTGTGAAGGCTGCCACTTCCGCCGAGGTGTGCAGTTTTATAAAAGAAAATATTATTGTCAGGTTTGGCGTGCCCAGCAAAATTGTAGCAGATAACGCTCCGAATCTTTCTTCTGAGGAGTTGGTGGAATTCTGCTACACTTATGGGATCCAGCTGGTTCATTCTTCAAACTACTATCCACAAGGGAATGGTCAAGCTGAATCTAGTAATAAAAACTTGGTAACTATCGTGCGCAAGCTGGTAACAGACAATCAAAGGACTTGGCATAAAAAGTTGTTTGATGCATTATGGGCCGATAGAATCACACCAAAGAGGGCGATAGGCATGTCCCCATTTCAGCTACTATATGGTAGAGACATAGAGTTGCCTCTTACCTTGGAATTGCCTGCCCTACGACTTTCTAAGGCCCTGGAGGATTCCACATTCACAGATGCTATTGATAAAAGAATTATGTACTTGACTGAATTGAGGGAAGTACAAACTCAAGTTGCAGATAGGTTGACAGAGCATCAAAGAAAGGTGAAAATCATTTTTGACAAAAAAGCCAGGGAAAGAAAGTTTGAAGTTAATGACTGAGTCCTTTTATGGGACAAAAGAAGAGAAACAAAAGGCATGCATGGAAAGTTCGATTCACTATGGAAAGGGCCTTTTGTGATTAAAAGGATCGCCGGAGCAGATAGCTTCATTCTTGCTCATCAGGATGGAGTTGAATTGCCGTTGCCTTTCAATGGGCAACACTGAAGTCGCTATTACGGACATGAGAAGCAGTGGTAAAACTCGTATGTACATAAATAAATCTTTGTTTGTTTTTCCTTGTTTTGTCTTGTTTTGGTGTTGTGTTGTGTTGTGTTTGTTTGCCTGACCCCGTGCCCAAAGGACAAGATACGAAACCAGAGATGCTGGGATCTCATCTTTTCCCTTTGTCATTCTGACAAGAGAAAAAGATGTCCACAGACGGAGCCAACTGGTGTCACTCAGATTTCACCCTGAAATCTGTGACTACCCTATCCGAAAAAAATTTCGTACTTTTAAAATAATGGGTCGTTTGTTGTTTTTATTGCCTCGAAAGTTCTTCAGATTGCGTCAAGATAATCCCAAAGAGCCATATTAGCCTTTTCACAAATACCCAGATGCCCAAAATTGTTTTATTCTGTCGTCATTGCCGGGATTTGTCTCCGGGAAATTTGTATTTAATTATTTTGAGCCCCGTATGAGGCTATTTGCGCTCTGTTTTAACTCTATTATGAGCGAATATGTTATTATTCCTATGTGCCAGAAGGATTTTAACTTATTTTAAGTTTTGGGCTTTATTTGTAACTTTTGACAATTTTTCGTGTTTTTGTGGTGTCCCGTTTTGTTTTCTGTGAAATTTCTCTGGAGCAATTCCTTCGCCGGGTAAGCCCGATTTTTGGCCTGGAGCAGCTGGAAAACATATACGCACATTATGCCCGGAGGAAGTCGCCATCGGAGGTCTGGATCACTGGGAAAAAGCGAAGTCGTGCACAGAAAAGCCCCTGCGGGGATGGGCGCATTTTTGGAAAACAAAGGATTTAAGCTGCGATGGGAAAAATATAAGCCGCAGGCAGGGTGGGAATTTTATACCTGCCTAGCAGGGTACTTTTTCCCGTGTTATAAAATTCACTTAAGCTGCAGTGGGAAAAATAGAGGCTGCAGGCAGGTGGGAATTTATTGCCTGCCTTGCAGGGTAAAAATTCCCATGATATAATAAAAGGAAAGTGACTTAAGTGAAATCATGGGATTTTAGTGCCTGCCTTGCAAGGTAAAGAATCTCATTGTCAAAGTCAAATCACTTAAGTGGATCATGGGATTTTGGTGCCTGCCTTGCAGGGTAAAGAATCCCATTGTGAAAAAATTCTTAAAAATAGAATTACATGTGCAAAAAAGTGCGCCCCCTTTGAAGTGATGGTGGAATGATTAAATTGGATTAATTTAATTAATCTTTCCTCTCAAAAAGTGCGCCCAAGCTTGGAGGAGGTCAACAAGTCAAAGATGGAATAAAAGAAAGGAATTAAATTCATTAAATTTAATTTATTTAGTGGCTGCCCTCTTCCTCTCAAAAAGTGCGCCCCATTTGGGTATTATTTAATGTTTTTTAAGGCATTAAAACATTAAATTAATTTCTATTTTCAGTGGCTATGGTCAAAGCACACTGTGGAGCTTGAGTGAAGTGTTGTGTGAAGGATTAAATTGGATTAATTTAATTTATTGGATGGCTGTCCTTAAACATGCTATTTTTAAAAGAGAAAAGCATGATTTTTAATTAATTAATTGCCTTTAATTGTTAGGGCAATTATTAATTATAGAATTGTGAAGGTTATATAAGCATGGGCAGCCATATGGGTGAATAATTTAATTCACAGGTAAAGAATTGCAGCCAGGAGGAAAAGTGCGCCCCCATTAGAGGAAGGATTTTGTTCAGACAAAGTGCTAACAAGGCTAAAAGCTTCCAGATTTGGCGCATGCTTTGGAGGAGGTTGATCTTTGTCTGCATAGTTGTTTTCACAGGTGTTACAGAGCTGTGTGTTGATGAAAGGATTCATGCTCTCTTTATGTGCAAATTAAACACCAATTTTTGGGGCAGCAGACTTGAAAAGTGCAGATTTTTATAATTTAAATTCACTATTCATGCTCCGGTGGCCATTTTTGTCTGAATAAATTGCAAGAACTCATTACAGGTGCTTTACAAAAGAAAAGGAGTTTTTATCAATGTCCAATACATTGCAAATATCCTCCGAATCAAGAATTGTCCAGATCTCGCACCAAAGATTGAAGAAATCCGCCAAGTTAGAAGAAAAGAATTATTCAGACGAAGATAGACAAAGCCATGGCGAAAGGAGATGAAAAAGAGAGCACGATGGATTCATGCATCGCTTCCAAACTTCAGCACATAGAGACACGGATCTAGGCCCAGAACCTCTTTCTGATTTGATTGATAGATCCAGAGCGGGAAAGACTTCACTCATGCGTGCGGTCAAAAGTAGTGGAATTATCCGAGCTGCAGCTTTCCCATGTACAGCCCCCAATTGCGAGTTTGTGATGGAGTGTGCTAGATCTTATCATCCTTCATCCAGATCAGTGCGTGATGTTGTGGGAAAGACAATAATTCGTTTGGATGCGGAGTTCATCAATTATTGTCTGAAGATTCCAGTGCGAAAGGTGGTGACTTCTATTAGCATTCAGGATGCTGACAGTAGATGGGAGAAACATAGAGCTGATTGCGTGAGCATAATGAACAGCCGGTTCATGAAGAAGCCTAGATCCCCTTCAAAGTTCCCGAGAACTCTTCCACGGTCCAATTTGGTGCAGGAGGCAGATGATGTCGTCAAATTGCTATGCAGGTTGAATGGCGAAGCGAATGCCTACACTTTCCGTACATGGATGTATGCTTTCATCAGACCATCAAATCAACAAGGTTGATTCTATAATCAATTGGTCGGAAATTATTAGCAGCAACATCGGTGAGCAACTTCGGAACGTGAAGCGTACTTTCAGCTTCAAGATGACTTCATACTTGGTGTATGCTGCAGCTTCACAGGGTGTCTTTTCCAAGCTGGATAGATGTGGTGTTCTTTCCAAGGACCCCATTTTCGAGTGCTACCCACAGCTTACTGTACCTGCGTGCGAGAAGGACTTCAAAGTGATCAACGATGACTTCTTCTACGATTTCATCTGCAGGTTAGACAAAGACTTGAAGACTCACGGTGCAAGGTAAGCAAGGAAGCAAGGAAGCGTGGGAAGCAAGTGTCCAAGATTGGCGTTTATTCATCCAATTTTACAGATTTCACATACCTCGTGGTTACGGCTTTTCTGGAGAACCAATAAAGATGCCCAGGTATCCGAGTGATAGATTGATCGCCATGGAGCTGAGCAGGCAACTTGTGGAGTTACACGACCTTCAGTCGAAACGGCACAAGTCTACGGGCTTCTTCCCAATCACCGTGGATATTACAACAGATCAACATTCACAGAGCTCGAGGGATGGAAGCGCAAATGTTATCCGAGTATGAGCAAGAGTTCTTCCCTGCACGGCTTAACTTCGATCCATTTGGAGTAGCCAGGAAGACAATCTCCCAGGAGTACGCACATGTGCCTTCGTTAGAAGATTTTGGATGAAGTGCGTATGAGTACGAGGTTAGAAAGAAAGATTTCAGCAAGCTATCAAAGAAAGCAAGTGTTCGATTTTGGATTAGTGCGAGATACTGCGGATCTTAAAGATGATGGGAACGTGGTACTTGACACTTACCATCAAATGGGAGGAGATAAAGCTATACCGCAGATAACAATGGAGGTGCCATTCAATCAAGAGAGATCTAGAGCCGTGTTGGTGAATACTTCAATCGGGTCGGCGCGACAAAGGATATTGCCTTGATGAAGTATGATGAATCAAATCACGGGCAACTTCGCGCAGAGAGATTCCCTCAAGTGAAAGCATGAAGGAGAAAGAAAGCAGGAGGTCCGAGAAGTTGAAAGTACACAGAAGATCTCAAGAGAAAGAGAAGACCACTTCTACGACCATAGTTTTGACTCCGACTTCACCAACTATTGCACCGCAGCAGCAGGACGCTTCCATGCCTTCATTGAATCCGGCGACGTTCGTCTTCTCTCCTCAGCCACTTCGTTCATCACCCGTTCCAGAGGAGATGTTGAAGCTGCAGATGACGGAGTTCGAAAGAGCTTTGTCCTTGGATGTTTCAGAAGATGGCAGCCATAACACTGTGGCACTTTCTGACGGAGAGGATGCAGAGCGGGAGATGGTAGTGCACTCAGCGACTTCTCACTCCCCGAGAAGTAACTTCTCGGAATGGTTAGCTTTGCAGTTGGTTCCGGAAGCAAGAGTAGAGATGAACTTAGAGGAGCATGACTTGCAGCTACTTCAGGATCTGAGCAGAAGAGACAGAAGGCCTAAAGTTGCTAAAGCAACTTCTAGGTTGATCATCAAGGATTCGGGAGAGAAGTTTCGAGATATCAATTCCGTCGGAAGGAAAGATAGAAGAGGAGCTCACGGCGTAAGAGAAGATGTGACGGTGACCAAAATACCACTCGGCCAAGCTACCACCGAAGGATCAAGCAGACACGCAGATATCGATGGATGCTTTGTTCCTTAGGCTTGACAGTGAAAAGGCGGAGAAAGAAGAGCTGCAGAAGCAAATATCTCAATTATGTGAGATCATAGCCAAGGTTGCTAAACCTTCCATTCAGCCCATTTCAGAGCAGGTGAGTGATCATCTTATGCAGGAAATGGAAGATGCAAGCAATCAAGTAAAGGCTATTGACGAATGGAAGGATCTGATTATTCGTCAAGCTTCTGTGCAACTTGGGAAGTGCCAGCCCGCCTAAAGGTTATGAACGATGCAACAAATCAACTAAAGCAACTGATGGAAAGCATAGAAGGCATGAATACAGTTGCAGAGAGTAACCTGAGTATTTTGGCCGAGATCAACAAGTCACGGAGATGTATCGTTGCAGAACAAATTGTACCTGATGGATCGGCCGAGAAGGGGAAGCAGGCTAGAGTTTGCGCAGATCTTCCGTTTGGAGATCTGCAGAGTTTTTCTTGAAAAGGATGCAGCGCGCTGAGAGTAGAACATCGATTTACTGAGACAAAGATCATTTCTTTCACCGAGGAAAGAGTGGACGGAGGTGTTACTTCATACGTGCGGATTGTTTCTAACGAGGTGCCTAATTCCTTGGAAGGTTCTCTTCTGATGGTGCAAAAGAGAATTGATAAAGCTACCAAGCCTTTCACGATGAATTCTATCAGTAGATGGTGGCGCCGCAGTGCATATCATGAGTTTGGGCCGAGTTTGGAAGAGGTGGAAGCATGCAAAGCAAAGTGTTGAATGAAGGGGTCACATTCAGAGAGAGAAGGAAGCAGTGGCTAAAACAGATGGAAGGATGCTGAATTATATGTTCAACAAGTATATCAGATATCAGAACAAGAAGAAGATGTAGACATTACAGCTGGCATGACTTCTTCTATTCTTTCTTCTTCTATTTTCTATGTTTCCTGATGAAATTGTAAAACTTCTAAGTTATTGGTTTGCAACCATTACTTGAAGTCATGTGGAACCATTCTATTAGTTAAGTGATACATGTGTCACTTAAGAAGAAGTTAGTTGAGGATGATCCAAATGTCATCTTTACTTGTTGTTCATACTTTAGTTGGCTTTGAGTCTTCTATTTGTACTTTCCTCCTACATTCTATAAGTAGGAGAAGAACCTCCGGGTTAATGATCGATCAGAATTTGTAAGCAGCAATCCTGAGTTCTAGACTTTGTGCTGAACTCCTGAGAGCAACTTGGAGCAAAGGAATACAAAGGAGCAGGTTTCCGGAGAACTTTGTGTCACGGTGTATTGTGTTTCTTGCTTTGAATCTTAGATTTCTTGATAAACTTTGTGTTATTTTAGATCTAGATCTAGAGTTGCCTTTGTTTTATAATTTTGTGTGTTCATATCTATTAAGTTTCTTCTATGTGCATGCAATTAGCTCTGCTATCTACTAATTGGGATGCACATCTTCCCCATTTCTTCTCTGTATTTCCTTTACTTCCTTCTTCTATAAAATACTTCCTTTCTTAAACAAACCGCTTACTTACTTGCCGTAACTTCTTAGTTATGGTTCATGAACTAAGTGGTTAAAGTAAAACCCCGATAGATAATAACACATTTATATTGACAAACCGACATGGAGCCTCACCGGTTAAATGAGGGAGATTTATCTCATGACCGCCTAGGTTTGATGCTATGCAAAAATCTAGCCAACAATGGGAAAGACTTTACTCATGCGTGCGATTAAAAGCAATGGAATTATCCGAGCTGCAGCTTTTCCATGTATAGCCCAATTGCGAGTTTATTATGGAGTGCGCTAGATCTTATCATCCTTCATCCAAAGTCAATGCGTGATGCTACGGGAAAGACAATAATTCGTTTGGACGCAAAGTTCATCAATTATTGTTTGAAGATTCCGGTGCGAAAGGTGGTGACTTCCATTAGTCTTCAAGATACCAGTAGCAGGTGGGAGAAGCATAGAGCTGATTACGTGAGCATAATGAATAGTCGATACATGAAGAAGCCTAGATCTCCTTCAAAGTTCTCGAGAACTCTTCCGCGGTCCAACTTGGTGCGGAGGTAGATGATGTTGTCAAATTGCTATGCAAGATGAATGGCGAGGCGAATGCTTACTTCCGTACATGGATGTATGCTTTCATCACGACCATTGAAGTCAACAAGGTTGATTCCATAATCAATTGGTCGGAAATTATAAGCAACATTGGTGAGCAACTCCGGAACGTGAAGCGTACTTTCAGCTTCAAGATGACTTCATACTTGGTGTATGTTGCAGCTTCACAAGGTGTCTTTTCCAAGCTGGATAGATGTGGTGTTCTTTCCAAGGACCCCATTTTCGAGTGCTACCCATGACCATCGTACTGCGTGCAAGTAGAAAGATTTCAAAGTGATCAACGATGAATTCTTCTACGATTTCATTTGCAGGCTAGACAAAGACTTGAAGGCCAACAGGGTAAGCAAGGAAGCGTGGGAAGCTGTGTCCAAGATTGGCAGTCTATTCATTCAATTTGCAGATTTCACATACCTCAGGGTTACGGGCTTTTCTGGAGAACCAATAAAGATGCCCAGGTATCCGAATGATAGATTGATCGCCATGGAGCTGAGCAGGCAACTTGTGGAGTTACACGACCTTCAGTCAAAGCGGCACAAGTCTACGGGCTTCTTCCCAATCACTGTGGGATATTACAGCTGCATTAGCATTCATAGAGCTCGGGGATGGAGGCGCAAATGTTATCCGAGTATGAGCAAGAGTTCTTCCCTGCACGGCTGAACTTCGATCCATTTGGAGTAGCAGGAAGACGATCTCCCAGGAGTATGCACATGTGCCTTCATTAGAAGATTTCTGGATGAAGTGCAAAAGTGAGTACGAGGTTAGAAAGAGAGATTTCAACAAAGCTATCAGAAAGCAAGTGTTCAACTTTGGACTAGCGCAGATACCTGCGGATCTTAAAGATGATGGGAATGTGGTACTTGACACTTACCATCAAATGGGAGGAGATAAAGCCATACTGCAGATAACATAGGAGGCTGCAACACAATTGAAGAAAGGTCGGGAGCTGTGTTGGTGAATACTTCAAACTGTTCTTTGACAAAAGGATATTGCCTTGATGAAGCATTGATGAATCAAGTCACGGATAATTTCAACGCAAGAGATTCCCTCCAGCAGAAGCATGGAGGAAAAAGCAGCGAGAAAGCCGAGAAGTTGAAAGTGTATAGAAGATCTCAATCAAAGGAGAGGATCATTTCTACGACCATGACTTTAGCTCCGGTTTCTCCAAGACTCAAGACTTCACCACCTATTACACCGCAGCAGGATGCTTCCATGCCTCTACTTGAATCCAAAGAACATTCATCTTCTCTCCTTAGCCACTCCGTTCAAAGCACCTCTTCCAGAAGATATGTTGAAGTTCGCAGATGGCGGAGTTCGAAAAAGCTTTGTCCTTGGATGATTCAGAGAATGGTAGCCATAACACTGTGGCACTTTCTGACGGAGAGGATGCAGAGCGGGAGATGGTGGTGCACTCAGCGACTTCTCATTCTCCGAGAAGTAACTTCTCGGAATGGTTGGCTTCGTAGTTGGTTCCAGAAGCGAGAATGGAGATGAACTTAGAGGAGCACGACTTGCAGCTACTCCGGAATCCGGGCAAGAGAGACAGAAGGCCTAAAGCTGCCAAAGCAACTTCTAGGTGGATCAATGAAGATTCGGAAGAGAAGTTTTTGAGATATCAATTCAGCGAAGGAAAGAAGGAAGAGGAGCTCACGGCAGAAGATGTGACAGTAACCAAAGTACCCCTCGATCAAGCCACCACTGAAGGATTGAAGCAGGACACGCAGACATTGATGGATGCTCTATTCCTTCGGCTTAACAGTGAAAAGGCGGAGAACAAAGAACTTGAAGCGGTGTATCTCAGTTGTGCGAGATCATAGCCAAGGTTGCTAAGCCTTCCATTCAGCCCATTTCAGAGTAGGTGAGTGATCATCTTATGCAGGAAATGGAGGATGCAAGCAATCAAGTAAAAGCTATTGACGAATGGAAGGATTTGATTATGTGTCAAGCTTCTGTACAACTTGGAGAAGTGTCAGCCCGCCTGAAGGTTATGGATGATGCAACAAATCAGCTGAAGCAACTAGTGACGAGCATAGTAGATATGAACACAGTTGTTGAGAGTAACCTGAGTACTTTGGGGGAGATCAACAAGCTGCCAGGAGATGTATTGGTTGCAGAGCAAATTGTACCGGACGGATCAGTCGAGAAGGGGAAGCAACTAGAATTTGCAGTATCTTTCCGTTTGGAAATCTGCAGAGTTTTGCTGAAGAGGATGCAGGCACTTGAGAGTAGGACATCATCCTTACCAGACAGTATCATTTCTTTCACTGAGGAAAGTGGACGGGAATGTTACTTCATACGTGCGGATCGTTCCTAGCAAGGTGCCTAATTCCCTGGAAGGGTCTCTTCTGATGGTACAAAAGAGAATTGATAAAGCTACTAAGCCTTTCACGATGAATTCTATTAGCAGGCTGGTGGCGCTACAGGTGGATATTGCAAGGTTTGGGCCGAGCTTGGAAGATGTGGAAGCATGCATCAAAGTGTTGAATGAAGGATTGTTGTAGTTTAGGACAGAGAAGGAAGCAGTGGCTAAAACAAATGGAAAGATGTTGAATCACATGTTCGACAAGTATATCCGATATAAGAAAAAAAAAAAAACAAATATTATAGCTGGCATGACTTATTCTTCTATTCTTTCTTCTTCTATTTTCTATGTTCCCGGATGAAATTGTAAAACTTTAAGTTATTGGTTTTGCAACCATTACTTAAAGTCATGTGGAACCATTCTATTAGTTAAGTGATATATGTGTCACTTAAGGAGAAGTTAGTGGAGGATGATTGCCAAATGTCATCTTTACTTGTTGTTTGTGTTTTAGTTCAGTTAGACTTCCATTTGTACTTTCCCTCCTACATTCTATAAGTAGGAGAAGAACCTCCGGGTTAATGATCAGAATTTGTAAGCAGCAATCTTGTGTTCTAGACTTTGTGTTGAACCCCTAAGAGCCACTTGGAGCAAAGGAATACAAAGGAGCAGGTTTCCAGAGAACTTTGTGTCACGGTGTACTGTGTTTCTTACTTTTAATCTTAGATCTCTTAATAAACTTTGTGTTATTTTAGATCTGGATCTAGAGTTGCCTTTGTTTTAGAATTCTATGTTTATATCTATTGGATTCTTCTATGTGCATGCAATCAGCTCTGCCATCTACTGATTGGGATGCACATCTTCCCCATTTCTTCTATATGTTTATGTAATTACCTTCTTCTATAACTTTCCTTTCTTTAAACAGTTGCTTACTTGCTGCAGAATTATTCAGTTATGGTTCATGAACTGAGTAGTTAAAGTAAAACCCCATTTAGATATTAGCATACTTAAATTGACAAATCTGACACGGGAGCCTCACCGGTTAAATGAGAGAGATTTATCTCATGATCGCCTAGGTTTGATGCTATGCAGAAAATCTAGCCAACATCTTCCTTTTTATACTTGAAGCTTTTGCAGCTTCTTCTCCAAGACATGCATCATCGGCAATGTTCACCGTAAATAACTCATCATTTTTATTTTTAATTGCATATGAGCAATTAAAATTTCTGGAAAGCACTCCAGGTGTATACGACTTTGATGAAGGCTTCAACTGGAAGATTGGAAGCACATGCACAAAATCCTAGAAGGAATTTTCTACGCACTGACTTCTTCACAGGCTGCGTTTGAAACAAGAGGATGAAGCCTTTGTGCCGGAAGCTTTTGTAATTATGACATCTGGATTGGATCTGGGCCTATTGACTTCAACAAATCTAGAAGCTACGCATGATTCTGCTGAGCTTTCTCTTTCATTCCGCTTTGCCATGGCTGGAGCAATCTTTATCTGAACAATTCTTTTCCTCTTTATTTAGTTGGAATTCTTCACAACCGATGCAGATCTGGATAATTCTTCAGATTCGGAGGATATGTTCAATATATTGGACATTGACTTAAGCTCCTTTCTCTTATAAAAGCACACCGTAATGAATTCCTGCAATTAATTCAGACAAAGGTGGCAACTGGAACATGAACTGTGGATTTTAATCACAAAAATCTGCATTATTCAAGCCTGCTGCCCCAAATTTGATGTTTTATTTGCATGCAAAGCAAGCATGAATTTTACCAACTTCACCTGAGCACCTATATCACTTATGCAAACAATTATCCAGACACAAATCAACCTCTTTCAACCTGTGCGCCAATTCTGGAAGCTTTCAGCATTAATTTCACCTTCTTTTGGGCAAAAATCCTCTCCAAATGGGCGCACTTTTCCTCCTGGGTTGCACTTCTCTACTTGTGAATTAATTAATCATCCTTATGGCAGCTCGCCCGCTATATAATCTTCACAATTCTATAATTAATTAATGTCTTTCCTATTCCTGGCAATTAATTAATTAATTAATAAGCTTCACTCTTCAAATGGGGCACCTATTTTGTGCATGTTTATGGCTGCCATTAAATAAATTAAATTTATTTAATTTTAGACTTCTGCTTCCACTTAACTCAAGCCTCACAGTATGCTTTGACCTTAGCCACTGAAAATAGGAATTAATTTAATCATTTAATACTTTAAAAAGTATTATTTATCTCCCAAAAGGGGTGCACTTTTTGACATAAAGGGGCTGCATTAAATAAATATTATTTATTTAATTTTAGAACAGTCTATTTTCAACCTCCTTTTGTCCATTTACCTCTATTGACTTTTCCACAAGCCTGGGCGCCAAAATTGGGTGAATAAATATTAACAAATATTTATTTAATGCATTATTATTCACCCAAGGTGGGTCGCACTTTTTGGAATAAGGAATTTCTATTTTTAAAAGTCAATTGGCAATGGGATTATTTACCCTGCAAGGCAGCTCGAAAATCCCATGATTCACTTAAGTTGTTTGACTTTCATAATGGGATTATTTACCCTGCAAGGCAGGTAATAAAACCCCATTCATGCCTTAAGTGATTTTTCTTTTATTTCACAATGGGAATTTTTACCCTGCAAGGCAGGTAAGAAATTCCCGCCTACTGTTGCCTCTAATTTTCCCATTGTGACTTAAGTGACGTTGCTTCCATGGGAAAAAGTACCTATTAGGCAAGTACAAAATTCCCACCTGCCTGCTGCTTCCAAAAATCCCATGATCCACTTCAAACCTTCTTTTTCCAAAAATGCGGCCAACCCAAAAGAGGCTTTTTGGTGCACGACTTCGTCTTTTCCCAAGAGAACCAGACCTCCGATGGCGAATTCCTTCTGGCACAACGTGCGTATGTGATCTCCAAATACTCCAGGCCAAGAATCAGGCCAAACCAGCAAAGGAATTGATCCAGAGAAATTTCACAGAAAACGAAACGGAAAACACAAAAACACAAAACGTTGCCAGAAGTCACAAATAAAGCCAGGATTCATTCCTAGTTAAAACCCTACTGGTATATGGGAATAATGATATGTGCGATCACAATGTGGTTAAACCGAACACAAGTTGCCTCAAACGGGGCTCAAAATAATTAAATACAAATTTCCCATAGGCAAACCCCAACGACAGAATGAAACAATTTTGGGCATCTGGGTATTTGGCTAATATGGTTCCTTGGGAATATCTTGACACAATACAGAAACTTTCTGGCAATAAAAACACAAAACGACCCATTATTTTAAAAGTACGAAATTTTTTAAATAGGGTAGTCCCAGATTTCAAGGTGAAATCTGGGCACACCACACTCAGAGGATTCAAACTCTCCTCCTTCGCCACTTCATCGATGCAAAACAGACGGTCCCCAAAGATATTATTTTGGCGAGTTCATATTCGCCTTTCTATCTGGAGACTATATTTGACATATCATCCTTTCTTCACCGTATCAGGAGGTTTGGTGATCTCTCCGATGAGCAGGACAGGTATCCATATCTCGCCTATTGTTCCTCTGTGAGTATTGCCCAGGCTGTGGGCCGTTGTTGGTTTGCCGAGACTTCTGCCTTGTTGGACTCAGTTGGTATCCAGATTGATCGTCTCCCCCCCTTTCAGTATTCTCTGAATGCTCCCAGTCATCTCTTGCCCACCAAGCAAGTGTTGAACAGGTCCATCCGGGAGGATATCTATAGGAGATTCATTCAGACTACTTGGGTGAACCCCCTGGGGGTTTGCACCCTAAGATGTCCTTTTATGCAGAGCACTTTCTTGAAATCAGAGATGGACTCATCATCCGCCCTCAGTACACCTTTCGTCACTGGGTGCATGCCCTTCGTATACCTTTAGGTCAGTTTCGTGTCGGCTCCCACAGACTTCGGTGCGAGACTGATCACCACCTTGATCGGGAGGATAGACTTTGTAGGCTCTGTAGCCTTCATGAGGTGGAGACAGAGACTCATTTCATCTTCCGCTGCCCCATATACTATGAGATCAGAGGACGATTTCACTGTCTCTTCAGAGGGATTCAAACTCTCCCAGTCTTCTTCAGATATATCGACCAGCGGTGCCTTGCCCTCTACATCCGTGAGTCTTTGTTGTTACGAGACCAAATTCTTCATCCCCCTCCGAGAGTCGTCCCCACGAGACGGATTACGGCCTTCTTTCCGGTTCTACCCACTGGTGGAGGTACTAAACGACAGAGCCTTTCTGACCCAGATACAATGCATAGATCAGTTCGTCCCCGGTTGGACCTTCACACTTCTCTCGATCACCGCCAACAGAATCGGATGCACACACGTACCAGAGGGCAGTCCAGTTCCATTCGTCCTCATGGCCGTCGTGTCAGTCTCAGAGCTCAGCAGGGAAGGAGGTTTCCGCCCCCCTCATCGGGTTGTCAGTCCATCAGGAGCTTCTTTCCGTCGGCCTCTAATGTTAGGAGGGGTGTGGCTACCATTCGTGATTAGACCATTGGTCCTTGTTTGTCCCCCCTACATTCCCTTCTTTGCTTCCCTCGTTTTTCTCCCCCACTTGCTCCATTGCCCTCCTGTGGGGGTATTTGGCTCGGGTTTCCTTTCTGTTGTCTTTTCTCTTCTTTTTTGTTTTTGGGAACTCGTTTTGAGTTGTCCCCGCTCGCACTTTGTATATTGTTTGGGCTGCAGTCCCATTGACCTACTTTTGTGGTCATTCGTTGGACATTAATATATTTATCTTATCTTATCTTATCTTATCTTATCTCAATTGGGATTGGTGTTATTTCTTTGTTTTTCAGTTTCAGCCGGAAAGGGACATTACAAATACTACACCCCCAAATCTCATAAGAGACAATACAGATTATAATGAAGTACTCATTCTCCACTTCTTGAACAACAAAGATGACATATCCTAACACCTCACGAGAATATGGTATTATGTTCCCACCCATAACTACTAGGAACAAACCCTCCTCTAGCCAAGGTAAGTCTTCAAGCCATGCTAACCAATGATGTTGGAGATGATCAAACCAAATAATGATGACATCACCAACAAACTGCAAGAAACGCTCAAGTATAGAAAACCCTTTTGGAGCCTAGAGATTATTTGTGAGTGAGAGGTCCAAGTGACTTGAATGCATTGCTCAACACAAAAACCATCATGGAGTTGAGAGGTTGTAAGGGAAAGGTCTGAGTGACCTACATGTATTGTTTGTATATGTCCTCTATGGCATCCCTACTGTATTGTCCCCAAATGGACATGTTTTTTCCTAAATGGATTTTATGCAAAACCCCAACCACTAAATGCAACTTGTAGACAAAATACCAATAAAGTAATATGCAAATCTGAATTAGTTAAAGGAATGGCGACTTGGGTAGAATGGAAAAGTCAACCAAAAATAGCATCAAGATTTATATAATTCTACTACAATCGGATTCAAAAAAATTGTAAGCCAAAGTATGAAGAGAGAGTTCTGATTTTTCTGTCTGAAGGGTTGAAACAGTTATTAGAAGTCTCCAATATTTAATTCCTTAGAAAAGTACGACTAGGTTTGTTGAAGAGACCCATACACAGCAGCCATCAAATGAATATATTTTACTCACGAATTTCTCATCAATACTTTTATAGATAAAATCTGAACTGATGAATATTAATGACTGAAATAAGCTCAAAAATCAGCAGACAAAGGTGGCTGGAAATAACTCTTTATATCCTTCCAAAAATACTGAAATTAATTTATTTCGATTCTCAAAATTCAGTACAATAAGTAGCAATAGATTTCAGACCTGGAAGATCTTCCAAACAACATAGAACAGCCAAAAAGTAGGTCGCTTCACCTTGGGAAAATTAGTAAACAACTGCTGCAACCTTCTTTACCAATCTCTGATGCCAATCTTCAAAAACACTGCTAGAAATAGTAGAAACTTTGCAAGCTCAATGGAAAATCTTGTGTAGAAATTCCTCCAAAGCTCTAAGAGGGTTTTCGTCCTCTAGAGGTATAAACTAAGGGTTTTCGTCCTTAGAATATTTATGCAAAATCTCAAAACTTGAGACACAATTCAGAAAATTATCAAATGATCATAGCATATCTTCCCCTCAAGTCGACTTCTCCTTATAAAGGAAGAAGAGACCCAAAACAACCTCCAAAATATCCAATCAGCATGCAATGATTTTCTCTATGCAATTTCTACCCTCCATTTTCCTTCCTAGGACAAGTCGCATTTTTCCATAGGGAGGATACAAAAATACAATGCTTTTTATCTTTTCTAAGTTCCCATGATCCCTCCTCAATGCAAGTCGCCATTCTCCCTAGGGAGAATACAAAATGTATTTGGACCACTAATAATTGCCCCCAAGGCTAGTAGCACCTTCCTATAGGGATTACAAATTTTATAAGTGCTTTTTCTTTCTACATTTATATAATTAAGTTAAATAAATTAATATAAGTGCTTTATTATTTTTTTCTTTTCTTTTGGCACTTTATAATAATTTATTGTAACTTAAGCCACCCTTGTGATCACCCTTTGGTCGTTGGGTTGACAAAATAGGCCAAAGGTCTTCAATTGGGAAGAGGATATTACACCTACGATCACATCCTATAAGAGAGTGTGGAGGGGCATCCAAGTAATATCCGAATGGAGCAAGATGGTTTATAAAGATGACAATAAACTGAAGAAACAAATTGGTCTTCGAATAGCAGCGATTCCCGCACCTTGTGAGACCCAAGGAGGTAACCCTCTTCATAGAACGTGAGGTTAAATAGTGGTATCTCTCATGACCTAATATTTAATCACCTAAATACTTGAGTCTACAAAAATAGAAAACATGATCCCCAAGACAATCTCAAGATAAAGTGCGTTGACGAAAACTCGTCTAGGGCAATGCAATTAGGATCCGTCTATTCACAATGGATCACATGCTGAAGCATGATAGTTTAAACCCTTGCAAAATCACAATTTAGAAACAAACTTCAGATTGAGATACCTGCAAACTGAGCCCCCAAGTAGGTATAGGCTGATCTCCTTCATAAAAATCTGTCACCTAGAAACAGCATCTCAATGCTCTTGAATGACGTTAACTTTAATAAGGATAACTAGCTAGAAAATCTTAAGAGATGCGAATAAGGGCATCTAATTGTTTCTGCAAGTTGTTAGAAAAATGAGAGGACCAAATAGTCGACATAATGAGAGTTTATTTTTAATTCTATTCGATTCCAATAGGAAATTGAATGCAATTATAAAATAAAAAGAGGCAACCCCTGTGATTATTAGCCTATACTTACTGCTGAAAGCTTGTTGAGAGTACCATCAATTTGAACAAAATAAGCCTCCAAAAGCATTTCAAGCTCTTCAACATCCTGATGTTTCCCATAAGTAGTGCTTGAGGTGGTACTACTACACCGAGAAACCTTGCTCTGCAAATTGGCAATGCTGGTACAACTTTCTTGTGAATAAGAAACATTACTGCAAGATTTTTCAAGAAAATGATAGATGGGAGAGTTGAATGAGTCGAGCCTGGTACAATATCCTGAGATTAAAACACAAAAGAAATCAACTCACCTTCCTCCATCATTATCTGAATTCCCGTTGTTGGCACCTAGAGAAGATGTCTCATGTGTGAAATTTGAGTGAACAGGAGAATCAAGCCCTTCATGCTGTTGCCTTATTAATTTATCAGTTAGATACATCTCGTTCATATCTCCATCATCATCCAGCAATTGTTCTAACTCGTCTCTCACCTTAAATACAGAAAATGATAAATGAATCTTCACAATCATTATACACTAAGAAGAATAACAAGAGTACCACAACAAAACAAAGAAATAGAAAATAATGACTGGTTAAATGACAAGATATCCCTAAATTGTAGAGCTGGAGAAATAGGATTCATCTGTTAGAGTCTAACAAAATATACAAAGGAGATGGTGAGTATTAATTCAATATTTGTTGATAAAGCAGAGCTATGATCATATTATTATATATGCCACAAGAAAAATCAGAAGTTATTTTTCTCTATACCAAAGAATCTCGATTTCATCCTAAAATTGAGATAACTATCATTTATTTGAGCATCATCATAACATTATAGAACCCTACTAGCATGCACCCATGGCAAACATATATTAAATCCTATAAATATAATAGTATATTACTTCATTCCTTGGAGTATATTGTCAGAAGTATTATTATACTGTATAGGAAGTTCTTCCTCTTTCCAAATATGTTTTTAGTCACACCGCATTGTACAGCTTGTTCAGCTCTATGATTTTCCAAGGTGTCTATCTAAATATGAAATGAAATATAATATTTTCAAAATCAGCTTCCGGTCAATGGTCTAAAATTGTGTACAAATTGGATGATGGATCAATTCTTAACTGTTCTAGGCATAGATGGACAAAAATATATATTTTTAATATAATACAGGTACAGATAGGCACGCAATGCCTTTAAGAAATTCTAAAATTTAGATGAAGAATGCTGGAAATCGAACAATGAAAAAGGAAGCAATCAACCATTGGGAATCTTCTTTAATTATTTATTTATTTTAATGTCCTGGGATGCTTATTTTATTCACAGGACTCCTTATTTTAGGTGTGGCACTCCTATTACACAAGTAGCTTAGAGGCTCCATATACTTTGAGTGCTTGTGAAAGAAGTAATTGCAAGCTAGGCCTGGCTATTTGACTATGTATTTCTTGGGATAAGTGATCTACAATTAAACCAGCAATGTTGAAACTGTCCTGTGTTGACATTCCACAAAATGCCCATTGACGTGCAGCAAAACAATTGCCTTTTAGATTGTGATAGGTCCTGAAGTAGGATAATCTAAGATAAGTAGTAGTACCATTAAATCACTGATTTATTTGAAGCTTTGCAGTGAATTATAGAAAGTGTATGTTAAAGCTTCGCAAACCTCTCATACTTTTATTCTTTACCTTAAAGTGCTTGATAAAACTTGTAAAAACATATTGTATATTATTTTTTACAGCATCATTCAATGGAAGCCAATCAAAAAATAAGAGTTCCTATTTGGAGTATTCCCTGGGTTATTGGGTTTTCTAACGAGTGACCAGTGCTATCCACCTATTATGAATTAAAAGCTGCAGTGAGAGTCCAGTGAGTCAAGGTAGTGAGCTAGATGAGCGTAAGAAACAAGTGGTGCGCATTTGATGCTTGAACCTTGCTAGTTCAGAATCAAATAAACAAATTTAGAAAAAGACACTTTGAATGAATGAGATCAAATGTGCCCGAGTTCCTTTCACAGCTAGATACAGTGCATGCCTCACTCGGAACCTTTTTAAATCTAGAGTGGAGCAATCATAGGATTGCAGCTACTGCACAAATGTCAATTATAAATTAATCTATTTATCCATTGCTATTTTCCTGGAGAAGAGGATACCAATCTCATTGCTACTGCATCATTCTACGGAATCTGTACATATTACGAGTGTTCCCAGGTCATCGGGATTGCTTGTGAGAAATCTATAAATCTCCACCTACAAGAGATTGTGAGTTGGAGTGAGAGTCTAGTAACTGGGGTGGTACTTGGATGAGCGTAAGAAATTCGTGGAATTCATTTGATCCTTGAAATTCATTTGTTGAAAATTGGAAAAAACTTTGAATGAGTTCGATTGTGCTTCAATTCCTTTCACAACTAGATGTGGTTTATACCTAACTTAGAACATGAATAGAAAACCTTTCAAAATCTAGAGTCAAGGCACCATAGGATTGCCACCATTGCACCAATGTGAAGTCTAGATTAGTCTACTTGTAATTTTCGTAGAAAATAGGATGCCAATCTCATCTCTGTATGCATTCCTTTGAACCTCCAACTTGGCACATACAAAAGTATCAAGGCACATTCTATCCATGTTCTCAAATAAGTCATTCATAATCTCTCCGCCACTTTCTTGGTTACCGGAAAACGAGCAAGGATCCAAGATACATTTTGCGAGCAAAGGAATGTGCGTTATTATCCACCTCTCATCTATAGCAGACTCAAAGTTTTATGGGGAGAAACATATATTGTAATTACATCATATGTTCGGCAATTCACCTATCTAGCCCCTATTCCCTAAGTGATATTTTGATAATATAGAAAGATCTTGCCTTGGTTGGGGCTTAAATCATATATTTTCATCCTTGATTGATCAAAATTCTCCAGCTCCCATCGGTGGATTCTCACCTTCACAAGGGGTTTGTGAACCTTTCCCAAGCCTTCTAAGGCATCCACACACTTCACAAGCCTTTTACAAAGTTCCAAAAATATCCTTTATTGCAAGCCTTTCTTTCATCACGAAGCATTTCCTTTGTCACAAAACTCTCTCTTCGTTGCAAGTAAATGCTTTATACAATGCCTCCTCTTCATTGTGAAGATTCCCCTCCTCTTAGTGAAGCTTCATATCCTTTTTCATCTCCATCTTCATTCCCTCTTTGTGCCACATCAATCTTCATTCCCTCTTTTTGCACCTCCATCTTCATTCCCTCAATTTGCACCTCCCTCTCTTTATGAAGCTCACAAAATTTCATTCTTGGAAAATAATGCCGCGAGTCGAATTGTCACCCCAAGGTCCCACATGCACAATATGACAAAGCATCTAGCATTTTAGCGTAGATATCAAAGGGCATATCAACATGTCATCTTCCACAACAGATTATGGAAGACAAATGGGTTGACCTTACAAACCTGTTTCTTGTAACCAAGTGTGTGATGTAATCTACAATAATGTATTTCAGATTTCTTGAAATAATGTAGAAGGAAGAAGCTAGAGAGAGAGAATAATATGCAAGCATCAACTTACGTCTTGATCAAGACTTGTTTTGCGTGGACTATCACATTAGTACCATCATACTTATTAGTATACTTACATCTTTTGGTAGCCAACATGTTATGTGGTTAATGATTGTATTGTCAGCCCTAGGCAATTTAGTAATAACTCTCATCAATGTGTTCGGTTGTGACAATTGTCATAACTGACAACCCATTGGGTCTCCTTTTTATATAAATAGAACAATGCATGTAGCCGAAATCATATTGAGTACCATTCCTCCTTGTACCAAAGTTCAAACATCTTGTATTAAGCACTATGGATGAAAGAAGCATTGATTACTATAATATTCATTTATGGTGTAATGCGGTATGTATTTACTAGTCTATAATTGATATTTTGTGGTACTTTAGTTTCCTATAAACAATTTGGCGTTGTGCCTTTAAAGAATGTGAGGTCAAGTTTAAATTCAATTCAAAGAGAATGTCAATCAACAATACTTATTGTCAACAAGGAACTACATTATCTTATTAGATTTATCTGCCAAACATAACCATGAAACACAACAAAAGAAATTATGACACTACAAAGAGTTTAAGAAGAAGAGTATCAACGTCGGATGAGAAATAAATAATTGACCTCAAACAAAGGCGGGAGAAGAAGACAACGTGGCCAAGGAGGGGACTAAGAAGTTATTGTAATATCCCCTTGTAGGATATTAATAATTTATTATTAATTACTTGAAAACAAACAACTTAGAAGATAAAACCCTGCTAGGTCTACCTCAATTAACCTAGTGTCACCAATACAACCCAGATATAGGGTTAGAGTGAGTCAAAGTGAGAGTTTAGATGGGCAAATCAGTCGGTATTTACATTCCTTTATCCAATATACTTTGCAGAAGTAAAAATAATAAATAATACTGCTGAAAATTAACTGAAACTTTGAAAATCCATAACTTCCAAAATACTAACTCTTTTGAATTGAAACCAAGTGCAGCAGAAAGGGAAAATTATGAGCTTCTATTCATAATAAAAATCAGAACTTTTCTTGCACTAGAAACCCCTCGAAACAGCCCCCAAAATCCTAAACCCAGTCGCTAGGGTTAGGGTAAAATCTGCAACACAATTCCAGCACTTTTTCCTTCACTTTAAGAGTCAATAAATGCAGTTCCAGATCTGCAATTAATAAATCTAAAACAACAGATTTATAATTACTTCAAAATCCCCTCCAAACACTCTTAGCACATGCCCAAACAAGTCGACTTCATTAAGTAAAAACCAGCAAAGCATGTAATAAAAGAGATTCATCATAAATCACACTCCAAACCCTCAAAGCAAGCTTATATCTTCTCCCAAAAATGGCGCCTTACATATATAGAGAGAAATGATTGCAAAAACTTATTACTTCAAGTTTATATGGGCACACACACTTCACAAATGGTGGTGTTAATAAACACCTTTTATTTTTATCATAAGTGGGCATACATCCCTTCTTCAAGCATGAAGATAAGTTTCATAAACCGTCAACATGCCAAAAAAGGAGTAACCACATCTTCTTTTATAGTTTTTGCTTGCACATCCTCCAAAGTTCTTCTCCATCTTTGGCGCCATCATCTAGGAGGAAATCTTATTTAAAAATGTGCCTGAAAGTCACCAACAACAAATATTAAATGCATAGGGATTTTAAAAAGATGCTCATATGGGTCGACCCATGCTTAGGAATAATCACTTTGCCTCAAATATTAATTATTAAATGCTTCAGGAAAATGCGACTTGCCTAGTCACTTGATTTACCTTTTAAAAAATGCATTTATTATATCAAGGTGAAGTCGAACTTCCCCTTTAATTTCAATTTGCACAATTTATAAAATTTCATTTTAAAATTACATGTGCAAATCGATTTTACCTTCTTTTAAATTTAAAAAAAAAGGGGGACATTACGGTTATATGGTCTACTCAATCGGTGGAACAACAAGAAAGACAACAAAGTCTACAAGAGGCAACCAACTTTAAAAATCCATCAAGCAAAGTACGAAGTAGAGCGGATGATGAAGCAAAAGCAAAGGTTGACTTGAAAGTAGAAGTCAAAAGCGAGTTGGAGTTGAAATCAAGAAAGATTTTAGCCGGACCCTACACCACTTACGAGTAAAGAGTAAGTGGAAATTTCCATATCCCCTCCTAAGGAAATGTGTACTTAGACGATGTTGCATTGAGTATCGAGTAAAGAGTCTACAACAGCCCAATGACAATGTGATGTCCCCTTTTTGGACAAATGGAAATTTTAACAAACTTCCACACCAATCAAATCAAGAAGGATTAGATCCTTTTGATTCAACCTCAAATAACCCAATGTCAGCTAATTACAACCCAAAATGGGGTTGGAAGTAGCCAAGGTGGTGGGTTAGATGGGCGGATCAATTGGAATTTAAATCCTCTTAATTCTGATTTTTATAACAGCAGTAATTAAATAAATCGAGTTGCATTCGATTGAAAACTTCTAAAATTCATAACTTCATCAATACTCCTTTTCACATGAAACAAAGTGCACAATAAACTTGGGATTTTTCCCTTTCCAATGAACTAAAGATCAGATTTTTCTGAGCACTAAAACCCCTTCAAAATAGCACTTAAATTTCCAGATCATGGCATTAGGGTTAGAAGAAATTAATAAATTATTTCCAACACTTTCCCGGCCTCCAAACACATTAAAAACACCTCCCTTGCTTAGAATTAAAAGATAAATAAATCAAATTTGCAGATCTTGCTTTATGATCACCAAAAAAAACATGCCAAATAATTTTGGAAATTATTTAAAAACCATGTGTACAACATAACTTCAAAAATTCATATCTTTTGCTAGAAGTCCACATGAGCTGAAACTTTGGATCTTGGACCACAAAAATATGAAGAATAAAATTTCAAAATTAACTTTCGCACAGTAGACACGTAACCCTAATTTTGCCCTAAAAATTAGGTCGCCCAAAGCACATTTAGGACATCAAATCATCTCCAAAAATTATGAAATTAATTGCAAAACACAGCAGATCTTAACACCAATAAGTATGATCCCAAATCATGCAACAATAACCAAATTTGCACCATAAATAAATGTGCTAGGGCAAGGAACTCTTTCTCAAGCAATTCACCACACCACAAATGCAACACACACACTAATGGATCCTTAACAAAATCAGATTTACTTCACTTCCAAATCAAATGAGAGAGAGAGAGAGCACAATGAAGAGCTAGGGCATACATCCCATTTCTCCAAGCATGGAGTGATATCAAATGATCAAATCAACATCCCCAATGATGGCCACACAACCTCCTTTTATAACATAAGGGGTGCAACATTCAAATGGCCGACCTCTTCCCTTTTGGAGGGAAAACATAAAACTTAATTAAAATACTTAAAAGACTCACTTAATGTGCACTTTATTATTTTCTAATTAAATAATAAAGAGTAACTAACCTATGTGCACATTTTTAAACTAACTAGAGACTCCCACTTGTAGCGCTAGGCATGCCAAGGGGTTACAATGCAAATAAAAGAGATGAATAGATATATTAGTAATGTCCCAAAAAGGGGACATTACGGACAAGTTAGAGGGACTAACACAAAAAGTGAACTTTACCATGAGCAAGATAGAATACGAATTCTGCGAAGGAAGGAAGGGTCAAGCATAGGGATGTCTTTGTGCAAGAGAGCAACGGGAAGTCTAGAACACACCTTCTTAAAGAGGAAAATCTTATTCAAAGAGCCATGTCGAAATGACAATAACCAAAACCATGGTTACCCCTCGTCAACTCCATCTCTAGAAAAACAAAAGCTGCCGAATTTCAATGGAGATGGATTGGAGGATCCCATACGTCATTGCGAGACATGTATTACAATCTAGACTATAAATGGGCACACAAATGAATGTATTTGGTTGTAGTGTTTCTTAGCCACACCTTGGGGGGTGGCAATTGATTAGTTCACAGAATCACCAATAACTAATACAATAACATGGGATAAAATCAAGATAGCTTTTGAGAAGGAATTTAGACTCCTGAGAGATGACAATTAGATTGTAGCTGAAATCTATGATAATCATCAAGATCAACATGAGAATGTTTTATCCTACAATTGAAGACTTAGAGAACAGTTGGTAAATCTTGAAAAAGAACCTGCCACGAAGTCATGGTTATTGAAAGGTTAGTACCCTCATTGCGAAGGAAGATGAAGGTGGTCCTACCCTCATCTGAAAAAGTCGCATACAACTAAGCCATGGACATTGAAGATGAGAATAAGACATCCTCGCCTTGAGAAGAAGTGACGATGGCCTGAACTCCAGCAACGAGAGTGAACTTGGATCAGTGCGAGCTTTGAGAAAAGACATGCTCCGAATGGTGAAGGAAATCAAGGACGACAATAAGAACAAAGGAAATGATCTTTAGTGCATCAATTGCAATGGTCACACCAAGGTGAGTGGCGAAAAAAAAATGTTTTGTGAGATTTGTTAAGTTCTAGGGCATGCAATCAAGGATTACTTATATAATTTGCAAAATAAGAGCGACCAAAAGTTGTTCACATAAAGAGAGATATCAACACCACCCACTATTCCAAGAAGAAAATAACAATGTGAGAATAATAATGGTAGTAGGAGTCGGATTCAACATGATTCCCAAGGACAACCAATCTGTACAATGTAGGGAGTGCAAAGAAGCGAGACCATACCATATCACAAGAGATTGCCCCAATCAAGGTAACACAAGACTTCTTTGTAGATGGTGTGGGCTTGAGAACCATAACAATGGCAATTGTCCAAAGCAAGCCAACATCAATATGATTGACATAGCCTCGGGAAAGGAAGTGATGGCAATTACTAGAGCGCAAGTGAAGAAGGCTTGTTATCGGTTGAAGCAAGTTGAAGTCAAGAGAAATGATCAAAGACGATGTAAACCACATGAAACACACAGTACAATGACGAGATGACTCGAGACCGACAAAGCCGTTGAGACACAAGTCTTGCAGACCATTAAACCTATGAAGATAGCCGAGTTATTGTAAAGCATTATAGAACTCAAGAATGTTATAACTACTACCATACAAGACATTGGCTAGGGCATGGAGCATACAATGATGCACCTAATGTCAAATGGTATAACATTGAGTGATGAGGAGAGAAAAGCGCAAAAGAATGAACCCATAGTCGAGCCCCTTGTTAAGTGACCAAGTAATTGATCCTATGCTCCTAGGGATGAATTTCGCCCAACAATCAACCGTTGTGCATATGGAACTTTTAGGACAGAATTCAACATATACTATCATGACAAAGTGGTCCTTGCGTGAATGTTCTTCCAAAGGAGACTTCAAAGTCTTGGAAGCCAATTATGTGATCTCCAACAATCCAATTGGTAGGAGCATATCAACATGGCATTAAGATATTGAGTGTACAAATGGGACACAAGGTATTTATTGGAACCCAACACTTTTTGTTGAATTTCGTAGTCATCTAGTTGAGGAAAAAAGCCTATCATCCACTATGAGGTCAGGGCTAGCTAAAAGCAGCGAAAGCCGACCATTCTTAAAAAGGATTTTCTCTCCACCGAAAACAAAGGATGGAAGTATGTCATAAAGTTGAAGAAGAAAATCATTGAGTAAATCATTGACTCAGATTTGGAAATAGATTAACAAAGAACCACATATGATGGAGCTCAAATGATGAATGGGTTTGAGACGAAGATGAGAAGAACTCTCTCAATGGTTTGTTCCATTGGCACATGGAATACTATGAAGTGTTTCAGCCTAATTCAGAATATGTAGAATCGACATTAAAGAGACAAGGATTAAGGAGTTAAAGATGAGATAATGCCAAAGGAGTTTTAATGTTGGTAATGCCAAATCCTTTTGATGGAGCCAAATCTGATACCAAATGGGATACGGGAGCGGGAGCGGGGTATCCGATACGTGGAAACGGCAAATTTTTTTGACCCGGATACGGCGATACGGCTACAAAAACTATATAAAAATTAAAAATATATAAATCTCAACCTCTAAATGGAATTTAATTATAAACCACATATGTATATGAAAAACAAGATAAAAGACAAGTTATACTATTAACCGGTATATTGGCGAATAAAATTAAACGTAAGATGGAATACAAGAAGTTGCTTGGTCCAAAAAGGTGCAAAAATGGATTTTATGAAAATAAGAAAAATATCGCCATCAATGCATAGAGCTCGAGAAAATATACACTTTTAAAGCACACCTAATGTAGAATGAAAGTTATGGCTCATCCAAGTTTTTTTGCTACATCTTCCCGGACATTCAAAAATGGCAAATTTTTTTCCATACTTGCGTTTTTTTCACCGAAAATCCAAAAACGGAAAAAAGCCAAAACAGGCGAAATGCGCCAAAAAAGGAAAAAACATGGAAAAATTAAAAAAACCAAAAGCAGATGCGGCTCCGGCCGCTGGCGCTCCGCTCCGCTCCTCCGGCCGCCAAACCGGCCTTTTTAACGTGTCAACATCAAAATCAGTTTACCACCGGAGGTCAACGAATAGAATGTCAGGGGTTCCAAGTTCGATGATAAATTAGCCTGCCAATTGGAGCTGATTTTGATGAGTTTGAATGTGTGGTTTAAGTATAAAGTTTAATATGGGAGGTACAACCTCCTAATGCATGGTCAAATACGACAGATATGTAGGGATTTCCATTGTTTGGGGTGGGAATAAATACGGAAATAATCCTCTCTCTTGCTTGGGGATCAATGATTCCTACTTCTAAGTCTGATGGTCTTGACTTATGTAGTCATGTGTTGGTTCCAAACACACCTGATCCCTTTCCAGTGCTGCTCCTATGGACTCCTGGGGCAGAAATGGGCCTAATGGCTACAAAGGGCTCTTAAGAACCTCCACTTCCATCTTCCACAATTCTCTGAAATCGTGTTGTAGGAGCAGCATGTAGGATCGTGTAGGAACTACAACAATGGATCAACAAACAATAAACTCAGAATTTGACTGTAAATACAGCAGTTGAAACAAACATGATATTATTCAGAAAAATAAATGTGTTTCTCATTCAGGAACAAGTTGATTAAATCGGCTAAAACAATGATTATCTTCACCTTAGGAATAGGTGAGACAGCCTAAAGTTGGAGACTGAAATATCTCCACATATCAAGGAGAGGAGACACATTCTCAACAACTCCTAAAATATGTACATGAGTGAAACAACTAACTTATAATAGATTAATCTAATAACTAAATCTAAAACTCCCAAAATGAAGCTTATTAGGTGTGAACAACACAAATAGTTAGGAAATATCCCGAACTAGTTATAGTGCGAATACACTTACAACACCCTCCCTTAAGTGCTAGGGAGTTAAAAACAAGGGATCCCGGCTACTATGCCTGATAAGGTACCCAATACAACAAAAATAAAAGCACTTTTATAAAAATCCCCGAAGAAAACAAGGTGAGGGTAGAGGTTTTGTGAAAATGTCAGCAATAAGAGCAACAGTGGGAACAAACTCTATACAAACCATGCCATCCTGAATCAACTTCTGAATGAAGTGCATGTGAGTCTCAATATGTTTGGTCCGTTGATGCTCAATTGAATTTCGAGCAATTTCAATGGCACTCGATAATCACACCAGATTCACACCAGATTAGAGTAGGAGATTCATATGAGAGGCCAAATTCATCAAGTAGTTGTTGAAGCCAAAGAGCCTCTTGACCAACCTTGACTGCACCACTATATTCCACCTCGGTAGAAGATAAAGCAACAGTTGTCTGTTTTTTACAAGCCCATGCAACAGGACCTAAACGAAGGTGAAAAAAAGAAGCCAGAAGTAGATTGTCAAGTTCCCTCTCGGTGCTTAGTACCCCCTGTATTATCACTCTAATTGTTCTAGTTGCTTTAAAGTATTTGGCGATGGACCTTCAATCAATAGTTCTTCAATCCCATGGATATTTGACTCGTATGCATCGTGTTCTTCCTTCATGAGGAACTCATTTCCAATCTCTATAAGAAGGAATACTACTCTCCGAAGGAGACGTTTGAGTTTTGTCCTTCAAACTAGATTTTGTTGGACCCACTAAGGGATTACCCAACCATATCCCTAGAGGCCTAACAATAACGTCTTGTTGCGTACGAGAGAGTGGTGTTGGGTGATCAATCACTTGTGTTGGTGCCAACTAAACCCTCTCTTGGTTCCTCCTTACACATTGGCTTGGACTTGGGCTTGGGCTTTGGCTTGGGATTTTACTTTCGCGTGTTTTATTTCTTGAAGTGGTTGCTTCTTGCAACCTGTTGGCTAGATTTTCTGCACACCTAAAAATTAGGCGATCGTGAGATAAATCTCCCTCATTTACCAGTGAGGCTCCGTGTAAGATTTTGTCAATTATATTTTCTAGTATCCATGTTAGTATTACTTTAATTATGTACCTCATGAACCATTCTAGACGGTTTTGCAGCAAGTAAGCGGTATGAACAATATGTGCAAAAAGGGAAATAATTAAATACGAGAAGAAAGGAAAGGAAATGTGCAACCTAACCAATAGTTGACAAAGTTGATCACATGCACATAGAAAAAACAAATGGATCTTAAAACGCAGAATTTGAATCAAGGGAAAGTTTCACATCTATATCTAAGACAACACAAAGTTTATGCATAGATCTAAAAAGAAATAAGAGACGAATGCACCGTTGACACAAAGTTCTCCAGGAAATCTCTTCTCTATTCCTTTGTTTGCAGAAAGCTATCAGGGGTTTCAGCTCAAAGTCTAGAACACAAGAATGTTGATTACAAATTCGATCCTTTAACCCGTAGGTTCTTCCTCTATTTATAGTGTATAAAGGGCAATTACAAATAGGAAGCTTGAAATAAATTCCGCATCTGAACGCTATGAAAAGGGAAACATCGGCAATCTTCCTCTTGGAATTCCTCTTTGCATGACATGCATGATTTATAAGCGAAAAAAGAACCTTTATTTTGCATATCCGCCACCTATTTCCAAGTAATTGACTTCTTCAAGTAACGGTTTTTAAACTAATCACTTAAGTTTTATAATTTAATTGATTGCTCAATTACTTTGTCGGAGAAAATAAAAGAAAGAGGAAAAGAAATAAGAAAAAAGCTGCAACCCTCCCAGTCTTGTTCTTCTTCCATATTCTACATGTGGTTGTGGTGTCCCCCATTTCATCCACGAAATATGAGACTACCCTATCCGAAAAAATTTCGTACTTTTAAAATAATGGGTCGTTTTGTGTTTTATTGCCAGAAAGTTCTTGTATTGTGTCAAGATATTCCCAAAGAGCCATATTAGCCATTTTCGCCAAATACCCAGATGCCCAAAATTATATATTCGTCAGTCGAGATTTGCCACGGGAAATTTGTATTTAATTATTTTGAGCCCGTTTGAGGCAATTTGCGCTCCGGTTTAACCCTTGATTGTGATCGTATATATAGTTATTCCGAGTATACCAAGTAGGGGAATGAATCTTGGGCTTTATTTGTAACTCCGGCAACGTTTTGTGTTTTTGAGTTTTTCCTTTTTCATTTTTCGTGAAATTTCTCTAGATCAATTCCTTTGCAGTTTGGCATGATTTTTGACTGGAGTATCTGCAGATCACATACGCACGTTGTGCGTAAGGAATTCGCCATTGGAGATCTGGTTCTCTTGGAAAAGACAAAGCCGTGCACCAAAAAAAGCTTCTTACGGGCTGGCCGCATTTTTGGAAAAAGGGGTTTGAAGTGGATCATGGGATTTTTGGAAGCAGCAGGCAAGTGGGAATTTTGTACCGCGCTAACAGGTACTTTTTCCCATGGAAGCAACGCCACTTAATTCACAATGGGAAAATTAGAGGCAGCAGGCAGGCGAGAATTTCTTACCTGCCTTGTAGGGTAAAAATTCCCATTGTAGAATAAAAGAAAAAATCACTTAAGTGAATCATGGGATTTTATTATGCACTTGCAGGTAAATAATCTCATTATGAAACTCAAAATCACTTTGTTGGCTAGATTTTCTGCATAGCATCAAACCTAGGCAGTCATGAGATAAATCTCCCTCATTTAACCGGTGAGGCTCCCGTGTCAGATTTGTCAATATAAATGTGTTTTTATCTATCAGGGGTTTTACTTTAACCACTTAGTTCATGAACCATAACTAAGAAGTTCTGCAGCAAGTAAGCAGCTGTTTAAGAAAGGAAAAATGATAGAAGAAGAAAGTCAAGGTATTACAGAGAAGAAGTAAGGAAGATGTGCATCCCAATTAGTAGATAGCAGAGCTAATTGCATGCACATAGAAGAAACTTAATAGATTTGAACACACAGAATTATAAAGCAAAGGCAGTTCTAGATCCAGATCTAAAATAACACAAAGTTTACTTTAAAGATCTAAGATTTAAAAGCAAGAAACACAGTACGCCGTGACACAAAGTTCTCCGGAAACCTGCTTCTTTGTATTCCTCTGCAACAAGTGGCTCTCAGGGGTTCAGCACAAAGTCTAGAACACAAGATTGCTTCTTACAAATTCTGATCGATCATTAACCCGTAGGTTCTTCTCCTACTTATAGAATGTAGGAGGGAAAGTACAAATAGAAGACTCAAACTGAACTAAAGCATGAACAACAAGTAAAGATGACATTTGGCAATCATCCTCAACTAACTTCTTCTTAAGTGACACATGTATCACTTAACTAATAGAAAGGTTCCACATGACTTCAAGTAATGGTTGCAAAACCAATAACTTAGAAGTTTACAATTTCATCCGGGAACATAGAAAGTAGAAGAAGAAAGAATAGAAGAAGTTATGCCAGCTGTAACATCTACATCTTCTTCTTGTTCTGATATCTGATATACTTGTCGAACATATAATTCAGCATCCTTCCATCTGTTTTAGCCACTGCTTCCTTTTCTGTCCTGAATTGCAGCAACCCTTCATTCAACACTTTGCTGCATGCTTCCACTTCTTCCAAACTTGGCCCAAATCTCGCAATGTCTGCCTGCAATGTCACCAGCCTACTGATAGAGTTCATCGTGAAAGGCTTGGTAGCTTTATCAATTCTCTTTTGTACCATCAGAAGAGAACTTTCCAGGGAATCATGCACTTCGTTAGAAACAATCCGCACGTATGAAGTAACACCTCCATCCACTCTTTCCTCAGTGAAAGAAATGGTACTGTCCGGCAAATCTGATGTTCTACTCTCAAGCGCCTGCATCCTTTTCAGCAAAACTCTGCAGATCTCCAAACGGAAAGATACTGCAAACTCTAGCTGCTTCCCCTTCTCGACTGATCCATCTAGCACAATTTGTTCTGCAGACAATACATCTCCCGACAGCTTGTTGATCTCGGCCAAAATACTCGGGTTACTCTCTGCATTGTATTCATTCCTTCTATGCTTTTATCGGTTGCTTTAGTTGATTTCTTTGCATCGTTCATAACCTTTAGGCGGGTGGCACTTCCCAAGTTGCCACGAAGCTTGACGAATAATTAGATCCTTCCATTCGTTAATAGCCTTTACTTGATTGCTTGCATCTTCCATTTCTGCATAAGATGATCACTCACTGCTTTGAAATGGGGTGACGGAAGATTTAGCAACTTTGGCTATGATCTCACATAATTGAGATATTTGCTTCTGCAGCTCTTCTTTCTCCGCTTTTCACTTTATCGAGCCTAAGGAACAAAGCATCCAAGAACGTCTGCGCATGTCCTGCTTGATCCTTCAAGTAGTAGCTTGACTGAGTGGTATTTTGGTCACCGTCACATCTTCTGCCGTGAGCTCCTCTTCTACCTTTCCTTCCGCCGGAATTGATATCTCAGCAAACTTCTCTCCCGAATCCGTGATGATCAACCTAGAAGTTGCTTTAGCAACTTTAGGCCTTCGTCTCTTCTGCTCAAATCTGAAGTAGCTGCAAGTCATGTTCCTCTAAGTTCATCTCTACTCTTGCTTCCGGAACCAACTGCATAGCTAACCATTCCGAGAAATTACTTCTCAGAGAGTGAGAAGTCGCTGAGTGCACTACCATCTCCCGCTCTGCATCCTCTCCATCAGAAAGTGCCACAGTATCATGGCTGCCATCTTCTGAAACATCCAAGGACAAAGCTCTTTCGAACTCCGTCATCTGTAGCTTTAACATCTCCTCTGGAACGGGTCTTTGAGCGTAGTGGCTGCGGAGAGAAGACGAACATCGCTGGTTTAATGAAGGCATGGAAACATCCTGTTCTGTTGTGGTGCAATAGTTGGTGATCCTCTAGGTACTGGAGAAGTCGGAGTCAAAGCTATGGTCGTAGAAGTGGTCTTCTCTTTCTCTTGAGATCTTACGTGTACTTTGACTTCTCGGACCTTCTGCTTTGCTTTCTCGCCATGCTTTCGTTTGAGGAATCTCTGCGCCGAAATTGCCGTGATTTGATTCATCAATACTTCATCAAGGCAGTATCCCTTCGTTAGCAGCCAGCTCAAAGTACTCACCAACACAGCTCCGGATCTCTCTTATTGTGTGTGCGGCCGCCATTTGCTATCTATCCCCGAGTATAGCTTTATCTCCTCCCATTTGATGGTAAGTGTCAAGTACCACGTTCCCATCATCTTTAAGATCCGCAGGTATCCGCGCTAGTCCAAAGTCAAATACTTGCTTTGCCGATAGCCTGCTGAAATCTTTCTTTCTAACCTCGTACTCACTTCTGCACTTCATCCAGAAATCTTCTAACGAAGGCACATGTGCGTACTCCTGGGAGATTGTCTTCCTGGCTATTCCAAATGGATCGAAATTAAGCCGCGCAGGGAAGAATTCTTGCTCATACTCGGACAACATTTGTGCTTCCATCCCTCGAGCTCTGTGAATGCTGATGCAACTGTAATATCCCACAGTGAGTGGGAAGAAGCCCGTAGACTTGTGCCGCTTCGACTGAAGGTCGTGTAACTCCACAAGTTGCCTGCTCAGCTCCATGGCGATCAATCTGTCACTCGGGTACCTTGGCATCTTTATTGGTTCACCTGAAAAGCTCGTAACCCTGAGGTATGTGAAATCTGCAAACTGGATGAATACACTGCCAATCTTGGACACTGCTTCCCATGCTTCCTTGCTTACCCTGTGAGTCTTCAAGTCTTTGTCTAACCTGCAGATGAAATCGTAGAAGAAGTCATCGTTGATCACTTTGAAGTCCTTCTCGCACGCAGGTACAGTAAGCTGTGGGTAGCACTCGAAAATGGGATCCTTGGAAAGAATACCACATCTATCCAGCTTGGAAAAGACACCCTGTGAAGCTGCAGCATACACCAAGTATGAAGTCATCTTGAAGCTGAAGGTACGCTTCACGTTCCGCAATTGCTCACCGATGTTCTTTTGCTAATAATTTTCGACGATTGATTATAGAATCAACCTTGTTGATTTGATGGTCTGATGAAAGCATACATCCATGTCCGGAAAGTGTAGGCATTCGCTTCACCATTCAACCTGCATAGCAATTTGACGATATCATCCGCCTCCTGCACCAAATTGGATCGTGGAAGAGTTCTCGGGAACTTGGAAGGGGATCTAGGCTTCTTCATGAACCGGCTATTCATGATGCTCACACAGTCAGCTCTATGCTTTTCCCACCTACTGTCAGCATCCTGAATGCTAATAGAAGTCACCACCTTTCGCACTGGAATCTTCAGACAATAATTGAAGAATTCTGCATCCAAACGAATTATTGTCTTTCCCGCAACATCACGCACTGATCTGGATGAAGGATGATAAGATCTAGCACACTCCATCACAAACTCTGGCAATTGGGCTGTACACGGGAAAGCTGCAGCTCGAATAATTCCACTACTTTTGACCGCACGCATGAGTGAAGTCTTTCCAGCTCTGGATCTATCAATCAAATCAGAAAGAGGTTCTGGGCCTAGATCTGTGTCTCCTATGTCTGAAAGTTTGGAAGCAATGCATGAATCCATCGTGCTCTCTTTTTCATCTCCTTTCGCCATGGCTTTATCAATCTTTGTCTGAATAATTCTTTTTCTTCTAACTTGGCCGGATTTCTTCAATACTGGTGCAGATCTGGACAATTCTTCAGATTCGGAGGATATTTGCAATGTATTGGACATTGATAAAAACTCCTTTTCTTTTATAAAGCACCTGTAATGAGTTCCTGCAATTTATTCAGACAAAAATGGCCACCGGAGCATGAATAGTGAATTTAAATTATAAAAATCTGCACTTTTCAAGCCTGCTGCCCCAAAAATTGGTGTTTAATTTGCACATAAAGAGAGCATGAATCCTTTCAATCAACACCTGAGCTCCTGTAACACCTGTGAAAACAACTATGCAGACGAAGATCAACCTTCTTCAAAGCATGCGCCAAATCTGGAAGCTTTTAGCCTTTGTTAGCACTTTGTCTGAGCAAAATCCTTCCTCTAATGGGGGCGCACTTTTCCTTCTTGCTGCAATTCTTAACCTGTGAATTAAATAATTCATCCATATGGCTGCCCATGCTTATATAACCTTCACAATTCTATAATTAATAATTGCCCTAACAATTAAAGGCAATTAATTAATTAAAAATCATGTTTTTCTCTTTTAAAAATAGCATGTTTAAGGACAGCCATCCAATAAATTAAATTAATCCAATTTAATCCTTCACACAGCACTTCACTCAAGCCCCACAGTGTGCTTTGACCATAGCCACTGAAAATAGAAATTAATTTAATGTTTTAATGCTTCAAAAAACATTAAATAATGCCCAAATGGGGCGCACTTTTTGAGAGGAAGGGGCAGCCACTAAATAAATTAAATTTAATTAATTTAATTCCTTTCTTTTATTCCTTCTTTGACTTTTTGACCTCCTCAAGCTTGGGCGCACTTTTTTAAGAAGAAAGATTATTAAAAATAATCAATTTAATCTTTTTAATCAATCACCAAAGGGCGCACTTTTTGCACATGTAATTCTATTTTTAAGAATTTTTCCATAATGGGATTCTTTACCCACAGCGATGAGCACCAAAATCCCGTGATCCACTTAAGTGATTTGACTTTGACAATGGGATTCTTTACCCTGCAAGGCAGGCACTAAAATCCCATGATTTCACTTAAGTCACTTTCCTTTTATTATATCATGGGAATTTTTACCCTGCAAGGCAGGCAATAAATTCCCACCTGCCTGCAGCCTCTATTTTTCCCACTGCAGCTTAAGTGACTTTTATAACACGGGAAAAAGTACCCTGCCAGGCAGGTATACAATTCCCACCCTGCCTGCGGCTTATATTTTTCCCATCGCAGCTTAAATCCTTTGTTTTCCAAAAATGCGCCCATCCCGCGAGGGGCTTGCACTGCATGACGACTTCGCTTTTCCCAGTGATCCGGACCTCATGTGCGACTTCCTCGGGAAAATGTACGTGTATGTTTTCCAGTACTCAGCAAAAAATCGGGCTTACCGTGAAGGAGTTGTTCCAGAGAAATTTTATGAGAAAGCAGAAGCAGGACACCACAAAAACACGAAAAATTGCCAAAAGTTACAAATAAATCCCAAAACTTAAAATAAGTTAAAATCCTTACTAGTACATAGGAATAATAACATATCCGCTCATAACAAATTTGAAACGGAGCACAAATAGCCTCATACGGGGCTCAAAATAATTAAATACAAATTTCCCGCAGACAAATCCCGACGACAGAATAAAACAATTTTGGGCATCTGGGTATTTGGCGAAAAGGGCTAATATGGCTCTTTGGGATTATCTTGACGCAATACAAGAACTTTCAGGCAATAAAAACAACAAATGACCCATTATTTTAAAAGTACGAAATTTTTTCGGATTGGGTAGTCGCAGATTTCAGGGTGAAATCTGAGTGACACCAGTTGGCTCCGTCTGTGGACATCTTTTTCTCTTGTCAGAATGATAAAGGGAAAAGATGAGATCCCAGCATCTCTGGTTTCGTATCTTGTCTTTTGGGCACGGGGTCAGGCAAACAAACACAACACAACACAACACCAAAACAAGACAAAACAAGGAAAACAAACAAAGTTTTATTTATGTACATACAGGTTTTACCCTGCTTCTCATGTTCGGAACAGCTTCAAGTGTTGCCCATTGAAAGGCAACGGCAATTCAACTCCATCCTGATGAGCAAGAATGAAGCTATCTGCTCCGGCGATCTTTTTGATCACAAAAGGCCCTTTCCATAGTGAATCGAACTTTCCATGCATGCCTTTTGTTTCTCTTCTTTTGTCCCATAAGAGGACCCAGTCGTTAACTTCAAACTTTCTTTCCCTGGCTCTTTTATCGAAGATGACTTTCACCTTCCTCTGATGCTCTGTCAACCTATCTGCAACTTGAGTTTGTACTTCCCTCAGTTCAGTCAGGTACATGATTCTTTTATCTATAGCATCCGTGAATGTGGAATCCTCCAGGGCTTTAGAAAGTCGTAGGGCAGGCAATTCCAAGGTGAGAGGCAGCTCTGTGTCTCTACCATATAGCAGCTGAAATGGGGACATGCCTATCGCCCTCTTTGGTGTGATCCTATCGGCCCATAATGCATCAAACAACTTTTTATGCCAAGTCCTTTGATTTTCTATTACAAGCTTGCGCACGATAGTTACCAAGTTCTTATTACTAGATTCAGCTTGACCATTCCCTTGTGGATAGTAGTTTGAGGAATGAACAAGTTGAATCCCATAAGTGTAGCAGAATTCCACCAACTCCTCAGAAGAAAGATTCGGAGCGTTGTCTGCTACAATTTTGCTGGGCACGCCAAACCTGACAATGATGTTTTCTTTTATAAAACTGCACACCTCGGCGGAAGTGGCATTCTTCACAGGAATAGCTTCTACCCACTTACTGAAATAATCAGTAGCTGTTAGAATGTAATGATGACCGGCACTGGAAGCCGGGTTAAGCATTCCAATAAAATCCATACCCCACTGTTGGAAAGGTTCTTCAATCACAATGGGTTTTAGAGGTAATGCAGGTAATTTCACACGCCCAACAAAATGTTGGCATGCTTGACACTTAGCTACCCATTCTGCAGTATCTTGAAAAAGGGTGGGCCAGTAATACCTTGCTCTAAGGATCTTGTGTGTAGTGACTCGGGCTGAGAAATGACCACCGCAAGCCATGTCATGAAACTGTTGTAGTAGCTGATCCTGTTGAGCTTTGTCCACGCATCTGAGAAATACACCATCAATTCCTCTCTTGTACAAACCATTATCCCAAAGCACAAAATCTTTGGACTTCAGTTTGATAGTTCGTTTCTCTTTTCTGGAAAGTTGATCTGGGCATTCTCCATACGTCAGAAAGTAAGCAATGTTACTGTACCACTCCTCTACCAGATCTATAAACAGTACCTATTGCAGTAAATCTTCATCTATCCCATCCTGATCTGCTTCAGGTACTGATGCTTTTATTTCTGTCATTAGTTCACACAGACCTCTTCCTCGGACTAGCTTTGTTGGTTTAATGTCCAGGTCATATTCTTGAACTTTTGTCACCCATGAGCCTCTCAATAATCCTAACTCTTGCTGAGTAAGAATGGATTTAACTGCAGTATCTGGAACCAAAACCACAGTGTGCGAGGAAAGAATATAATACCTGAATGCCTTGCATGCCTTCACTACTGCATATGCGTGCTTTTCCATTGGAGTGTATTTCAACTCATAGGCTTTAAGGGGCGTGCTCATGAAAGCAATAGGAGCTTCTGCATCCTCTTGATTCTTCTGCATTAGAATTGCTGACATGGTGTGTTCGGAAGAATAACAATAAAGAATAAATTCTCTACTGAAGTCAGGTGAAACCAAGACTGGAGCTTTCGACAGGGCCTCTTTGATTTTCTCGAAAGCTTCCTTCCCTTCGCTGCTCCATTTAAAATCTTGTGTCTTCTTCATCATATTCGAAATATGACGGGTTAGCTCAGCAAAGTCAGGAATGAATCTTCTGAGAAAATTCACTTTTCCAAAGAAAGAGTGAACTCCTTTTTTGGATGTGGGCAAAGGTAATGTCTGAATGGATTTGACACGCTCTGGATCTATCTTTGTTCCTTCTTTGGAAACAATGTGCCCAAGCAGCTTTCCTTCGATTCAAAGAAAGATGGATTTCTTAGGATTCAAAGAAATACCATGCTTGCGGCATTGTATGAAGACCTCTTCCAAGTTTGAAATATGTGTGTTTCTATCTTTGGAAAAGACTGTCAAATCATCCAGGTACACAACTATGCTTATATCTTTGAGATGAGCAAAGGCTAGATCCATAGCTCTTTGAAATGTAGCACCCGCATTAATCAGGCCAAAAGGCATCTTCTGGTATGCGAAGGTTCCCCAAGGTGTGATGAACGCCGTTTTGTATTGATCTTCCTCGGCCACCTTGACTTGATTGTATCCTGAGAAGCCGTCAAGCATGGAAAGCATCTCAGATCCAGTGACCACCTGCAGAGTGTGATCCATGATGGGGATAGGGTAGTTATCCTTCAATGAAGCTTGATTAAGGTTGCGGAAATCCACGCACAACCTAATTTCGCCACTTTTCTTTCTTACAGGGACTATGTTGGCCAACCACTCCGAATGGTGTATGGGATAGATAATCTTTGCATCTAACAACTTCTGGATTTCTGCAAAGATGGTTCCTGAAATGGTAGGATTGTGCCGCCGCAGCTTCTGCTTGAAAGGCTTTTGTTCTGGTTTAAGTGGGATGTAGTGTTGAACTTCCGCAGGCTGATATGTTTTTAGATCCTGATAGGACCAGGCAAAAATATCCATGTATTTCTTAAGAAGCTTAGTGAAAGCTTCCTTTTCAGCTTCCGAACAACACTTACCCAGATTTACTAATTTGGGATCATTGCTGGCTCCCAAATTTAGTAATTGTGTGTCGGAGGAAGAGCCTTCCTCATTTTCTTCATTTTTCTTAAGCATCTGATCATGCTTATCAAACATTTCCTCAAGAGATACCAAGCCTTTGGGAATTTTATTTCCCTTTAGTTGGATAATCTCCTGACCTCCTGAGACGTCAGCATCCATTTCTCCGACAGTGGTCTGCCTAGGAGGTGAATTGCTTCCCTCATAGTAGATTTCTTCAAAGTTGTCTTTCTGTTGGAGAAATGCAGCAATCTGTGTATCATCGTTGAAAACCTGCCATTGCTGGACGTTGTCAGGAACCTTTGGGCGAAAAACCATTTCCACCTTGTAGTCTCCCTGTCTAAAGAATGCAGGGGGCTGATCCGGATTCAACAAGGCTGCAGTAACCGCAAGCGAATCAGCTCTTGAATTTTGTTCTCTCGGAATGTAAGATACCGAGAAAGCTGAAAAATCCAGGATAGCAGAGTAGACCCGATCTCTGTAGTGCCGCAGTTTGTCTTTTTTGACTTGGTAGAGGCCCCTTATCTGCTTCACAATCAGCTCAGCATCTCCTCTTGCGTGTAATAATTTGATTCCCATTGTTCTCGCCTGCTCCATGCCTAACAACAATGCTTCATACTCAGCCGTATTGTTAGTATTTTCGAACATCAATTTGAAGGAGTGCGCATGCACCTTCCCTTCAGGAGAGATAAGAACAACGCCTGCGCCGGATCCAAATGAACAGCAGCTACCATCAAATTCCAGAGTCCAAATCTTGTTATCAATTTGATGTGATTCTCGAATCACCGGTTGAATTTCTTCTTTATCCATTTCTAGATAATAGACTCCGTGATCCGATTCCTGAAACAAGATCTGAGATCTAGGATCTTCAGATTTTGATACTGTGTACTTGGATTTCTTTTCAGGTTCCAGCTTCTGATTTACTCCTTTGATTGGTATGTGCGCACAAGACCAATCCATCTTCACTTCTCCACCCAGCTCCTTGCAAAAATTTCTACTCAATAGCATGCCATAAGAGACTGGAATGTCTGCTACAAGGATAGTCATTTTCAGTCTTTTATCTGGAAAGGAAGCAAGTACTGCCTGCGCATCTTTGATTTGCCCCACAAGAGGGACTTGCCTTTCCATGGAATAACATCTTCCAATGGTTTTTGTCAATGTAAGACCCAAGGCATCAGCAACTTTGGCAGGCATGACGTTGTCGGAAGCTCCAGAATCCAAGATGCAATTGCTTAGCTTATGTCCGTTGATGAGCAAAGACACATAGAATGGCTCAATCCTTTCTGATGTAGCAGGAGAAGGGGTGGAAGGAGAAGAACTTGCAGCAGCATTATTTGAAGGTGGAGTAATCTTTGGACTTGACAAGATACCCCGTGAATTATTGTTCGTTGGGCTGGGACCATTACTTTGCACATATTTGACCAATCTACTCAGCTGATCAGGAAATGCCCTCAAATACTCAGCTTCTGACATTTGGACCTTGTTTCTCTTGATGTGATCAATTATGTCAAAAGCTTGACTTGCTTCAGCAGGATGTGCATTGGTTCTTTGCTGTGAGTTGAAAGAATTTGAATATTTATCCTTGGGCGCTAATGAAGAAGGAAGAATGCTACCTCTTTTCAAGATAGTAACATCCGGGCCAGGATCTTCTCTCTCTTTCCGGCCGCTTGTGGATGCTTCAGCATTTTGGCGCGTCTGAGACCTTGTAAACACCGCAAAAGTGTGACCATCAGAATCTTCAAAAGATTCATAATAGCCCTCATCAGATTCGTAGTCCAGGTAACCAATATTGGAGTCGCCAGCGGGATCTATAAAGTCTTCATCATCAAATGATTCATCAATGCCGAGATCCTCTTCATTAGTTTCCAAGTTATTCCTTGGAGCAGCTTCTATTGCCAAACGCTGTGGTGCAGCAGCAAGTCTGTTTCGATTTTGATTTTGATTTTGACCATTGAAGGTCCGGGTAGGAGCTATTCTTGAGGGGGGTGCATTCCCTGCTTGAGAGATCTGCTTCTTGATCTGCAGCATGTCATTAGCCAATCTCTGCAACAAAGGATCAGAAGTACTAGAAGAAGCACCATCACCTTTGTGAGATAGTTGTTTAAGTTTTCCAGCCATGATCAAGTCGTCCTCAACCTCCACGGCAGCATTTTGTGCGTCCAGCAAATTTGCAGGTCTTGCCCTTCTTAGCTGATATCCAACTTCAGGCAATAGAGCGTTTATAAAAAACGTCTTTTGATTTTCGTCGCTCAATGCAGCAGAAGTGGGGATTTTATACAAAATCCTTTGGAACTTTGCAATAAAGTCCCGCATGTTCTCGTTTGGCTCTTTCTTCAACTGCGTCAGTTGAGTGATCATCGTGCTCGCGTCCTCTGCAGGCTTGAATCTTTTCAGAAATTGCTCACGCATAGTCGTCCGGGTTAGTTACGGTGTGGGAGCTAGGTGATAGAACCATTCTCCAGCCAAGTCGTGTAGAGTCTCAATGAATAGCCTGACTGAGACATCTTCATGCTCCACTGCAAGCACACCACAAGATATGAAGAATGCTGCCAAATGATCATCCGGGTTTTGCTTTCCATCTCCAAAGAATTTTGGAAAATTCTTTCTGGATCCCTTTGGCAGCTCGTGCATAGGTGGAGCCAAGTTGAGAGGTCCAAAAGCCGCTCCCCATGGAACAGGTACAATTTGGTGCGCCATGTTAGCTTGAGCACGTCTCCTCCTTGTGTAGACTTGATAGACTTGATGGATAATTCCAGCCGCCGGATTATGCTGAATACGATCCGGATCTGGATGAGTGTGTACTCTCCTTCCTGGTGAAAGACTAGATCTGCGGCTCCTAACTTGAGGAGGATGATTGAAATTGAATTGCTCCTGCAGTCGGAAGAAATGATCAGTCCTTCCTTGCGCCTTCACGGATCGGGTGAATGGACGTTCACCGTGAGTTAAGATTTGTATGGAAAACACTCGATCTTTCAAGAAAAGCTTTGATCCGCAAAGATAGTTGTTCCCTCAAATGAGTCGCCACACTTAAGTGAATCATGGGATTTTCAAGGCTGCCTTGCAGGTAACTAATCCCATTGTCATCTGACTTTTAAAAATAGAAATTTCTTATTCCAAAAGTGCGACCCACCTTGGGTGAATAATAATGCATTAAATAAATATTTGTTAATATTTATTCACCCAATTTTGGCACCCAGGCTTGTGAAAAAGTCAACAAAGGGAACGGGACAAAAAGAAGTTGGAAATAGACAGTTCTAAAATTAAATAAATATTATTTATTTAATGAAGCCCCTTCATGTCAAAAAGTGCACCCCATTTGGGAGAGAAATAATATTTTTTTAAGTATTAAATGAATTAATTAATTCCTATTTTCAATGGTTAAGGTCAAAGCATACTGTGAGGCTTGAGTTAACTAGAAGCAGAAATCTAAAATTAAATAAATTTAATTTATTTAATGGCAGCCATGAGCATGCACAAAATAGGCGCCCCATTTGAAGAGTGAAGCTTATTAATTAATTAATTAATTGCCAGGAATAGGAAAGGCATTAATTAATTATAGAATGGTGAAGATTATATAAGCAGGGGCTGCCATATGGATGAATTAATTAATTCACAGGCAGAGAAGTGCAGCCCAGAGGAAAAGTGCGCCCCATTTGGAGAGGATTTTTGCTCAGAAGAAGGTGAAATTAATGTTGAAAGCTTCCAATTTTGGCGCATAGGAGTTGAAGGAGGTTGATTTGTGTCTGGATAATTGTTTGCATAAGTGATACAGGTGCTTAGGTGAAGTTGGTAAAATCCATGCTTGCTTTGCATGCAAATAAAACATCAAATTTTGGGGCAGCAGACTTGAATTATGCAGATTTTTATGATTAAAATCCACTATTCATGTTCCGGTTGCCATCTTTGTCTAAATTAATTGCAGGAATTCATTACAGGTGCTTTTATAAGAGAAAGGGAGCTTAAATCAATGTCCAATACATTGAATATATCCTCCGAATCTGAAGAATTATCCAGATCTGCACCAGTTTTGAAGAATTCGGCCGAATAAAGAGAAGAAGAATTGCTCAGACAAAGATAGATACGGCCATGGCAAAGCAGGATGAAAAAGAAAGCACAACGGCATCATGCATTACTTCCAGATTTGTTGACACCGGAGACACAGATCCAGATCCAGATCTCATAATTGCAAAAGCTTCTGGCAAAAATTCATCCTCTTGTTTCAAATGCAGCCCGTGAAGAAGCCAATGCATGGAAAATTTCTTCTAGGATCTTGTGCATGTGCTTCCAATCTTCCAGTTGAAGCCTTCATTGAAGTTGCATTCACCCGGAGTGCTTTCCAGAATTTTTAATTGCTCATATGCAATTAAAAATAAAAATGATGACTTATTTACGGCGAACATTGCACTGATGCATGTACTGGAGAAGAACTGCAAAAGCTTCAAGGATAAGAAGACATGTCAAAGGCAATACCCGCAAGCTGCTTCCAGTCACTTCTAGATCCAATCACTTCCAGATCCAGTCGCTTTCAGATCCAGCCGCTTCCAGATCTAGTTGTTTCAGTCACTTCCAGATCCAGCCGCTTCCAGATCTAGTTTGAATCAGCTGCATGCAGAATATGAAAAAGGACAAGACTGCAGCTTTCCTCTTTCTTCTTCTTTCTCTTATTTCCTCCGACAAAATAATTGAGCGATCAATTAAATTATACAACTTAAGTGATTGGTTTAAAAGCCATTACTTGAAGAAGTCAACTACTTGGAGATAGGTGGCAAACGTGCAAAATAGAAGGTTCTATTTTTAGTTGCAAATCATGCATGTCATGCAAAGAGGAATTCAGGAGGGAGATTGCCAGTTGTTTCCTTTCCGACTTCCACATGTGTCAGTTCAACTAAAAGCTTCCAACTTGTAATTGCCCCTCTACATTCTATAAGTAGAGGAAGAACCTTCGGGTTAATGATCAGAATTTGTAAGCAGCATTCTTGTGTTCCAGACTTTGTGCTGAAACCCTTGAGAGCCACTTGAAGCAAAGGAATATACAAAGCAGATTTTGGAGAACTTTGTGTCATGATTTATTTTCTTTCTAGTTTTCTATCTTAAATCTTTGAATAAACTGTGTTATTTTAGATCTAGATCTAGAGCTGCCTTTGCTTATAATTTTGTGTTGATATCTATTGGTTTCTTCTATGTGCATGCAATCAACTTTGTTATCTATTGATTGGGATGCACATCTTCCCCATTTCTTCTCTGTGTTTATATAATTCCCTTCTTCCATAAATATTTCCTTTCTTTAAACAATTGCTTACTTGTTGCAAAACTGTACAACTATGGTTCATGAGTTGAACAATTAAAGTAAAACCCCATATAGATACTAACATATTTTAATTGACAAATCTAACACGGGAGCCTCACCGGTAAATGAGGGAGATTTATCTCATGACTACCTAGGTTTTATGCTATGCAGAAAATCTAGCCAACAAAGTTGACTCTTTTACCTTTGATTCTCACCAAACCGAATCTGGGAGCTATGCATGACTGTGATTTGCTTGCGGGTATTGCCTTTGACATGTCTTCCCTTCTATCCTTGAAGCTTTTGCAATTCTTCTTCAGAACATGCACCAGTGCAATGTTTGCCGTAAATAACTCAGACAAAACTCATCATTTTTATTTTTAATTGCATATGAGCAATTTTAAATTCGAAAAAGCACTTTGGGTGAATGCAAATACAAATAAATTCAATGAAGGCTTTAAGCTGGAAGATTGGGAGCACATACACAAGATCTGGAAGGAATTTTCCATGCTGTTGTCTTTTTACACGAGATGCGTTAGAAACAAGAGGATGAATGTTTTCCGAAAGCCTTTGCAATTATGAGATCTGGATCTATCAATTAAATCGGTGATAGGTTCAGGGCCTATGTCTGTATCATTGACTTCAGCAAATCTGGAAGCTATGCATGATTCTCGTTGATATTTCTCTTTCATCATGCTTCAACATGGCTGGAACAATCTTTGTCTGAGCTCTTTTTCTTTTAATTCTGCCGGAATCCCTTGCAATTGGATCCATTTGTGCAGATTTGGCAACTTCTTCAGATTCGGAAGATATATTCAATGTACCTGACATTGATTTGAGCACATGTGATGAATACCTACAATTTTATTCAGACAAAGATGGAGTCCATGGCACGAATACTTGATTTTTATCACCAAAATATGCATATAAAGTCTGTTGCCCTAAAATTTGAGGTTTTACTTGCATGCAAAGCAAAAATATATTATTTAATTCACCTGGGCACATATACCAACATGCAGATGCTCAGAATGACCAAAATTAGGCTATTCCAACCCTAGGCGTCAAAACTAGGAGCTTCCGGTGGTGGAAAATATTTAATAATGCAACATCCTCCTTTTGGCGCCAAAACTTGTCCGGGCTGCAATCCTCATCAAAAATAATTAATTGTCTCTCTTATGGCGTCCCATGCTTATATAACCTCCAAGCATGCTATTTTTAATAATTGTCTCTTCCTATTTTTGGCAATTTAATTAATAAACAATCATGTTTATTCACCCAAATTGGGTGCCCAATTATGCATGCTACTAGTTGCTTTTAAATAAATTTATTTTATTTATTTTTAGCATGCATCCTTGACTTCTCCTTAGCTCTTCCACTTGCATTGACTTTCCTTCTATTTATGGCGCCAAAATTGGGTGAATAAACCATTAATAAATATTATTAAATGCATTGTTATTCACCCAAGGTGGGTCGCATTTTTTAGCAAGGGTAATTTCAAAAATAGGAAGTCAACTTTGATGGGAATTTCTACCCTGCACTGCAATTCCAAAAATCCCCTCTTTCACTTAAGTTGTTTGACTTTCACAATGAGAATTTTTACCCTGCAAGGCAAGTAAGAAATTTCCGCCTGCCTACCACTTCCAAAATTCCCACTGGCAAATTAAAATATCTTCCAAAAAGTGCGACTTGTATTAAAAATAGCTTCATTTGATAAAGTTGCGACTTGCATGGATGAATAAACCTCTTTGGTGGGAAAAGTTAGCCTGTTAGGAAGGCAGAAAATTCCCATCAGTGCTTTCAGTGATTTTTCTTTATTTTATAATAGGAATTTTTACCTGCTCGCAAGGTAGGTAAGAAATTCCCGTCTGCCTGCCACCTCTAATATTCTCATTGCAACTTAAGTGACTTTGAATTCATGGGAAAAAGTACCTGCAAGGCAGGTAAGAAATTTCCGCCTGCCTGCCACTACCAAAATTCTCATTGCAGCTTAGACTCATTCATTCCAAAAAGTGCGACTTGCCTGGGAGAGGCTTTTTGTGCATGACTTCATCTTTTTTGGTCAGAAGTTTGCATTTTGAGGTTGATTCCTTCTGGTGTTGCGTCAGTAGATGATCTCCAGATGCTTCTTGTGCAATTACACAAACTATCTTGGACAAAAGAAGACCTAGGGAATTTTACGAGAAACTCATGGAGAAAACCGGAGAAAAATGCAAAAGAAATAAATAAAAGTGAAAAACATTGCCAGAAGTCACAGACAAGGCTTTGAATTCATTCCCGGTGAAAACCCTATTGAGATGTGTAAATACTGGCATGCAAAACATCAACAAGATTCAACCGGAGCACAATTTACTTCAAATGGGGCATTATTTATTTGATAAATAATTAAATAAAAAGTTCTGAGCAAAATTTGGTGGAGGGATAAAATAAGTTTCAAACATCTCGGGTATTTGTCGAAATTGGCTCATATGATTCATCGAGAATATCTTAACGTAATATAGACATCTTCTAACAATAAAAACACACAAAGACCCAGATTTTAGGATGAAAACGGGGACACATTGATCGGCTCCGTCTGTGGACATCTTTACCTCTTTCAAAATGAAAGGAGTGAAGATGAGATCCCAGCATCTCTGGTTTCGTGTCTTGTCCATTGGGTTGGGGTCAGGCCACAAAAACAAAACAAAAAGAAAAAGAAAAGAAAAGAAAACAACAAAAGTTTTATTTATATACAAACAAGTTTTACCCTGTATCTCAATTTTGAACAGCTTCAGATGTTTCCCGTTGAAAGGCAGTGGTAACTCAATTCCATCCTGGTAGGCAAGGAAGAAAGTATCCATTCAGCAGCTCTCTTGATCGTGAAGGGCCCTTTCAGTGAATCAGATTTGTCGTGCATGCCCTTCGGTTCATGTCTATTGTCCCACTAGAGTACCCAGTCTCCGATCTCGAACTTCCTTTTTCTGGCCTTCTTGTCAAATACCTTGGGCAAGTCCTTATCAACTTCATCTAGTGGTGGCTCATCCTTTCTTCTCTCTGTGGTGAGTAAGTCATCATCAAATTCCTCTGTTCCCAGATTTACTTGTTGCATTTCTAAGGAAGAACTATCACCATATTCTTTGTTCTTCCGAGTACTCGATCACGCTTGTTGAAAGTCCCTACTAAGAAAACTAAACCCTTGGAGATTTTGTTACCTTTCAGTTGGATTACTCCACTATTGTCACCATAATCTGGATCAGTTATGCCTGTGATTTCTCGTGGTAGTGACTTATTCCCTTCAACATGCGGACATGCAGATGTTTGTTTGTCATCATTGAAAGTCTGCCCCCTGTTCAACATTATCATGGACTTTGGGACGGTAAACCATCTCCACTTTATAGTTTATTTGTCCGAATATGGACGGTGGTCTATCTAGATTCAATAGTGCAATTGTTGTGACTACCAAAGAGTCGCCTTGGAGTTCGATTGGTTGGAATGAAGTCAATAAAGAAGGCTGCAAAATCTATGTGGCAGAAAGTACTCTATCTCTATAATGCTTCAACTTATCTCTTTTGACTTTGTGTACATGTATTTGTTAGCAATGCAAAAAGAGTTAGAACTAACACCTAGTAGTCCTAAAGCAAAGCTAAATCAAATTCAATGCACCATCATGCTTAGAGCTTAAGCAAAACTAATCTATTAACATCCTTGCATTAGAACATGAACAAATATTCAAACTAACATGTTAATCCATTAATTTCTATCTCTATTAAATGCTAAAAATGAAATGAACCTACTTAGATCCTTAGCAATCAAAATGTTTGATTATGTGTTTGAATTCCAAGGTTTTCAAGAATGGAGTCTTGTCAAATCATGGCTACAAGACCATTTGACATGTCTCCATATGACTCCAAAACTTGGATGGATGAATACAAGAAATGAAAGTAACTAGCCTCTCCAATCAAGAATGCTCCAAGATGACAAAATGGCTATAGTATATTTACTATATGCTTCTCTTTTGTTTCTCAAGGAATAGGTGTAAGTGTAAAGGTAGGAGGAGGGCTCTTTATATAGCCCAATGGATAAAGCAATCTCTACATCCCTTTCCATGTGGGATAATAGAGATGTTGAGTTAGTTGTGGATAAGGAGGGTTTAGATAGGGTTGAGTTAACTTTAGGAGAGTTTAATTTGTCCTTTAGTGACTCATGTGGATGAAGGGGTTTATTAGTTAACCAAAGTGATTAATTAATAGGTGTGCAAGCTTATAAAAGCTTTTAGGGAATAATTAGCATGATTTAGACTATTAGAGGATTTAATCAAATAAATGATGATTTATTGATTTAATGGAAGAGGAAGCTAATTAATTAATAATAATTAACTAGTTTAGGTAGAAAGGGGTATTAATTAATTAGAAATAATTAATTAATGTAGATAGAAAGGAGCTTAATTAATTAGAAATAATTAATTAATCTAGATAGAAAGGGGAGTTGATTAACGGAAGGTCGTTAATTGGCGTCGTTGTTGGATAGAAGAGTTAATTAATTAATGCAATGTAATTAATTAATGATGATAGGAGAGAAGATGAGCATTATTGACGATATGTCGCCAATTTGTGGGAAAGGGGATAATTAGCACAATTTAAGTATTTAAATTGTTCAGGCTAAATTATAGGTGTCTACATTTGCCCCTCTTTGGGGTGGCGTAAGTGACACCACTTCAAAGATAGTAGACGGATAAAATTTTGAAAGTGTAGAAGAAAAATTAGTAGAAGTGATAGATGCCCCTCGAGTGTCGATGGGGTGATGAAAGAAGGCAATCGACGATCGAAAAAGGTGAGAGAAAGGATAGAAGAATGAGCAGGAGCCAAATGCCCCAGGTGAATAAGAAGAATAGTGTTTGTTAGGAGAACGATGTAGAAGAGGAACGAAGATGAAAAGAAAAGAACAAGCTTTCATCTAGTGTATTGAAACAACTTTATTGTCATCATATTGCTAAAGATCTACATCATCGGTCCTTATTAAAAATATAAGCATACGACAAAAGTAGAATGACATGAAAAGCCATACTACGAACAATTGTCCATTGTTGAAAACACCAACTCCATGCAACATACAAAATGCAATGCAATATGAGAAAGTAAAAGATGTCTAACTCCTTGCAACATACATAATGCAATGCAATACGAGAAAGTAAATAAGCTAACCTAACAGAGAAACATAATGTAATTTTTTGTTATCAAGCTTTGATTCGACCTGTGTGAATTAACGAAAAGGGTTAAAAGATGGTGCCCCAAGCAAGGATACATGCAAGGGGAATAACGGAGGACACTTGGGTCCTATGAAAAACAATCATGCACTATGAAACAATACCAAGCAACTCATTGTGCCCCAGTATAGACATAGTAAGCAAACCAGCTTTGTTGATGGAGATAGATCAAGATGATCCATGAGTCCGCACACAAACATGCGAGAACCAAAGAGTGATGTTTTGTAGGATGATTTATATTGTTTTTTATTTTTCTCGAAACATATTTGAATGTTTTTGTGATTTTCTATAAGTTTTCTGAAGCTATGTACAGGAAGACAAAGAAGCATGGATGCCCCAATGATAGATGGGATGTAAAAGGGAAGAATGCCACGCATACGAGAAAGTGAAGATGCGATATGCCCCAACGATTAGGTGGGAGTATTCAAAGACAAACTCTTCACAGATAAAAGGGGATCAAGGCCAATATATAAAATAGGTTCAATCATGAGGGAGCAAGGATGCCCCCAACTGTAAGATGGCCAAGAAACACGTGATAGAAAGGAAGTGGGTGATTGATTTATTAAAGGGGGACAAAGGTGTCCAAAAACATAGCAAAAAGGCCATCCTATACACATGGATGTTCTAAACGATTTTTAAAAAAAAAGATGCTATGAAAAGATTTAGAAGGCGTTTGATGAAAAAGTGATTAGCCCAAGGCACAAATCATGAGACAAGACATGTGTTAAAGCAAGAGTTTGAACAAGGTCCAAAAAGTAACACTTGATAACATACTAATCTGTTTTACTCATCGAGATCCCGTGTGTGCACATGGAAATGAATTACCTCTTAAAGGAAAGAGTTGATAGACAATAAGTGAAGACACTAGCCAATGTGTAGGAATGATTTAGTTTGAAAGGTGATTTGTGAATGGATTGTGGAAGGAGAGTCGTACATTGCTCCACTTTGCCATCCAGGCATCCATAGCCCCGACGGAGATGCATTTGATTCTAATCACAACATTGCTCTACTGTCAGTCAGGCATCCATATCCCCAATAGAGATTATTGGAAATACCCCAAGAGAGAGTTATATATAAATTTTCTTTTTCTTTTAGCTTTTGCTTTTTGATTGATTGATTTTGATTCTTTTGCTTTTTGAAAACTTATTTCAGCTCTCTTGTTTGACAAGGGGTTAAGAACCATTGATGGCTTGATGGAAGGATGTGGAAGTGATTGTGATGACGACATTGGATAGTGTCAAAAAATACGCCCAAAAGTTCTTCCCAACAAGTTTATTAGATGAGAATAGTGATAGGATCTCTAAGAGGTCAGTCGTTCTTTAATTTACCAAGGTTATGAAAGACCAAGGTCAAACGGATACCATAGAGATAAATGTCACAAAATGTGTGCGAATAGGCTAACCACGATAACATCGAAGGGATGAAAATGGTAGATGAATTGCAGATGAATATGAAAGAAAGGGAAGAAAGAACATCCATGTGTACATAATACCTAATTGCAATGTTTGATCTTTGTACCTTTGATTTTATTTTTGTAATGTTTTAATGTTTTCTCTTTTTTTTTGTATTTTTGAACTGTTTTATGATTTTTATGATTTTTAGATTTTTTTTGGAAGTTAGGACCAATAATGTCACTCTGCGTGATAGGATCCAACAACAATGTGTGCGACTTCCTTGATAAGGGAGACTAAGCGCGTTTGTTTATCAAGAGTGATATGATCCCGATCTCGATGATCGTGGTGAGTTCACACTCAACAAATGACTATGATTTGTTTTGAAACATGGGTTTCATATGTGGGAGTTTGAGTTCCCTATCCATAGGTTTTTGCACTTTGTGCCATACTTGATGGGTACGTTGGTGTGCATTCTAGAATCGCGTTTGATTTTGGATTTTATGATCATTGGAGTTGTTGGTAGCTTTGGATCTCTTCGGATTTTGTATCTTGGCTTGATAAAGAACATGTCTGGGTTTCTTATAAGCTAATGCTTGACTTGTCTGATCCCGAGAAGTGAGAGAAGAACGTGGACATTTAGAATTGATGAGAGGAATGGCAATGGGCTTGCCACAATCTTTGGTAGAAGAATAATGTGATGGATGAAAAGGATACGGTCCAAGGATTGAAGAAGATGGGCTACTGGGAGGTGAGCCATAGATAGAAGATGAAGGGCTACTAGGATGTGGCCCAAGAATAGAAGAAGAAGGGCTACTAGGATGTGACCCATAAATAGAAGACGAAGGGCTACTAGGATGTGGCCCAAGAATAGAAGAAGAAGGGCTACTAGGACGTGACCCATAGATGTAAGATGATGGACTACTAGGATGTGGCCCAAGAATAGAAGATGATGGACTACCAGGGGTGATCCATACATAGAAGACAAGGGGCTAGTTGGACATGCCCCAAGAATAGAAGATAGTGGACTACTCGAAAATGTCCCACAAATAGTAGAGGGAGGGCTACTAGAAGGTGACCCACACCTAGACAAAGATGAAGGGCTACTTGGCGTTGACCCCATAAGAGATTGTGATTGAGGAATTATGATAGACAAAGAGTGATTGGGTGATGAGAAGATAGGCCATGGATCAATGTAAGACCAAGGAGTTTCATCACATAATGAAGAATGTGAAGATGGAAGAATAAGAGGAGGATCAAGTTACATGATTTGAGGCTCTTCCTCTGTTTCTTGATAAAAGGAATCAACATTTTCTTCACAATGCATGGCGCATCAAAGTCTAAAGAGAATCCTTGCTCGTAATCTTCTAAAGGAATATCTTCATGTGCCCCTATAAATGCCTGATTGTTTCTTCATTCTGAAAGAGATCAATCGGTATGAGTTGTTGATCGACCACAGGGGTTGATTGGAAGAAAGAGGTTCATTGGTGTGGAAGACTTAGAAGATGTTTGATGATGATTGATAGAAGAAGATGATGTGAGGGACGAAGAAGATGTGGAGCTAGATGTCTCGGGAGTAGAAGAAGGTGGTGTGGACCTACCTATACGATGGTATATCATCTATAAACTAGTAGGATTAAGTCCAAAGTCTATAGATTGCGACGCATGGGTCGATTCAGACGTTTGACTCGAAGGACTTTGAGTCACACGAATCTTCAAAGAAGGAAGACTTATTGGGGGTGATTGATGAAGAAGGTCCTGCGAAGAAGGGGAGGACCGTGATTCAAGAATCACATTGGATGAATAATAACAAGGGTCCTGCAAAGAAAGAGAGGACGCATGATTCAAGAATTATATTAGATGTTTGATTGGAGGGATTTGGAGTCACGTATCTTCAAAGGAAGAAAACGTTGTTGAGGTGGTGATAAAAGGGGCCCTGAAGAAAGGGAGGACCGTGACGTAGGAGTCATATTATTAAATGTATGATGAAGAGGTTCTCTGAAGATAGGGAGGACCATGACATAGAGTCGCATTAGATGACTTTAGAATTAGATGAATTAGATAGAATCTGAATAGTAGTTTGGATCCGAATAGTAGTTTAGATCTGAATCATCAGAAGAGAGGAAATATTTGGATTGGAATCCTTAGAAGAAGAGGAAATGTTTGGATTAGAATTAGAAGAAGAGTGGGGGAACTCGAATAATAATTTGGATCAGAAGCATCCAAATCATACCACCAACTATGAGATGAAGGTGGGGAACGAGTTACCCGAATGGGTTCTCTAGCACGAAGAACCAATCGAGGTTTGGTCATGATGGGCGTATTTTGATGTGAACACCGAAACTTTGATTCCTTATTATCGTATGTATAAGGGACCTTACGATAATCAGTCATTGTTGGCACGTGTTGGGTTCAAAGGTCTAAACCTAGATTGTATGATCAAACTTTTTCAAAGTGAAGAAGGTTTCATGTTGATTTGGGCAACATAACGACAACCAACTAGACATTTCATAAATATGGGGATGCTTGTATGATTTTCCAAAAGGGAAGCTAAGGAAAACATACATCGTGATGAATCAAGATTGATAATCCAACAAGGGATGAAGGCATAAATGTCAAAGGATTGATCAAAATTTTTAGCAACATAAAGGATACAAAGGAAATATTTCCAATGTTCGATTGATGCAAAAGTTGCTTGAATGTTTTTGCAAGGTTTGAAAGATGTGTTCAAAAATGATCATGAACTTAGGAAAAAACAAGAAGATCAAGAGGATCAAAGACCCAAAATATTGTCCTGGAAATGAATTTATAAGATGGATAAACACAAGGAACAATCATGCAAGTTCAAAACACAAAGCCAAATTAATGACCAAAGAATAATGAATGATAAAGAATCAATGGATCAAAGTGATTATCTAAAATGGATATGTCGATGTGACAAATGAGACACAATCACACAAAGTTTGTTTGTTTTAAACCAATCAATCATCGAATTACTTCCTAAGTTTGTTTCCAAATGATAGTTGGTGTTTTAAGATGATTAACAAAATGTCACCATTTATGTCAAGTTCAAAGAAATGAACAAGGCGTAAGTAATAACAAGAAGTTAATGCGGTTCCCAAACAAAGTATACTAAAAGTGAGATTGAATTCAATCAAGACCTATATCCCAAAAAGTGGCAGTTACGATTGTGAACGACACAACAATACCACCAAGATATGTTAACCAAACTTTGCGAAAAAAGTAAGGTATTAATATCAAGATGATATTGATATAAAGCACACAAGTGGTAACACTCAACACTTTTCAAAATTGAGGTATTAATTGAAATCAAACTAAAGCTAGAGTATACCTAGGAATTGTTAAAGTGTATATAGTGTAACATCACAATATAGATATTTAGGTCAAGTTAACGAGAAACAAGACATAAATACCAAAATTGTAGAGACATGATATAAACAAGATAACAATTCAAAGGAGAGTCAACGTGATGAATCAAGCCTAACTATGATGATGATCTTGAATTGGGTATCAAGATCAAAAAGGCTACCAATGATATTAAAATGTCTCCACACACTTTAGACGTTTAACAACCCAACCGCAAACATGGATGGGCGTAAACGGACACAAAAGTGGTGAAAACAATCAATTGATAACGCAAAGGTAGTCACTCTTCTTTTGATCAACAAAGTGTCAAAAGAAAGTGAAGGAAGTAGATCAATTGGGGTTGAAAAATGTTGGCCTCACTTTGGTAGAGTTTGCCTCGCCTTAGGGCAAGTGAAAAACTAAGCAAAAGTAATGCTTCACATGTTTCGTGATGAACAATAGCTCTTAACTCAAAATTGGCTTTGAAATGGTCAAAGTGGGCTCCTGGCCAAAGATATCTTCCTAGGTGGCTCTCTCAACTAGGTGTTACAAAGTTGTCTTAAGCGAGCTCGATTTACCCAAAAAGTCGCAATGACTAATTTGGGAGTATCTCGGCTTTACTTTACCCCCTTCAAGCACAGTGGGAAACTAGTGCGTCCATGTGTACTATCACTGGGGTCGCCATACGGACAACCGGTAACGCTAACTCACAAGGAACAACTAGTCAAGTAGGTTGTGCGGAGCACTTCCCATTTCGTCCACAAGGTTCCCTCTTGCATGGACTACTTTGGGGTTCCTAGGACCACCCCCATTGTTGTAGCTTAAGGCTTATGCCAAAGGGGTTATGTCCTAGTTTTAAGGACGGGATGTACCCTTATCCGAACCTACAAATACAAGTGTTTTGAATGTGGTGTTCTTTTTATTTTGTTTAATTTTGATGTGGTTTGCTTGAACACCTTTTGGCAAACCTGCAGACAATTGTATTAGTAGTTTGATTTTGTTTCGATTCCACCTTTCTTTGACAAGTGTGTGTTTTGGTCTATGCACAATGGGTTAGTAATTTTCCATAAAGAGAATAAACATCATTTCTGATTCTCAAGATCATCCAAGGACGCAAGAGAAGAGCATACGTGACGTTTTAAAATCCAAGAAGATGAAATCAAAAATGGAAAACACTTTTCAAATAAAACACACCAAGTTAACTCATTCAATTCAAATATTCTTAACATTATTTTTCAAAGCATCAAAAAGACCTAGAAATCATTTTGATTCCCAAGATCACCAAAGGTGCGAGGGAAGAGCATACATGACCTTATTCTTATCATGATAAACATAAAGTCTATCTAGTCTAAAAAAGCATGTAAACATACCTTGCAAAAATAGCCATTAATTAGATAAAACCTCAAATTAAGCACTTAACACTTTAATTTTAAGAAAATAAAAAACACATACGCCTTGGGTTTAGGCATGTTAGTTTTCAAAATAAATGGATGCGCCCTCTGTGTTTTTCTAAAAAACTCAAGTGCACTGCGCGCCAGAACATAAATACCCACGGCAAGAAAAAGCGATAAAAAATTTCAAGTTTCAGACATTATGCCAAGAGAGATTACATTAGGTTAGGGCTGCGCCATAAAGATAAAAAAAACGGTTAAATTCGACAGAGTAACTGCGCACCACCGAGAGATGTTTGAGCAAAGTTATGTTTGCCACCCTGACAGTTTTCTCGTGAACGGTGAAGGTACAATACGAAAGAGTGTCTACGCCCGGTTTGGTGTGCCTATGCCTTGGTTAGGGTATGTTCGGGGTTAGTGTATGTTAACTCAAAAGTTTGGAAAACAAGATCAAACTCCGAGCAAGGCGCTGCGCCACCCGAAAGGTGCCTACACCAAGGTTGGTGTGCTGTGCCGGGGTTACATTATTGCGCACCCTTTCGCACAAAGTAAAAAAAACACAAAAAACTCACAATACTTCAAATTTTAGCAAGTTAGCTTGAAATTGACAACAACCCATTAAAATGAAAGCTATAAATGAGAACCTACACACATAATATTAGCAAAATCCTAAGAAATTGAACATTATTTTCCATATGTGTATATCAAAGGTTAGCAAAAACTTGAAATAACAATAAATTGAGCTAAAATGCTAAGGGACTAAGGATCCATCCCACACAGCGTGCCAAATGTGTACATGTATTTGTTAGCAATGCAAAAAGAGTTAGAACTAACACCTAGTAGTCCTAAAACAAAGCTAAATCAAATTCAATGCACCATCATGCTTAGAGCTTAAACAAAACTAATCTACTAACATCCTTGCATTAGAACATGAACAAATATTCAAACTAACATGTTAATCCATTAATCTCTATCTCTATTGAATGCTAAAAATGAAATGAACCTACTTAGATCCTTAGCAATCAAAATGATTGATATGTGTTTGAATCCAAGGTTTTCAAGAATGGAGTCTTGTCAAATCATGGCTACAAGACCATTTGACATATCTCCATATAACTCCAAAACTTGGATGGATGAATACAAAAATGAAAGTAGCTAGCCTCTCCAATGAAGAATGCTCCAAGATGACAAAATGGCTATAGTATATTTATTATATGCTTTCTTTTGTTTCTCAAGGAATAGGTGTAAGTGTAAAGGTAGGAGGAGGGCTCTTTATATAGCCCAATGGATAAAGCAATCTCTACATCCCTTTCCATGTGGGATAATAGAGATGTTGAGTTAGTTGTGGATAAGGAGGGTTTAGATAGGGTTGAGTTAACTTTAGGAGAGTTTAATTTGTCCTTTAGTGACTCATGTGGATAAAGGGGGTTTATTAATTAACCAAAGTGATTAATTAATAGGTGTGCAAGCTTATAAAAGCTTTTTAGAGGAATAATTAGCATGATTTAGACTATTAGAGGGATTTAATCAAATAAATGATGATTTATTGATTTAATGGAAGAGGAAGTTAATTAATTAATAATAATTAACTAGTCTAGGTAGAAAGGGGTATTAATTAATTAGAAATAATTAATTAATGTAGATAGAAAGGAGAGCTTAATTAATTAGAAATAATTAATTAATGTAGATAGAAAGGGGAGTTGATTAATGGAAGGTCGTTAATTGGCGTCGTTGTTGGATAGAAGAGTTAATTAATTAATGCAATGTAATTAATTAATGATGATAGGAGAGAAGATGAGCATTATTGACGATATGTCGCCATTTGCGGGAAAGCGGATAATCGGCAGCACAATTTAAGTATTTAAATTGTTTCAAAGCTAAATTATAGGTGTCTACAGACTTGACTTTGCCCTCGAACATGCTTTACTAGAAGTTCAAAGATCTCCTTGGGCTTTGAGGAGTTTTACTCCTTTCTTTTTAGCTTGCTCCATTCCTAAGCAAAGCAATGCTTCATACTCCGCCGTATGATTGGTGTTCTCGAACATCAACTTATGGGAGTATGAGAATATCTCATGATCTGGGGATATTAATAGAATGTCGGCTCTTGATCCAAAAGAACATGTGCCTTTTAACTCCATGGCGTCAAAGTGTTTCTCTTCTTCTCGCGCACGCTCTGACTTTGGTCGAAGTTCCGATTCTGGTACATTTTTATCTATTTCCAAGAAATAGATCCCACGGTCAGATTCCTAAAAAAGAATTTAAGATCTAGGATCCTCAGATTTTGTAACCGTGTACTTGGACTTCTTTTCCGGCTCCAGCTTCTGATTTATTCCTTTGATAGGAATATGAGCACAAGACCAATCCATCTTTACTTCTCCTAGTTCTTTGCAGAAGTTTCTGCTCAGCAACATCCCATAGGAGACAGGAATATCTGCAACTAAGATTGTCATCTTTAATCTTTTGTTAGGAAAAGTTGTCAGAACAACTTGTGCGTCTTTGATTTGTCCGATTAAAGGGACTTGTCTCTCCATGGAGTAGCACCTTTTTATGGTCTTTGTCAAGGTAAGCCCAAGAGCATCTGCAACTTTAGCTAGCATGACATTGTCAGACGCACCCAAATCTAGAACACAATTGCTTAACTTGAAACCATTAAGCAATAGGGAAACATAGAATGGTTCCACTCTTTCAGAAGATGGTGAGGATTTAACAACCTGGAGTGTTGTTATGGGGAGGAGTATCCTTAGGTTTAGGCAAAAGGCCTTTTGATGTATTGGATTGTACATATTTAACTAGCCTATTTAAGCGCTCAGAAAGGCTCTCATGTATTCAACTTCTGACATTTCAATCCTAGTTTTCTTGACATGATCAACAAGTCAAAAGAAGAAATAGATTCAAATACCTGAGCTGTTTTCTGTGGTTGAGACGAAGAACTCACATTCTTATCTCTGGGAGCTAAAGCAAGAAGGTAAAGGGCTGCCTCTTCTGTGTTCATAAGCTAATGCCTCAACTTGACGAGTTTGTGATCTTGTAAATACTACATATGTATGACCATGATCATCTTCATGAAGTTTCTCATCGTCATGTTCAGATTTATAGTTCAGGTAATTAATGTTGGAGTCGCCAACAGGACCTACAAAATCATCATTCTCGAGTTGATCAGTGTCAGCTTCCCGGTCTTCTTCATTCATCTCCACGTTGTTTATGGGAGCAGCTTCAATTGCTAATCTTTGGGAACCAACAATGCGGTTTTGATTGTTGTTGAAATTTCGAGCAAGGGCAATATTGTTGCCCTGAGCCATTTGTTTCTTCATTTGCATCATCTCATTTGCTAACTTTTGCAATAGTGAATCGGAAGTAGTAGCAGAGGATGAACTTTCAGCTCTAGAAGTGTTGTTTTTTATCTTTCCAGCCATGATGAGGTCGTCTTCAATCTCAACCTCCATGTTTTGAGTTGCTAACAAGTCAGCAGGACGTGCTCTTCGCAGTTGATAGCTTACTTCAGGAAGTAAAGCATTGATGAAGAATACCTTTTGATTCTCGTCATTCAGAGAAGCAGATGCCGGAATTTTGTAAAGTATTCTTTGAAATTTAGCAATAAAATCCCGCATGTGCTCATGTGGCTCCTTCTTCAACTGAGTGAGCTGAGTTATCAAGGTACTGGAATCTTCAACTGGTTTGAATCTTTTCAGGAATGCATCTCTCATAGTGGCCCAGTTGGTTATGGTGCCAGGAGCTAGCAGTAGAACCATTCTCCAGCCAAGTCATGCAGAGTCTCTATGAAGAGTCTACATGATACATCTTCATGTTCGACTGCAAGCACTCCACAGGATATAAAAACGCAGCCAAGTGGTCATCTAGATTCTGCTTTCCATCTCCAAAGAATTTTGGAAAAAAAATTCTTGTCCCTTTAGGTAGATCATGCATAGGAGTTAGATTCAGAGGTCCAAAGGCTGCACCCCATGGAACAGGTGTTGCAGGGCAAGTGGTTGATTCTGCATCATGATGAATAGAGCGAATCTTCTTTGAGAATATACTTGGTGAATAATTTCAATTGTCGGATTATGCTGAAGATGATCCGGATCTGGATGAGTTTGCACTCTTCTTCCTGGTGAAAGACTAGATCTGCGGCTTCTAACTTGAGGAGGATGATTGAAATTGAATTGCTCCTGCAATCTATAAAAATGATCAGTCCTTGTGCCTTGACGGATCGGGTGAATGGACGTTTTAAGATCTATTTGTTTCTTATGCGCATGTGATCAACTCACAACTATTGGTTAGGTTGCACATTTCCTTTCCTTTCTTCTCGCATTTAATTATTTCCTTTCCTTCACATATTGCTCACAGTTGCTTATTTTCTGCAAAATTGTCTAGCTATGGTTCATGAGCTACATAATTAAAGTAATACCAACAGATAGATACTAGAAAATATAATTGACAAAATCTTACAAGGGAGCCTCACCGGTAAATGAGGGAGATTTATCTCATGACTGCCTAGGTTTTCAATTGTGCAGAAAATCTAGCCAACACAACCTTTGTTGACTCTCTTCTTGTGCCAAGAGTTAGAATGATCTCAATTTTCTACTTCATCCACACCACACTCTGTCTTCTTTGACCTCCCTACTTGGTTCTAATGGCATTGTTGTCGATGTCTCGATCTTTCTTCCTCTTTCAATTGCCTTTCCTTGTACCATTGTGGTATTTGTTGCCTTGAATCTCTTGGTCATGATTGGGTGGAAGGATTTTTCAATATTAAATAATACGTAGCAATAAGTTGTGGAAGGTGGTCAAGGATTCATTCTTCATCTTGAATAATCAAGTTGCCACACATAGAATCTCATGGTACTTTGGTTCTTGCGGCTTCTTCTTGGATGTGCTCTCGCACAAAGAGATCCCACGGATACTAGAAGTCTTTTGTATGTTCTTCCTCTTGTTGATTTGTTTCAACCGTTTCTTGGACTAGTTGGCCCATTAGTTCTCCATGTTGTTAATAAGAATGGTTGTCAAAAGGATTGTCAACCGACTTACTTTCATATGCAATATGATCCAAGTTCTTATTAAGGCATGGCACCAAAATGTAATATAGATATGGTCTACTCGGATAATAGACTATCAACAATATATAATATCCCTTTCAAAATAAACCAATAATCTATGCAAATTTCTCTGATTTCTATACTTAGGAACAGTTGTAACTATCACAAGTATGCATTGACATATTCACAAACAATTGGCAAACATGAACCATTCACTGGCAATTCCACAAACAATTGGCATACATGCACTATTGTTGCACTCAGAACAAAATGAAAACTATGAAACCCTTACACATAGCATTGAACATAAGTCAAACTATCATTTATTGAATGCTGGACAACAACATTAAATATTCATATTAAATCTTTTATATCAAATGGGTAGCAATGGTTCCATGCAAACCCTTTGTAATGTCCCTTTTCTAAATTAAAAATAATTAATAATATTTTAAGTAGGGCCCAGCCAATTCTTATGTTGGGACAACTTCATAATATTTTTATTAAAATAAAAAGTATTTTTAAATACTAAAATAAAATAAAAGGAGAGGTCGTCCCTCTTTAAGAGGGAAAAGAAAATATTAAAAAGAAAGAAATAAAAAGGCCTACATGGAGCGCTCCACAAAGAAAGAAAAGTAAAGGCTATAAAAGCAAATGTTGGGGCTCATTTGTGGGATCATCTTGTGAATTATATACTTCTCTTTTGGAAATTGAAGAATTGAGCTCTCATTTTCACCCTTTGAGGACGAAAACCCTCATTGGATCCTATTGGGGATGAAAACCCTCAATAGTCACAATACTTGGGGATGAAAGCCTCATTTGTTGAATTGGTGACTTCATCCGGGAGTCACATTGGAGCTTCAAAATTCAGAATTTCAAAACAAAGGTTTTTATCAGTGCTAGGGCACACATTCCAGCTAAGGCACGCTTTTGGGGGCTGCCACATTCATTTTCAACTTGATCTACCCATTTGGAGATTTCGGGATCACTTTTCAGTGGGTTTTCATGGTTGGAAAATTGTGATTTCACTTTCATTGGATAGCTGGTCTCTTCAAGATCATTTTGAGCATTGGTTTGTGTTGAAACTCCAAGTATTGATGGAGTTATGAATTTTATAAGTTTCAGTTGTATTTGCACTTGAAATAAATTTATAAAATACAAATTTTCTCCAGATTTCATCTTGCTGGATTTATTGAGTATTTGGGATATTTCTATGTTAATTTCCAGCCCATATTGCATGAGAATGGATGCCATTAAGTGTTGCTACAGTTCGTTGCATTAGGAAGACTTGTTTATTTACTTTCAGCTGCTTTTAATGATGTATGATGCCCTAAAAGTGTAATTTCCTGTTCGCTGCTAGGGTTTCTAATATTGTTGGATCTGCTGTTATAAAAATCAGATTATTTTCAGCTGGGGTTTGTGTAAATTCCTTGTTGGTGTGGTTCAGCCCTAAAAAAACATTACACCCTTTTTGCATATAATATTCAAAGATGTACAATGGCAATCTGTGGTTCATTTATTATTCAAACTACCAAAATAAAATAGCAAACCCAACTCACGAAATATGCAATGATGATGGTACTGTAGCAGCGATACAAAAATCTATAGCAGTGGTATGGAAACTATAAAAATCTATAGCAGCAGTACAAACTACTATAACAACACTGCAGCAACTGAAATGTGATTTTGGTATTAGATTTACACAGAAAATCTGTCACTTCATCAATATTAAATGGAAACAATTACACATTTATAGGCCATTAGATCTCCTACTTTTATGGAGACCGGTTAACCTACTACTAACAAATACATCTCACCTATATCAATATTAGAGTGTTGTTGAAACAACACACCTAATATAACAACCGTTTGTATTTGTATTCACTCATAATAATATAATGTTCACACTAACTATTATAATTCTTAACATGAAAACATAAAAATCTCTAAAATTCCTCCTCAACCAACTGGAACTGGAAACAAACTTCAATCTTTCATCTCAAATGCAACCCCTGGATGGAATCACCTGAAAGGAAACGAGGGTTTTCGTCTTCTAAATCTCTACACTCCTAGAGTTTTCAAGTTGGGAGAAGAAATTGAACATAGAATGCTCAAGCTCTAAAATAGGGTTTGATAACAATAGCGAATGGAATGCCTTCTTCCTCCCTACTTCTTCCTTTTATAATTACCCTTTTAATTCGAATTTCCTTTTTTGCCTAAAATTCCCTCCAAAAATGTCTAGAAACACTTTTAATAAAACATTACATTAGGCCCCTTTATAATAATAATACATAAGTCACCCTTTTACAATGTTATAAAAATAAAGTTACTAGGACAACTTAAAATATTATTATTAAATTATTTCCCTAACTTTATCCTTCATAGCCTACGTGGTGTCCCCAAATTTCATCCTGAAATCTGAGACTACCCTATCCGAAAAAATTTCGTACTTTTAAAATAGTGGGTCGTTTTATGTTTTTATTGCCAGAAAGTTCTTGTATTGTGTCAAGATATTCCCAAAGAGCCATATTAGTCATTTTCACCAAATACCCAGATGCCTAAAATTGTTATATTCTGTCGTCGGGATTTGCCTGGGAAATTTGTATTTAATTATTTTAAGCCCCATTTGAGGCAATTTGTGCTCCGGTTTAACCCTGTTGTGATCGTACATATCATTATTCCAATATACCAGTAGGGTTTTAACCAAGAATGAATCCTGGGCTTTATTTGTAACTTCTGGCAACATTTTGTGTTTTTGTGTTTTTCCCATTTCGTTTTCTGTGAAATTTCTTTGGATCAATTCCTTTGCCGGTTTGGCCTGATTCTTGGCTTGGAGTATCTAGAGATCACATACGCACGTTGTGCCAGAAGGAATTTGCCATCGGAGGTCTGGTTCTCTGGGAAAAGACGAAGTCATGCACCAAAAAGCCTCTTCTGGGTTGGCCGCATTTTTGGAAAAAGAAGGTTTGAAGTGGATCATGGGATTTTTGGAGGCAGCAGGCAGGTGGGAATTTTGTACCTGCCTAGCAGGGTACTTTTTCCCATGGAAGCAACGCCACTTAAGTGACAATGGGAAAATTAGAGGCAACAGGCAGAATTTCTTACCTGCCTTGCAGGGTAAAAATTTCCATTGTGAAATAAAAGAAAAATCAATTAAATGAATTATGGGATTTTATTGCACCTGCCTTGCAAGGTAAATAATCCCATTATGAAAGTCAAATGACTTAAGTGAATCATGGGATTTTCGGGCTGCCTTGCGAGGTAAATAATCCCATTGACATCGACTTTTAAAAATAGAAATTCTTTATTCCAAAAGTGTGACCCACCTTGGGTGAATAATAAATGCATTAAATAAATATTTGTTAATATTTATTCATCCAATTTTCGCGCCCAAGCTTGTGGAAAAGTCAACAGAGGTAAATGGACGAAGGAGGTTGAAAATAGAATTCTAAAATTAAACAAATAATATTTATTTAATGCAGCCCCTTTATGTCAAAAAGTGCACCCCATTTGGGAGAGAAATAATACTTTTAAAGTATTAAATGATTAAATTAATTCTTATTTTCAGTGGCTAAGGTCAAAGCATACTGTGAGGCTTGAGTTAGTTAACTGGAAGTAAGTCTAAAATTAAATAAATTTAATTTATTTAATGGCAGCCATAAGCATGCACAAAATAGGCATCCCATTTGAAGAGTGAAACTTATTAATTAATTAATTAATTGTCAGGAATAGGAAAGACATTAATTAATTATAGAATCGTGAAGATTATATAAGCGGGGCTGCCATAAAGATTAATTAATTAATTCACAAGCAGAGAAGTGCAGCCCAGAGGAAAAGTGCGCCCCATTTGAAGAGGATTTTTGCTCAAAAGAAGGTGTAATTAATGTTAAAAGCTTCCAGAATTGGCGCACAGGTTGAAGGAAGTTGATTTATGTCTGGATAATTGTTTGCATAAGTGATACAGGTGCTCAGGTGAAGTTGGTAAAATTCATGTTTGTTTTACATGCAAATAAAACATCAAATTTGAGGCGCGAGGCTTGAATTATGCAGATTTTTATGATTAAAATCCTTGTTCATGTTCGGTTGTCATCTTTGTCGAATTAATTGCAAGAATTCATTACAGTGTGCTTTATAAGAGAAATGGAGCTTAAATCAATGTCCAATACATTAAATATATCCTCGAATCAAGAATTATCCAGATCGCACGATTTTGAAGAATTTCGGCGAGTAAGAAGAAAAGAGTTGTTCAGATAAAGATAGACACAATGACCATGGCAAAGCGGGATGAACGAGAAACCTCAAGAGAATCATGCATTACTTCCAGATTTGCGACATCGAGACACAAATCCAGGCCCGAGATCCAGATCTCGTAATTACAAAAACTTCCTAAGACAAAGGCTTCATCCTCTTGTTTCGAACGCAGCCCGTGAAGAAGTCAATGCGTGGAATATTCCTCCCAGGATCTTGTGCATGTGCTCCCAATCTTCCAGTTGAAGCCTTCATTGAATTTGCATTCACCCGGAGTGCTTTCCAGAATTTTTAATTGAAACATTGCACTGATGCATGTACTGGAGAAGAACTTCAAAAACTTCAAGGATAAAAGGGAAGACATGTCAAAGGAAATACCCGCTTCCAGATCCAACCGCTTCCAGCTACTTCCAGATCCAGTTTTGAATCAGTTGCATGCAGAATATGAAAAAGGACAAGACTGCAGCTTTCCTCTTTCTTCTTCTTTCTCTTATTTCCTCCGACAAAGTAATTGAGCGATCAATTAAATTATACAACTTAAGTGATTGGTTTAAAAGCCATTACTTGAAGAAGTCAACTACTTGGAGATAGGTGGCAGACGTGCAAAATAGAAGGTTCTATTTTCAGTTGCAAATCATGCATGTCATGCAAAGAGGAATTCCAAGAGGGAGATTGCCAGTTGTTTCCTTTCCCACTTCCACATGTGTCAATTCAACTAAAAGCTTCCGACTTGTAATTGCCCCTCTACATTCTATAAGTAGAGGAAGAACCTTCGGGTTAAAAAAAAGAGAATTTGTAAGCAGCATTCTTGTGTTCCAGACTTTGTGTTGAAACCCCGAGAGCCACTTGAAACAAAGGAATATACAGGAGTAGATTTTCGGAGAACTTTGTGTCACGGTGTATTTTGTTTCTAGCTTTCTATCTTAGATCTTTGAATAAACTTTGTGTTATTTTAGATCTAGATCTAGAGCTGCCTTTGCTTATAATTATGTGTTTATATCTATTGGTTTCTTCTATGTGCATGCAATCAACTCTGCTATCTATTGATTGGGATGCACATCTTCCCCATTTCTTCTCTGTGTTTATATAATTCCCTTCTTCTATAAATATTTCCTTTCTTTAAACAGTTGCTTACTTGCTGCAAAACTGTACAGCTATGGTTCATGAGCTGAACAGTTAAAGTAAAATCCCATATAAATACTAGCATACTTTAATTGACAAATCTGACACGGGAGCCTCACCAGTAAATGAGGGAGATTTATCTCATGACTGCTAGGTTTTATGCTATGCGAAAATCTAGCCAACACTACGGGAAATAAGGAATAAGCTACAGATCTCCCAATTATTTGAATTCTGAAATGGGGATATGGCACATACTAAACACGAATAGTAAATACAGCACTTACCATAACAAGTATAAAATAGCAACAGCTTTGTATTCCTCAAATATAAGTTCTACTACAATATTCTTAGTTCATGGAGGACATGATACAAGTACCCTTACCCTCACATTCCTTATGCTATTAAAAAGCAAATCCCAGCAGTTTATGTCGTATGATTTACACAAACAACCATCATACAACAAGACTTTCTAATCATCTAATAAAATGCCAACAAAAGACTAACAAAACATGTCGGCTGAATCTATGTATAATTAACCTTTTAATGGTCTACAATGATTTACTCTTGATATCATTTGATAAGGAAGGATTTTAGTTTAAGACAAGAAACAATATTTACAACCAGTCCAAACAACTTTCTATTACTTCTTTAACCTTCTTGGGAGTTTCATTGAGCTGCCCTATTGTATATGGTATGGGAAAGTCTATTACGAGTGTCAAATCGGTCTGATTTTTCTCCTATAGAAAGTGTATTTTCTAAAATAAGTCTGTGAGGGATCATATATACATGATTTTTCTTGTTTCGATATTGAAACACATTGCACAAAATGCCAACAAAAGACTAACAAAACTTGTCAAATGAATCTATTTATAATATTGAAACTCATTGCACAGAATTTAAAGTGAATCTACATTTGGGATAGGTACTTCTTTTAGGAAAAAGATGATGAAAAAAATTATTCAAATAATAAACACTATCCATTAGCCACTCTTTTCCCCCTAATCACTTAAATTTTCCATATAAATCTTTCTGAAATGCAATATCAAAATTAAACATAATCAAAGAAACTATAACTTTACCGCCTGTACTCGGGCAGAAATGGCAACCAAACGACTTTTTAGTTGTCGTACTCTTTCAAGATTGAGGGTACTGATCTTGACTGTCAGTTCATCCAATGCTGGATATGCCTCATGTTCCAATGCTTTAGTCTACATCATGATTTACAGAATTAGCAGCCTCCCATAGAATGCTCTATCAACTAAGAAAAAGAAAAACGCAGAGTGACAAATAGAAATGAAAGGCATGCTAGTTGCTACAATGAAAGGTATCAATTATGTTATTTCAAATGCAACAGAATAAGAGTCGAGCCCACTAAATTTTAGAGACATGGAAAAATAATAAACAAAAAGCATCCTTTAACGGGGTTTTAATATCTGTGATTGAGAATCAACTTGTGAAGGAAGACATCAACCTGAAAAAAATTTAGACCCGCATTAAAAGAATGTAATAACTAAATTCTGAAATGGAATACAAATGCAGTGGCTCTGATTGCACCCACCTCAGCATCAAGGTTGCTACATGCTGCTTCAAGACATGCTTCTAGTGCAAAAACTCAAATGGCAGAGCGCTTGGACTAAGCTTATTTTCTGAACTTGAAATTTGAAACTGTGAACCTGGTGCTTGAGAGGACAGATCTGAGGATGCCTCCGGAACAGAAGTTTTATGTAGACTGCTTTTTGGGTAAAGAACTTCCTCTTCCTTATTGCTTCTCAATTTTAATGCTTCATCACCACCTGCTCCCTCGCTAGCATATTCCATATCAGAGTCACTATGGGCACCTTCACCACTTCTTTGTACCTTCATCAGACCATGAGAAAATGATTTATCTGCTATTTATTCCAATATGATAATATAATTTTCACTATTCCTTCAAGCTCTGAAAAGTATAAACCAAGCTTTAACTTCCTTTCAATATAAACAATGCAATCTATCAACGGCATAGAACACACTTTTACTAGCAGTTGTGAATCTTGATTGCCACCAAGTTTATTTCCATATATCTCTATATTTCTCTATCTAAGGGTAGGGGATGAATGATGCAAAAGTAAGAAACCAGGCACCTTTCAGCAACTATAAGGATCAAGACCCCACTTTTATATTACATGTACCTACCAAATGTTTATATGCATGAAAAACACCAATACCGAGGTCACAAAAACTTAATTACAAGTAGTTACACTATGCCTGAAAATAGAAAAGGTTTTGAGTCTGTCTGTGAAGTACATTCCAAAAGCTTAACTATAGCGGCCACAAACATATAAGTGAAATGGAAGCAAAAAATACTTTCCAAAATCCTCTTCCAAGTATTGGCAATCCTTGCCCTAATTATGCATATTCAATCTTCAAGGACTATAATGAGTTTTTCTTCTTCTTATTTACATTTTATTGACTCTACTAACAGGATTCTTGTATTTACAATGTGCTTGGTACATGTTCCCCTCATGTGCTGGCTTCTGTAATAGTCTATGATCACTTTTCCAACTGCTAAAAGCTCAATATATTGCACAATCTAATTTTGAGAAATCTGTTAATTTTGTAAACTTTGCCAAGAATAAAAAAATATGTCATTACCATGAAGATTTCTGTCACTAAAGAAAATGTCATCTTAAAATGCATGATGATCCATATGCAGTCCCTCCATCAACGCTAGTGGTCTTTCAGAGTCTAGTTTATTTATTTAGCAACTGGGAAACAAACTCAAATATTCTAAGTAAATATATTCTATTTAAGCTGGCAATACTTTTGACTGATGTTAAGAATTTCACCACAGAAACTCCATATCTAGCATATTGTTCCCAGTAGGTTCTTACTCACATGAGGACCAACTTGCACATATCATATTAAAAAGAAAAAAGAAAAAAACTGTGTGTGTAAAGTACAAGAGTAAAGATACAAAAATTCTACCAGCTTAAGTTACAACTTGCCAGCTATCAACAAAAAAGAAAAAGGAGCTGATAGAACCAGTCGAGCCCAAAGGCTGTGAAAAGCATAGGAAGAAGTACAAGAGCCACAAAGGCCATATCCATGAGCTAGTACTAAGAGCTTTTCTAAAGGGAGAAGAGATAACAAAATGGACAAGAACTTAAAACATCAGATAAAAGAGAACCAACTATTCTAATGGTCTATTACAATCCTGATGATGCTTTAAAAAGATTGTAATTGAAAACATGGATGAAAGAGATACTGGTCAAGTATTATATGATGCTCCTATTCTTGACAGATATACCAAATTGATTGATGGTGAGATATGCTCGGTTAAGCACATGTCCAAGTAGAATTTCCATTTGTTAGTGACAAGCTTTTCCTTTGGGATTCTGAGCCATCTCTTTAGTAGAGATCACATTGCTTGTGTCAAGCATTTCCCATGATGATGCTGCAGGCGTATTGCCTGAAGATGAAGGATTGGAACTTGCCAATCAGAAGCATCTGGTTGAGTCAAGGAGGAAGTACTGGCATTGTATTTAGTTCATGCCTCTTTTGGGTTCCTCAGTGTCAACAATGACGACTCATATCAGCTTCTTGAGAGGACCAAAGAGCAGGGCTTGCTCTAGATTTTGAAGACTAATTTGTTCAAACTTCGCATGCTTGTGCAATAGTTCAAACATTCATCATTTTTTTGCTTGCAAGGAAGTCTGCTGATGTTGCATGGAAGTGACGTTCACAACATATTCACTCAATAGGGAGGTTAAGATATCATAATCACCCAATTTGTTACCCAAATTATCAAGACTGCTATCCAGTTTGTGTAATGTTTCCTTTTTCAAATTGAGGCCTAATGTAGACTTCTTGCCATTCCCTTTCCGTGGAAAAGAAGAATAAGTGAACAAGGGAAGGAATTGCATTTCATTTAAGTTTCTTTTATTAGATTTAATGTTTTTCCTTTAAGAGGTAGGTCGGCTGGGTTTGGAGGAATTAAAGAGGAAAATTAAAAGATAAAGTGAAGCTTAAGAGGTCGGTCCTCATCTAATTGGCCTTTGGCACCAAGCAAGGAGTATAAAAGGGATTGTATGACTTCATTTGAAGACCATCTTTGGCGCATTTTACATCTACACTTGGTTTGTTGAGCTAGTGGCTCAATACCATTCCACTTGAGGATGAAAACCCTCTTGTGTGGCATCCAAGGAGGACGGAAACCTTCCTTGTGGCTTGGTGGAGAACGAAAACTCTCCATGGTGGTTCATTGAAGACATCTCTTGAAGACTTGCTTGTTGATTTGGATTAGAGACATCAAGAAGAAGGATTACAAAAGCTTTACATGATTTTTGGAGCTCTTCCCTAGGGGAGCAACTAGGGTTTGGTGTTGGTTCGAGTGCTTTCTAGGGCACATAATTCATATCTGATTTTATATTCTGATTCTCCATAATTTATAAGACCAAAATCCATAATTTGGCTATTTTTGGAGGGGTTTATCTACTGTTTTCAGCCCTTGTTTGTGGTTGCCCTGCTGTTGTCACAAATTTAATTACAGCAATGTATCTTCGCTGATTTTCTCCATTTATTTGTTGCAAATTGGATGGATATTGGTTGTCGTAGTTGACATAATTATTTAGAAGTATTTTTCAACTGTTGTGCATGGTTATTTTGGTGAATTTAAGCTCCTATACAGTTCGCTGCTAGGGTTTAAAGAATATTACAGCTGCTGTTATAAAAATCAGATTTTATTTCACTTGGGTTTGTGTGGTTTCCTTCTTTTTCAGTTTCAGCCCTTGAAAGGGATATTATAGTTTGTGAAGAGCCTAGACCAGCTCTTCGTAAACTTAGGAAATCTCAAGGAAAGAGTACTTGGCAAGTTGGCGAGCTTTTTGTAAATGTTCCTCAATAGGTCTCCTGTTGAGAAGGCTGAGGTAAGTGGGATTGCTCATGAGAGTTATTATTCGATGAAGAGTTTTTGGTCTATTGGTCGAAAGATTGACTGCTTGGAAAAACCACCATGCTCTTGAATACTATGGGAGGAACCCAGAGAATTTGGGAGGGTTAAAGATACTCTTAGTATAGCTACCAAATCCGGCTAGATCCAGATTTTCAAGCGGCTCGGATAAATTCAGTCTAGGTTGGCCCTATTTGTTTTTCCAAAAAAGAAAATTGCAATAAGACATCCAACATCCTTTTACATTATTTAATATAAACTATATTAACACTTTATATTGAATTATTTATTTATTTTTTTGTATTTGTCAATTTTTTGCATATTTATAAATTATGCTCAGATATAATATGCTTATATTCGCGTCGAATTTTTCCAAACTTTTTTAAGAGTTCCACATTTTTGGATTTTTTTGCACTCCCAAATGGACTCGGAATCCTAGACATGGTAACCGTGACTCTTATGCTAAGTGGTAGCAAGAATTGAAGGTAACTCTGTCCTATATTGAGCCAAAGGAGGTGAAGTTTCAGATACTCGTAAATCATGTAGAGTATACACCTGGCAAGGTAAAGAGGAGATTTGAGTTGTATCTCACAATTGTATAAATGCATACTAATATTTGGAGCGAGACCAGGGATGGGAACTTGGGATCCACCCAAGACGAGAGGTAGAGAATGGTTTAAATTCACCTAACTTGCAAAGGCTTGCAGACTGTCGATTTCTGCATCTTCATCAATCCTAATCAACTAGGGTTCTAGTTTCTTCTTCCCTTTGCTGGATTTCAATTTTTGTTGAGCGGCCATATCGCTTTGATGTTTGAATCCATTCTTGCAGACCTTTATTTCCTGTATGGAACTTATAAAGTATTTACATTTCCATTTCTTTGAATATATAGCTTTGAATTTAAGTCTGGGGCTACTTCTAATCCACATAACCTCGTGTCCTTTAACGAATTCCCTTGGACAATTTAATCGATGTGATTGCAGATCAGAGCTACAAATCTTGCAAATTTTTTCAAGGGTGTGAGAATAATGACCTTTCACTTGTAACTCAGCCAATTCTTTTGCCCTAGCCAAATTTTTGAAAACTGTGGAGCCTTTAGGATTTGAGAAGATGGATTCTAAGTGGTTGGTCGCCAATGACTGGTTTGGGCCCAACCAGGCAAACAAATCACACGCAAAGATCATCAATGTTTCCTTCTATAGGCATCCACTCCACTTTAAACTGTCTTTGATCCAAGCAATACGTTCCCATGGAAGATCATTACAAATCCGGCATCTAATCTCCCAAAGATCTCTACCTCTTATGACTGATAAATGTGGGATCGCAAGAAATTGTTGAAAGAATCCATCTCCCAGCTGTGAAATAAGATCCATATCATTGTTTGGCTGTGAACATGGCATGCTGCTGGTGGAATGCATTAGCGGGAAGGAATTGACCTTGTGTATCCTTGTAGCTTGTCTTTGCAAAGTGCCGGTATAAAGAAACAACGTGTTTAGTAAGGCACAACCCTAAGACGCGTACATGGCTAGAAGAATAGCCCATAGAGCTGATATTACATTAAGGCCCAAAAATTAATGACATTATAGGTCTATAACTGATTTACAAATTTACACAGAACTGATAATATATTATAGGACCAGAATTAATGAGATTATTGGTCTATTATTGATTGAAAAATGCATTAACTCTAAAAAATACCAGGTAGTTAGCTGGGACTAAATAGGAGTTTTTCTTGCCCTGCATAAGCAGGCCAATAAGCCATGTGATCTTCAATCCTTCTCAGTGAACATTATAAACAAAACGCATGAAAACAGAGCTCTTGGCCATATTAAGAGATTGCAAGTATCTCTCCCCTTTTGACAAAAGGATCGGGTTATAGAGTATGGTAAAAATACTATTTACAGTTTCCATCACAAACACTATTGAAATGATGAACTATACAAGGACAAACTTCAGAAATCCGCTTGGAAGATAAAAGATTGTTCTTTTTTCCTCTTATATTTTGTGCATGGGTCTCGAAAGGCTTGTTTTCACCAAGGCCTCGTGCTGTTGGTTGGAGAAAAATGCTGCCATATCAGATAATTGGAAAACAAAGTCAATGAACTTACATCTTCAATGGAAAGTTCCTACAATCTCGAGGAGCATAGCCACTAGGGAACTCCAATATACGGAGGAGAACCGCGTCCCCATCCCTGTCCCGCAACCAATCTTTTGGTGACAATTTATATATAGTATAAATGTATCCTTATACATTTGTTCATGTTCCTTGATTTGAATGGCAGCCCCATACCATTACGCATACTCCCACGTCTTCAAGTAATAATGCAATGAAGACATCATGGAGATGAACCTATGATTAGAGGTTGGCATCTCCAATGCAGTTCTGCTCCTTGAAATTGAAGAGATCTAGTGCCTTCCAATACATAAAACTCATCATTCCCCAATTGCATTATAAAGATTTTGTATTCTCTTTTGTTGCATGCTTTTGTATTCATATATGGAATCCTGTTTGTTAAATGTCCATTATTCTTGGAAGACTTTTGGGGAAACATCTTCACCATATTTTACTAAATATTGATCTAGACCTAGGGCGTTGCATCGGCCTTTTGCCGAAAGGAAAGTAAAGTGAATTTATAAGTGTTCTCATCTAGGTGGTTTGGTGAAACAACCTTTTCCTGATATCTCAGCTTCTAATTCATTCAAAAGATGGGTTTTGTAGGTGGAGGTTCATATTGCACTCATTCAAATAACCTAAGTTTCGGCATAATAATCCGAAATCTTGAATCAGTAAGTTGCTTTTGGACAGCTGAAACATAAAATCAGTAATGCAACCATGTTAGCTTTGCCTAACTCGCAGCAGCCCTTGAAGTGGTGACGGATGCAAGCAATTATGTCATGAGAGCAGTCCTACTGCAAGGAGGAAAATCAGTAATATTACCATTCAGAGCGTTTCCATGGGGCAATTCTAAACTATGCTACATAGACAAGGAATAGTATGCACTTGTTCAAGCACTCAAAATGTAGCAGCACTACTTGTTGGGTAAAGAAAAAATCAATCACACTGATCATTAGCTTCTCCAATATTTGCAAGCACAAATTAAATTACAGGGAATAGTATGCACTTGTTCAAGCACACAAAATGTAGCAGCACTACTTGTTGGGTAAAGAAACAATCAATCACACTGATCATTAGCTTCTCCAATATTTGCAAGCACAAATTAAATTAGAGCAAGCCATTACAAATGGATGAGTTTTCTTCAGCAATTTCATTTGCCAATTTAGTATAAGAAGAATGTTACTATTTAGTTGTCTGACATATTATCTAGACCACTTTTGATGATAGCTTTGGGCAAAATATCTCAGTTAGAGTCATTAACAAGGCATAAAGGGAGTTGTATGCAGTAAATGTAGATTTTGGGCAGGTATTTCAGTAATTGTAAGATGTAAGCGAGGCAGATCTGGGGTCTGAAGAGAACTGTCACCTAAAAGGAGGACTTCTCCACAGGTTAGAGAAGCTTTATGTGCTAAAAGAAGAAAAATTGAAGCTTATGAGATGATGCAGGAGCATCTGGGTTCACTTGTTATCTTGCATCACCAAAAAGAGTTAGAAGAATAAAGGCTAGTGCAATTTTGTGTAGCTTTGCATGACCTTGCACAAACATACACATAGTGTTGCTTGGAATAAAGGTGAGAAGGCATGAAGAGTTTAAGGTTTTGTGCAGCCTTGTGGAGTTTTGTGTCTGACAGATGTTTTGGAGCTTTTGCATCTTGGGTTTTTTTGTGCATCTACCGGCAGATATTGTTTGTTTTTGCACCCTTGTTGAGCTTGTATTCTTTTGAGCACCTGTCAATATCGACAGAATTGAAGTCTGAACACATGGGCCTTCTTTCGTTTTCTTCGCTAACTAGATTACCAAGCAACCTGGTATGTTTTGATCAAACAAAGTTGCCCCATGAGTGATTACACACAAAGCGGACGAGCTGCATTGACAGTAATCTGATTGAGTTAAGGAATCTTTGCAAAGGTATCTTTATTTCTCCCACCGATTCTATAAATAGAGGGAGTGATGGATGTGTAAATCATCTAGGACATGCTACAAGTTAGAAGCAGCCATATGATCTCAAGCGATCAACAGAACCAAAGCAAAGAATTTGGAAGTAAGCAGGCGCCTGTAGAAGCAAATAGTGAGTAGCTTAGGTTGTATTGTAAAGCTCAATTGTCCATGGAGCCAAGTCTGGTTCAATCAAAGTCTTGCCTGTTGCAAACATAGCTAGGATAGGTCCTGGTGGTTGGTATTCTTTTTCGGGAATTTCTGCAGAGTCTATCATAAGACTATAGCTAAATGGGAATGCATTCTGCTTGAGTATGCAATCTTTTCCTCATTGATTATACAAGAACCCTTCAATGTTTCTTATGAACTACGCAAGGATCTTGCTTCTGTGAGATCTTCCTCTAAGAATTGTGGGTTGCGTGATCTAAAGCATCTCTTAATTGAGACCCCTAATCATGCTTGCATCAATCTGGTATCAAAGTAGGATTTTAGTCTTGTAGGTGAGTGATTTTCAATTGTTGTTTTCCATACTTATGAGTGTGGGTAGAAAGTAGTTGTAGGCATCTTCCAACAATTGCGTGTTGGATAGCTGTAAATTGCAGTATTTTGTTGCTAATGAGTGTTGTGAGGAAATTGGGATGGCACATATAGGAGATTCCATTGCCAAAGTGGCAAGAGCACCTAGAGTACCGAGACTTGTGGACTTGGCAGACATGTTGAGAGGAATACAAGCCTATTTGGAGACTATGGAGACCACGCAACAAAGAGGAGTTGCATTGGATGATGATACAAGCGATGATGAAATCGTTGAAGCAGCACATAAGGACTAGGATGCTAAAGCAGAGCATGTTGATGCACAAGAGGATCAATTTTGCCGTGCGATTACAAGGCTAGGCGAAAATCCAAAGTCGGTTGCTCCAAGTTACTATGGGAGTCTGAATCCTTAAGAACTCGTCGATTGGACCACTAAGTTGGAGAAGTATTTCGGGTATGAAGCTATAGAAGACCCCAAGAAGGTGAGATTTGCATGTACTAAGTTGAAAGGTTCATGCATCATTATGGTGGGAACATGTGCAAATCGAAAGGTTACATAATGGCAAAGAAAATATAAACAATCGGCATAGACTAGTCGTCAAGTTGAAGACCAAATTTATGCCTTCAAATTACCAGTTAAATCTATTCAAGAAGTTGCAAAATCTGCAATAGAAGGAGATGACTATAAAAAATACATCTAAGGGTTTTAAAGACTCTGTCAAAGCAGGTCATATTGAACATGATGCAAAAAAAATTTTGAGATATATGAACGGATTGTGCTTATCCATCTAGGATGAGTTTGCAAGCTTCGAAAGTGCGTTTCGTTGAAGAATCCTATCAATATGCTCTAAAGGCAAAAGAAAAGTTGTTGCACAAACAACAAAGCATCAAGTAAGAGGGAAAGGAAAGTTCTCAAGCTGTGTTGGGAGAATGCACGGTGAGTGATAAGACAAATCAAGCGCAAGAAAGTGAAGAAAGTTCCTTGCATGATCAAATTCATGTGCAAAGAGGTGGAGGTAGATCTTCTTTTAGAGGCGAGAAACGTGGAAGAGGTAGAGGATTCACTGGAACATATTTCTGTTGTGGAGAAGTTGGACATCGTGCATTTGAGTGCCCACAAGCACAATAGAATAGCGGTACGAGGAACGATGTTAGTAACTATGTTTGCACATGCAAATACATAGAGTATTGCATCGACAAAGACAAAAGAGTCGAATGTGAAGAAATTCTCATGATGAAGAAAGTGTTGATGAAGCTTGCTAAAGTGGAGAATGCACTTGCACAAAGAAAGAATCCATTTAGGACCATTTACAATTCTAGAACATGTGTCCTAAAGTCATTATTGATAGTGGTAGCACTGATAATCTAGTTTCTAGTGAGATGGTTGAGAAGCTTGGTCTAAAAAGGCATCCGATTCCATACAAAATATCTTGGTTATTGAAGGGACATCAATTGCTTATGGATGAGCAATTTAAAGTGTGCTTTAAGATTGGTGCATATGAAGATAAATTCATGTGCAATGTTATTTCCATGGACATATGCCATGTGTTACTTGGTCAACCATAGTAGTTCCGTAGGAAAGTGTAGCACAATGGTCATGCAAATACTTACACCTTAGTGACGGATTGATGGTAGCACACTTTAAATCCTTTGGAAGATATATATGCGGAAGTGAAGAGACATCCGAAGATATTGTTGGTTTCGAGAAAATAGTTCTTGAATGAGATGAAGGGGAAGAATTAAGGTTTTGTGTTCATTCCAAAACCTCCACGTAAGAAGGATGGTGCAATGACGTAGTAAGGAGAACTTTGGCACAAAGTGCAGATGCTTAGGTGAGTTTGCAAATATCATCTCACAAGATATACCGGAAAGTTTTCCACCTATGCGCAGTATAAGTCATCAAATGGATTTGATTCCAAAGTCCATCTTACCAAACAAGGCCACATACAAATTAACACCTATGGAGAATGTGGAAGTGAAGAAGAAATTCCAAGATTTTCTTGAGAAAGGGTTGATTAGAGAGTCTCATTTTGTGCGTAGTACCTACCCTGTTAGCTTAGAAGAAAGGAGGTGAATGGAGAACATGTATTGATTCCAAACCCATTGACAATATTACCATCAAGTATAGGTTTCCATTACAGCAAATGGATTATTTGATGGATTGTTTGAGTGGAGTGCGATACTTCACAAAGATTGATTTGAAGAGCGGATATCTCCAAATCGGGATAGATGAAGGTGACAAGTGGAAGACTACTTTTACGACGTTGGATGGATTGTATGAGTGGTTAATCATGCCAATTGAGCTAACTCACACACCGAGAACATTCATGCGACTCATGAACAAAGTGTTGAAGCCTTTTCAAATACAATTTGTTATTATGTATTTGGGTGACATTTTGATTTATAGGAAGACATATGAAGAGCACTTAATCCTTTTGCGGAATGCATTAGAGTATTGGCACAAAGAGAAGTTGTTTGTAAACTTGAAGAAGTGCAGTTTCATGAAGAGGGAGTTGGTATATTTGGGATTTGTAATGAAAGATCCCAAACCCTTTTTGCCTAAATACCTTTTTTTTTAATATATATTGCTCTGGCTCAAATCTGAACTGATAACATCAAAAGGATCCATAGAACACCATACTAAAACTACATAGATAAATTAAATAAAACAAACCCCGCAAACTAGGTGAATACAGAAAAGGCACCTAGGGTTTAACAGGAGATTTCTTCATAAACAATTCAGCCGTGTATTTAATAATGATTTCGATGCTAAATATTACGGCAATACAATTATAAATCTGCAAATAGATTAATAATAAAGATTGTCCAAAACCCACTGTAAATGATTCAAACCAAATCGATTTGATATATAACTGATGCTTTGGAAATTACAATAATTATCTATCATGAAAAATACCTCAGATACTGCATAAAACAACTGTAGAATAAGTCGCCCCACTCTAGAAGAAGTCTGTATGCCCACTGCTGCAATTTATTTCTCTTTCAAACTGTTGGAATGATAAAAACCTGTGAATACAATGAAGATCCCTGAATAGGAACTCCTCTCACTGCTCCTGGGGTTTCCGTCCACAAGAGGAATAATCCAGAGGGTTTCCGTCCTTGGATTTTGTCTGCAAAAGCTCAAAGCTGACTGCCGGGAGAAAATAATAATAATCTGGAATGCCTTTACCCAAGTTGCATTTTTCCCTTATAGCCAAAAAACCCTCCAAAGATGCAAGTCGCACTTTTTCCCAAATCAGCATAATTAATTATTTTCTTCTCCAAGCAAGTCGCATTTTTGGCTTATTTGACCCTTCCCAAGGCAAGTCGCATTTTTTGCCTAGGAAGGCACATTAAATAATTTATTTATTTATTTAAATGCACTTTCCTAAGTCGAGTCACTTAAAGCAGTCTATTAATTCATTATATGTGTTTTAATGATATTTTACTTTATTTTGAGCACAATATAATAAAATTAATAAGCCGAAGTCACCCTTGAAGACACCCTTTGGCCATCGGGTAGACAAAAAGCAGGCCAAAGGTCTTCGACCAAACAATTCGAGAAAGAGGGACATTACATGTAATATCTCAAGCAAGATTGAAGATGGATCCTAAGAAGTGTGAGCTATAGTGGAATGGACATCACCAAAGAGGGAATTTGAAGCACGAACTTTCCATGGTTTGGCAAGATTTTACATAAAGTTCATACAAGACTTCAACAAGATTTGTGCACCGACCACAAAAGTAATAGAGGGAGATAAGAGAGGGTTCTCATGGACTACAAACACAAAATATGGTTTTTAGGAATTGAAGAAGAAATTTATTGGGCAGCCCAGTGTTGGCTTTTCCTGATTTCAGCAAGGTGTTTCAAGTTGATTGTGATGCAAGTAGAATAGCCATCGGAGTTGTGATGAGTCAAGATGGTAGGCATATTGCCTATTTTAGTGAAAAGCTAAATGATGTGAGAAGGAATATTTAATTTATGATAAGGAATTTTATGCCATAGTGCAAGCTCTAAAGAAGTGGAGGCACTACTTGTTGCCCAAGGAGTTTGTGTTGTACACAGACCATCAAGCACTACAATTCATAAATAGTCAAGGTAAGTTGAATCAAAGACACATGAAATGGGTTGAATTCTTGCAGATTTACTCATTTGTCTTGAGGCATGAAACTGGGAAGTAGAACGAGTTCAAATGGATGATTAGAAGATGCATCTTGTTGAGTGAGATGCATGTTAAAGTTGTAGGGTTCAATGTTATGAAGGAAGTCTATGCAGAAGATGAGAATTTTGAAGAGGCACAGAGAGCATGCGCAGAACCAACGAGCATTGATCGCACATCTTGGCAATGTTGGCATGTTGTGTTCTAGGTGTTGTCATTGATGTAAAAGCCCATTAATGACAAAGAGGATGGAGTAGAGTCAGAGAATGCTCAGTATGATGGTGACATGGAGTTTCAAATGGTTTCATGATGACATGAATTGATTCAGTGAGATTGGCTTGGTCTAGCAAGCCTAGTCAGGTGACCTAGCTAGCCTAGGTGATGGAGCATGGTGATTAGAGTTGTTTGGTGGCTTGAGGAGCATGGTAGCAACATGGAGATCATGTTTGGGGAGTGTTTAGGCACTCACATGAGTTTCAAGGTGCAGGTATAAGTTGAAGACCAAGATTCGGTGCTCATCTAGACCATGTCTAGGTGCTTAGAGGCATGAGGTTGAGTTGTGGAGCCAAGTGAGCTCATGGATGCATATAGGTGAGTGATTCATGATGTATTAAGGTTTTTAGGACCTTTTGGAGAGGTTTCATGATGAGTTACAGTGATGTTTCATTGACCCTAGCCTAAACCATGCAAAACCCCAAGGGCTAGTCATGCAAATGAGATGGGATGAGAAGATGGAGAACTATTTGAGCTATGTTAATGATTGGAGATGATGCACAGAGGTTTCCTAGAGGTGTGAGAAAAAATTGGAGTCATTTGAAGAGAAGATTTTGCAAGTTATGATGTTTTGTGTGAAACAAGTTTCAAGAAGAGTGTTTTCTAGCTCGATTTGCACCTTCTAATGCTCACCATGAATTGTGTGTTTTGCATGGGACCTTGTGGCTTTTAGGATGTTTCTACATTGAACTAAGAAGGTTTCACAAAAATAATGAGATCATTTCATCGTCACATTTTTATGAACAATCGTTAAGAAGATAAGTTGCTTTGAAACCCTAACTAAAAGCGACTTGGAAGAAAAGGATCATACTGACCCTGTTTTGATTGGTTATGTAAATGTGACGATTGGAGGTTGTAGAGGACTCTTCCAGATTTCCAAACAGGTAAAGATAGTTCTTGTGACTGTATGTGGACCCCACCTGAAAAGGATTGTTTCTGAAGAACTTGATTAAGGCAAGATTGTCCAAAGGAGTTGGAAAATAAATTGGCATTGTTTTTAGCCCTAGAGTTGTTTTAGATGTCCCCGATAGTTTCAGATCATGGTTGAGCTTATAAATGGCAAAGTGTGCCCTATTTATGAAGACTAGTTTTTGGGGCAGTTTGGAGCAGCTTGTGGTAAAATTGGAATTGCAGGAGCTATAGAAGAATTAGGACTCCATTCAAGTTGTGTTGTGATCCTGGTTCAAAATATTTCCAGTGATATATCAAACGTGTGTTTTTGATATGGTATGAAGAATTTATGACCTATTTTTGAGGGTCAAATTTGGAGGATGCTTGATCTAGCAGGGTGTTGAGTGGCTTCATGAGGTAAGGTAATGATTCTAAGTTGTTCTTGCTTGTTGAAGGTTTTTGACTGCTTATACATCATGTCTAAGTATGTTCCATGCTTTGGTCAAGTGTAGAAGTGAATTTTGAGGTGATGGAGCAAGTTGAGCTCAAGATCAGTTCTCGAGTCCTAGAAGGCTAAAGAAGCAGTTTACAGAGATGGTCTTGGTTGAAGGCCTTCCACTTGGAGTTGGAAGGAAATATAATATGTTCTAGAAATAGAATTCAAACGGCTTTCTAGTGGTATATGGCTTGTGTCTTGGTGATGAGATTTGATGGGTCTTTTAGGTCAGTTTGTGAGGAAGAAGGTTGTTTGGTTTTCAAGACAGGATTGCTCAGGCTGAAAGAATGAAGTGAATGAAGCATGAGATGGATTAGTTGATGCTTGCTATCAATTGGAGAGTGAAGAGGGATGAATTTTGTTCCTAGTGAAGGCCTTTGGAGGTCTTGGAAGTGACAGCAAGGGTGCAAACCAGTTGAGTTTAAAAAACTGCTTTCTAGGAAGCTTAATTTGGTGAAGAGGAAAGTTGGTGTGGTTTGCACATATGGATGTTTCATGAGCTCTAACATGCATGGATGTGATCTACAGGTCCTAAGGATTCCAATGAGTGGTTACATGCCATAGTTGAGTTGTTCTTGGGTGGTCTTGAGGCCCAAAGGTGAAGACGGGTGTTGGAAATAGTTGTTTGGTGAAGGATATGTGCCTACTTGAGTTGATTCTCAGTAAAATTTGATTGGTGCAAGCTAATGTACAACCATGGATGATGTTGTTATGTCATATTACACATGTATGATGAATTTTGGAGCTTGAATAATCATGGTTTTGGCATTTGTGGTTTTAGCTCATCCAGTGATGGGGTTTTGAGCTAGTTTTGTGCATGTTTAGTGGTTTTGGGCATGGCCGACCTATATGGGTCCAATGTGAATGTTTTAATGAAAGTGTTGGAATATTTTTAAGTTGTGTTGGTCGAAATTATGATATAAGTGTTGTATCAAACACACCAAATTCAGGACACCAGGGGCTGAGAGGCGATAGATCATAAGTGTGTATTGCTTTCACGGGGATGAAATCTAACCAAATTATGGAGAGATGGATTTCAACCTTAAAAGGATTTGATCTTATCCTAACTATTTTAGGTTGTCCCTTTCAACCAAGGTAAGAGAACCTATTTTAACCTTTGTTATCCTGATTTCTTTGCACAAATTTTATAGAGAAGACCTTGGGGAAAATATGATTTGTTCTTCCAAATTATGGAGATATTTTCAACACAAGGCTAAGGTTATCAAGACATTTGAAATCCTGATTTGTTCGCATACTTTAGCAAAGGATTTTGTATGGATATAGGGTAGGAGTTCGAGGTGGATTGGTTATTTGAATAATTTTTGGTGGGAGATCAACAAGATAGATTGGACTTTGCTAGATCCCTGAGAAACTTCACAACAAATGGAGAACTCAATAACAAAAAGCTTCAAAATAGTTAAAACATTCCTTCAACCAAAAGGTGTGCATCAATGGAGGCCCAGACATGCACCTTTTCACACAATCTTTGAGATTCTAGCACGAAGGATCGAGTTAGAAGACCCAATAAAACATCAAAATCTAATATCAATCACGCTGAGGTACACCCAGAGGCTTACAAACAATATTTGTCAACAGATGAAAGAAAAGTGATTTTAAATCGTTTATTTCATTCCCAGATGAAAGCTCTTATGAAAAATGAAATTGCAAATGCCACTAAACTATCACAAGGATTGAGGTCTGTGTGATTCAAAGGATTTTGATACAAGATTGCAATAGGAACAAGAAAAACTACTCGCAAACATTCTAAAAGTGAAATAAACACAAAATTGGCCAGAGATTTGACACAAATTAACTCAAAATTTATCAGATTCATCAGCAGGGGAGAGTTATTTAAACAATCTCAGAGCTTGTTGATGGCTATACACTTGTAACCAACTCAACATGAATGAAAATCTAATACAGAGGAAGTTAACTTGGTTTCTCAGAAAGTTTTCTCAGAGGATGAGCTTTTCTCAAAATTTTCTCGTGAAAATGAACTCCCGACCTTTTGCAAGAGTATTCTCATTGCTTTTATACATTTCATTCGCTCAATTTTCCCCCAAAAGAGAAGAATATTCGAGGGTCCCATCTGGCCTTTTGAAAAGTCTCGGTGTAAAAAGGCAGAGTGAGCGGAAGCCTCCAAGTGTCCTCCTGGTGCTTCTTCAAAAATAAAACACAGGGGCCGGTCCCTAAACATGCACGGTCCCTCCACGCCATGAAAACATATAATATCATTCTTAATATGCCTTAATGGGTGAAAAACGAAAACGTTTTCCCCATTAATACGGGATTTGAATCATCCAATGTCCTCCACTTACCAGGATATTGGGATTTTTGGTCTACCATCTTTTCTTATACAATAAACAAGCGTGGGGCACCAGACTCGACAAATGGAGGACAGAGTTTTTATGCATCAATCGGGGAAAATAGAAAACGTGACAGAGGCCGCAAACTAAGGGATTTCAAGGGCAAATGGTGCGAGATCAAAATGAGCACCAACAATAGGACCGACCTCCTTTGTGTTAGAGAGATAAAGTGCATATATAGGTGAAGTTTGAATTCAAATTTGAACTAGTTCTTTGAGAGGAAAAAATGTGACCCAAGTGTGAGTGAGTAACAGGTCCAAGGGCATGATTTGAGAGTTGGGGAGTGTGTGACAGGTTGAAGAATGTTTGAGAGTGTGTGCAATTTTTTTGAGGCCAAGACAAGTGAAGAAAGAAAGAGAAAGAATGAGCTAGGTGTATGAGGGTTTGAAGGTGTGTGAGCTGAATAGGTGATCTCCATCAGTTGTTACAAAGCCAAAACAAAGATCTTCATCCAAAGGTGGTTGAGTGGGTGCTTGATCATCTTAGGGGTTGTAGCCTCCTTGTGGAGTTGGTGTTTCACTAAACTAGGGGTTGGTGCTCCTTGTAGGGTTGGTGCTCTACTAAACTAGGGGTTGGTGCTCCTTGTGAAGTTGGTGCTTCACTAAATAATTTTGATTTGAATAATATAATCAGAAGTTTCAAAGTGGGTTTTCTTCCCCTTGAGGGTTTCCCACTTATATCTTGTGTTATGGTGTTCTCTCTCTTGTTCATGGTTATTTGAATGTATGGTATTTGATGTTGTGCACACATAAATGAATGGTTGATTGGTTTATGATTTAAGTAAGCAAATCTGAAATTGATTTAAGTTTGTAAGGACTGATTCACGCCTCGGTCCATTGTGCTTCCAACAGCAAGACTACTTCATGCAAGAAGAGTTGCTCAAAGGAACGCGGATTTATGCACGTATGTGAAGGATTAATGTGAAAGAATTTGATACAAGAGAAGCATTGTTGAGGATTAGCTAGTCATTTTGGTATGGACAATAACTTGGCACAGCTACGTGAGAGGTATTATTGGCCACAAATGGCTACAAATGTGGGTCAATGCATACAGAGATGCACAATTTTCCAATTGGCAAAGGGGAAGAGTCAAAATGCAGGGTTGTTTCAGCCACTACTAGTTCTTCGAAACCATGGGAGCAATCGAGCATGGCTTTTGCTATAGGATTGACTAGGATGCAAAGGGATCATGATTATATCTTTGTTGTAGTTGATAGATTTTCTAAGATGGCCCGTTTTATTGCTTGTAAGAATACTAGTGATAATATGCATATAGCTAACTTATTTTTCACAAAAGTTGTGAGACTACAAGGATTTATGTCCAGTATTATGTCAATAAGAGACTAAGTTTGTGGGTCATTTTTGGTTGACGTTGTGGAAGAAGTTGAACACAAAGTTATAGTTTTGTTCTATGTATCCTAACAAATGGCCAAATGAAAGTTGTCAACTGGAGCCTTGGAAATTTGTTGTGATGTTTGTTCGGAGAGAAGGAAGTGACATAGGATTCAATCCTTAGACATGCGGAGTTTGCATATAATAACTTTGTAAACAAGAGCATTAGGAAGTCATCTTTCTATATATTTTATGGAGTAAGTCCAAGAGGTGTTGAGGAATTGCGTGACATCATGGAAGGAAGAAGAAACATAGAAGTAGAAGATTTTGAGCAAGTACATGAAGGATGTGCAAATGCAAGTGCACATGCGGTGGAGAAGAGCAACCCGCAAAGATATAAACAACATGTAGACTCGAGAAGGAGAGAACAAGAGTTCAAAGTGGGAAAAATAATTCTTGTGCACTTGCGCAAAGAGAGGTTTATGAGAGGAATGTATGATACGTTGAAGTGAAACAAGATTTGACCATGTAAAGTCTTGCAGAAATTTGCACCGAACGTATATGAGATAGAATTGTCGATGGGTTAGACATTTTACCTATCTTCAATGTTACGGATTCGCACCCGTACTTTGCGAGGTAGACAAGTAATGAAGCAGAGACAGCACTAAAGTAGATGGGAGATACCAACTACCAGAGCAAGTGAGCGAAGAAATTGTGGATTCACACATAGCAAAGACCGGCGGGAAGAAAAGAATACAAAGTATATCTAGTGAGGTGGAAAGGAAGATAACTTGAGGATGCATCTTGGCTTATTACAACCGAGATTGCTAAACTTGGCTGATCCATTGAAGACCTTATGAAACCCGCATGAGTAAGGGCTCGTTTTTCTTCTTACATGAGGTGTATGATGTAGGAGCACCCAAGTTCATTTGCAATCTTGCATCACCAAAAAGATTTTGAGTTAGAAGAATAAAAGCTTGCACTATTAGTATCCTGCGTAGCTTTGTGTGACCTTTGTGCAAACTTGTGCATTGTCTTTCTTTGAATGTAGGAGACAAGGCATGAAGAGTTTGAGGTTTTGCACAGCCTTATGGAGTTTTGCGTCCTACAAACATTTTGGAGCTTTTACACCTTTGGGTGTTCTTTGTGCACCTGTTGGCAGGTATCACTCACTTTTACACCCTTGGGAGATTTTGTTCTTTTGCACGCTTGTCAACATCGACATAGTTGGAGTCTGAACAACGTGGGCCTTAATTCATTTTCTTCACTCACTGAATGACCGAGCAACCTGGTATGTTTTGATCAGACGAAGATGCCCCAATGACTAATTACCTACAAACTGGATGAGCTAAATCAGCTGTAATCTGATTTAGTTAAGAAATCTTTGCAATGGTATCTTTCTTTCTTTCTTCCACCTGATTCTATAAATAGAGGGAGTAATGGATGTGTAAAGCATCTAAGACATACTACAAGGAAGTTATAAGTAGCCATACGATCCCAAGAGATCAACAGAACCAGGGTAGTGAATTGAGAAGTAAGCAAGCACCTATAGAAGTGAATAGTGAGTAGTTTAGGTTGCATTCTAAGCTCCATTGTCCGAGAAGTTGAGACTGGTTCAAAAGTCTTGCATGTTGCAAGCATAGCTAGGGTAGGTCCTCAGGGTTGAAAGTCTTTTTTGGGCATTTTTGCATAAATTGTCATCAGACTGTAGCAAAATGAGAATGTATCCTGCCTGATTTTTTCATTTTTTCTCATTGAACATTATAAGAATCCTTTATTGTTTCTCATGAGGTGCATAGAGATTTTGCTTGTTTGAGATCTTCCTCTCAAAATTGTGGGCTGCGTGATCTAAGGCATCTCTTAATTGAGACCTATAACCACAACTGCATCATGAGAGAAGCTCACATCTCCAAGGTAGCTGGACATTTTGGAGTTGCCAATACATTAGCAAATATGCAAAGGTACGTCTTTTGGCCAACAATCCAAGATGACGTTTCAAAATTCATAACTGGTGAGTTATGTAGCACTACCAAACCAAATAATATTATAGTGGGAAGTTGGGGTTGCATATGACTTTACCAGTTCCCTCTAGGCCATGGGAGAACATCCCCGTGGATTTGGTATGGGGATTTCATATGTCAAACAATGGGCATTGACTTATTTTTGTTGCAGTCAACAATTCAGCAAAATATGCTTTCTTAATCCATGCAACACCATCAATGGGCATGAAGCAGCTGAATTGTTCTTTTACCAATGTCTGTATACATCTTGGTTTGCCTAACTCCATTATTTCCAATGGAGATGTAAAGTTTCACGTAGGTTTTAAACCACTTTGTGGTGAAAGATGGACACCAACTTAAAGAGGTCTAGAACATTCCAACCACAAAACTATGGTCAGACTAAAGTGGTGAATAGGACATTGGTGCAGCTCTTGAGAGTGTACAATAGGAAACATGCTGAGAGATGGGATGAGAATTTGGTATGTATTTAACATTCCTATAACTTTCCTTTTGAAACATGTTTTGTGTATTTTCCACCTAATCCTTTTGATATTGTGATGGGGCAGCCAAGAGGAAAAGATGAAGGTGTAAATCCAAAAATTATAAGATCCAAGAACTTCATTGGTAAAGTGCAGAAAAATCACCTAGAAGTGCAAGGAGAACTCAAAGAGTCCCGAGCAAAGTACAAGGCAAGGCATGTTCAGCAGAGGAATGAGTATAAGTCCAAGATAGGGACAAGGTATGGCTATACTTGAGCAAAACATAGACACCACAGGCAAGCAAGGAAGCTCAAGGCCTTCAGGTATGGGCATTTTGAGATTCTTCGGTGAGTGAAATGCTGGATACTGTTGATAATAGAAAAAAACTTATGTCTCTTTGAACCTTCCATGTTGGAGGATGAAGAAGCAAGCCTAATGTTACCTATATCTGAAGACTTGGCACTTGTGGACAAGAACACACAGTGCTGCACTATCCTTTTGGCCAAAAGGTTTGGGTTATAGAATATGGAAAAACATTATTCAGAGTTTGACAAACAAAATTTGAATGATAACTATAAATGAACACACATCAGAAATTCACTTGGAAGGTAAACGATTGTTATGTTTTTCCTCTAATCTTTTGAGCATCGCTCTTAAAAACTTGTTTTCACTGGCTATTGGTTGGAGCAGACAGCTGCCATTGGATGATTGGACAACAAAGGCAATGAACCTACAGCTTCAATGGAATGTTCCCATTATCTCGAGAGATAAATCAAGAGATGAACCTATAGTTGGAGGTGCTTCTGAAAATGGAAGATATCTGGTGCATTGTAGACATATCTTATATTATGCAGTTTATTCACAAGTATGCATTTAAGCTAGCAGTACGTTTGACTGAGGTGTAATTATTTCACCATAATAACTCCATACTAGACTGCACAGTACACCCCTGGCCCATAGCAGGTCCACAACATACCTGGTACGGATACCGGTAGTAGTACCCTCCGGTACATTGTAGGTACGTTACCCACAAGCATAGTTACAGGTTCGAAATCCGATTAAATTCGGAAGGGCAAAAAAATCCGAAAATACGGAGTTCTCGAAAAAATCCGAAAAAATCCGGAAAAAGAATATATATACATATATTATTATAAATTTATATTGTTGTATACTTATATCATTATATATAGACAAATCATACAAAAAAGCATCCATCTACCATAATCATCATCATCATAATGATTCTTTCAAAAGATTGCAAGAAGTTGCTTGGTCCAAAAAGGTACAAAAATGGATTTTATGAAAATAAGAAAAATATTGCCATCAATGCGTAGAGCTCGAGAAAATATATACTTTTAGAGAAGACGACACCTAAAACGGAGCCACAGAATGAAAGTTATGGCACATGCAAGTTTTTGCTGCTACATCTTCCTGGACCCTTTCCAAAAATGGCAAATTTTTTTCCATACTTGCGATTTTTTCACCAAAAAAAAAAATATGCCAAAAAAGAAATTTTTTCCCTGCAAAAACAAGGCCGAACCGAACCGGATTTATTCGGTTGCTTCAAAAAGTACGGTTCGAACCGGATTTCATCTGATCCGGGTAACTATGCCCACAAGCCCCGGGTATGGTTTTCGGTACGTCAGAAAACCGTACTGGGGCTTGTGGGTACATACCCACACGTACCCACACACTTTTTTTTAAGTGAAAAATTAAAAAAATCTGTTGAATGTATTATGTGAAAAAGTGAAAAAAGAAAAAATAAATAAAGTGAAGCAAGATGAATGTATTATGTTTTGAACTTTCATGAATTAATACAAAGTATTTGAAATCTGTTTTCCATGAATGATGTAATGATGAATCCATATGATTTTATGAGTATTAAATTTTAATAAGTATGCATTTTTTTTTAAAAAGTTAATATTTTTAAATTTTTAAAAGTATATTGTACGAACATAACCGCAGTATCTCATACCCAGGAGTTTTAAAAAAATTGTTGTTTCAGCATACTGAACCCATACTCGTACCCATATCCTGGCAGTCTAGACTTCATACATAGCCTATTGTTCCCAATATATTTGATGAAAGATAAAACATATTTATATTAAAAAATAGTATACAGTGAAAAAAACTCAAAGAGGAGGGAGTTCAAGAGTACTACAGAATTTCAGAGAGAAAAAGCTCAGAAAGAGAAAAGGAAACTAAGATCCATGCACAAAGACTATGAACACTATACACATCAGCAGAGAGTTACTCATCATCAGTTGTCACGAGCCAGCGAGAATGGCAAATTATCCTCCAAGAAAGGCCTGGTGGCCCATTCTTGGCTAGAGGAAGAGGCTTTGAGAATGAAATATTCAGCGTCCATGTGGGTGTCAGCATTGGTGGTTCCGGAGCAAGTATCCTGCCGTTTTGCTGGGGGGCCATGGATATCAGAATCCAACATTGCAGCATATTATTCCCAATATATTCCAACTCACATGAACACCAACTTAAGCATACCATAATGAAGCAATGGTATAATATTTAGGAAAGCATGTGTCTCCACTCTCCAGTTATAAGTTAATGACTGACTAATTTATCTTCTCTTATGTGTACCAAGTGTTAAAACTTCTTATTAACAGCGAAACAGGTTAGGAAGTAAATCAGGCAACATTGACCTTTCAGTGAGTGGAACTTTAATTTGGTGATCAGCAGTGAGAATGTCTATGTGAGACAGGGGTTAAACCTTCTTGTCAACATATATACAGGAACATTAGTTAACAATAGCTCTTGAAATAGAAAATAAATGTACTAACACAATCCTTATTCCATAAAGCTTATAAATTTAAACATAACTGGTAATAAATTGTTGTGACAGGATTTATGATATTATAGGTCTAAACTTGATTAAAAAAACGCATAAACTCTAAACACTACCAGGTAGTTAGCCGGGATTGAATAGGAGTTTATCTCTCTGCATGAGCAGGCTAATAACCAATGTGATCTTGAACACATCACAATAAACTTTGTAAACAAAATGCATGACAGAAAATCTCTTTGCCATATTAGGAGATTGCAAATATTACCATCCTTTTTACCAAAGGTTTGGGTTATAAAGTATGGTAAAAACATTATTCAGAAATTCCATTACAAACATTATTAGAATAATGTATTATACATGGACATACTTCAGAAATCCGCTTGGAAGACAAATGATTGAACTTTTTTACTCATCTTTTGTGCATCGCTCTTGAAACGCTTGGTTTCATCAAGGTCTTGGAGGCTATTGGTTGGCACTTGGCACAGAATGCTGCCATACTGGATAGTTGGGAAACAATGTCAATGATACAACTTCAATGGGATATTCCTGCTATCTTGAGAAAGACAACATGGGGACGTGCCTATAGTTGAAGGTGCTTCTTGAAATTGAAGAGATCCGGTGCCTTCTAATACATAAAACTCCTCATGAGTCCGATTACCATTAAACATATGTCATGCTAGAAATTACAAAACACCAATCCAAATGCAGTCCTTCCAACAACAACTAGTGGCCCTTCACAGTCTAGCTTATCAACTCAGCAACAAGGAACCAACCTCATATATTGTGTTCTTTGCACTGATAATGTGCTGTATAGCATGGGCATATCTTATGGTATGCAGTATACTAAAAAGTGTAACATATTTAAGATGGCAATAATTTTGACTTAAGTGTAACAATTTCACCATGGTAACTCCATATCTAGCATATTGTTCCCCAGTAGATTCTAATTCACATGAGGGCTAGCTTAAATATATCGTAATGAAATAATGGTATAACATTTTTTGTTTTTGATCAAAAAGTGTCTTCTATCGATAATGCATAAAAATGCAGCACTAGTGGTACAGATAAAAGGTGGATGAAATCACACCCCGAAAGACGGCATCACAGCGACCGAGAAATCTCACAAAAATCCTTACGAAAAACAAGTATCTAATACACAATTAGATAAAGGTACTTTAAAAAGTCACTTAAGCTGTGGCCATGGGTAGTGGATGCCGCTGCTTTCCCAGCCGGCGGAGGAGTTTCTTGCCCCATTCCCAGTGACCCTCTCCCAGCCATAGCAGTGGAGGTGGCAGTTTTGGCCACATTCCAGACACCAGCGGGTGGGCGTCACCACAGCAAGGCAAGTTTATGTGGCTGGCTCTTGCCATCTCTATAATGGCACAATATTTAGGAATATCAATTATCAGAAACATGACAGAGAGCAGAGAGGTATTATAACAATGATAATTTTGGCTTGGTATGTTCACAACAGGATGGTCCAATAAATGAGAATAGGTCTTCAGAAATTGGAGCTTCCATGGTCAACATCATACATGAGTATAGGTCTGAAAAATATATCGCCTTATTTACCACAGATATCTTGAAAACATATTAAACCATGTGCTTCTTTAGTTATAAGCTAATGACTAACTTATCTTCTCTTATCGGTATTGAGTGTTAAAACGCCTAACCAATAGCAACTGTTTTAAGGAGTAAATACGGCAGAATTGATCTTCCAATGACTATAACTGGATTTTGGTGATCGGTGGTGAGAATATCTAGAGAGAGCAGGGAAACCTTCTTGTCAACATGTGTAAAGGGCATTGTTTATAGAGGAACAGAAACATTAGCTAACAATAGTGTCTCAAAATAAAAAATAAAATTTACCAATACAATCCTTATTTTGTCAGAATTATAAGTTTGCCATTACTTGTATTAAATTGTAGACACAGAATTAATGGAATTATAGCTCTATGGTTGATTAAAAAATGCATAGACTCTAAAATCTGCCAAGTTATTAGCTGGGATTGAATAGGAATTCATCTCTCTGCATGATCAGGCCACTAACCAATGTGGTCTTGAACACATGACAATAAACATTATAAACAAAATGCATGACAGAAAAAGCTCTTGGCCAGATTAAGAGAATGTATGTATCCCTATCCTTCTGACTAGAGGTTTGGGTCATATAATATAGAGTATGGTAAAAACCTTATTCAGAGTTTACAGGAAAATGCTATTAGACTGATGAACTATACATGGAGATACTTCAGAAATCAGCTTGGAAAATAAAAGATTGTTTTGTTTTTCGCTCTTATCTTTATAAGCATGGCTCTTGAAAGGGTTGTTTTCACCAAGGTATTGGAGGTAATTGGTTGGAGTAGAATGTTGTCGTACTGGATAGTTGGGGAACAAAACAAATGAACCTACGGTTTCAATGGAATGTTCCTACTATCTCAAGTGAAACTTTGTAGAGATGCACCTATGGTTGGAGGTGTGCAAGTCCAACGCAGTTGTGTTTCTGTAAATTAAAGAGGTGTGATGCCTCCCAATACATAAAACTCATTTTCTATTGATAGATATTGTATGCTCTTTTGTTGTGTGGTTATGTGCTCAAATATGAAATGCTATTCAACACATTCCATTCTTCTTGGAAGACTGTTGACGAAATATCTTCAGTCTTTTGCTAAAAAGGGAAGTACATGCATATATAAGTACTCTCATCCTGATTTGGTCGAGCAACCTTTCCGACAATATCTCGACTCTAATCCATTTAAATGATAGGTTTTGTAAGTGGCGTTTCAAATTGCAATCATTGCAGTATCAGGGCACTAGTTGGAAACTTGCGAAAGTATGACAAAAGACAGACTTTAAACAAGTGTTAAGTGGAAATTAACACTGAGGGCATTACATTATTTCATAATTATATTTGTCCAATCAAGCGTATGAACAGATCTACTATCATGCCACTGTCCATACAACAAATAACGAGGTTAAAATGAAATGATAGAGGAATTTAGCATGATTTTCATTTCCATTGTTCAATGGCCATAGGAAACTTGCCACAGGTAAAATGTATCTGCTCTTGCCTCGTGGTTTTTATTTTTTTCATATTTTTGCTGACCTATGGCATGGTTACGCAGACTAGGCCCTAAATCAGCAGATAAAGCCATATAGGTTTGGGATGTATCCACACCAAGCGTACCTGAAGGCTGAAAAATACACTCTTATCAGGAATGTGCCCCAGATTCAAGGGGATAACAATAGGTGTATAAACCCTTTACAACAAAGGGCATTCCAACTTCGAATTCTTTATAGCCTATCATTTTACCAGTAACAATAATTAGTAGCTATTCACGAAATTCAACTTATTTATTATGATTGTTAACTGCATATAGCAATTTTCATTGCTAAACTGGTTGATTTCCTATCCATTGGCAATTACTCAGCTCTCGTTCGCGCAGGGTATTTTTAAGGGCTAAACTGTATAATTTTTCACAGAATTTTCAACTTTCAGATTCACCGATTGACAAAATATCAACTAAATAAAGCCGAAGGATTCGCCGTTAATGGCACCAACCTTTTACCGAAGACGTTGCAGGTTCCAATCTTGTAACAAATGCGGTTAAAAAAATTCAGACAGCTTGCTTGTAATTTTTCTCAATTAATTAATTGCATTCAAAATCAAGTATGAAAATATTATGACCGTGGCACACAGCAAGTAAGTACAGATTCAAATTTATATTTTTAAGTGGATTCCCAAAACCAGCTGAGGGGCCTGTTAAAATAAAAAAAATTGAAATGGTTTTGAAATGAAATGAAATGGTTTTGATTATGATATATGCTATCGTCTGTTGGCCAACTATTTAAAGATTTGTGGCCTGAATGGTGTTTTTCAGAACTGCTCCTCAGTTTACTGATTTGGGTTAAAATCTCCCCTATTTTTTCGATATGTAATGAAAAACGTTAATTTTATGATTAGTTTAAGAAAATTGAGATTGAACAGCTTAAAGACCTTATTAAATCATTAAGGAAGACTCTATCTAGAAGTGGCCCCCAAATATGGAGTGAGATTTCGAAGTGGACTCTCCTATTCACCTAAAGCCGTGGAGAGGTTAAGAGCATGGTCCCCTACAAGGGAAAAGTTAAAAATTTTGAACACACGAGGAAGAGAAAAAATAGGATAGTTTAGCATTTATAGGGTCCCATGATTTTTCATTTTTCTCCACAGAGATAAAATAGGAAGCTTTAACACTAGCAAAAATAGGGTCCCATAAATCCGAAATAAACTTTTCTATAGAAAATTGAGAGGCAAGCTTCAACTAAATGCCAATGGAAATCCTCTCCCTAAAATATAGCTGCTAATTTAGGGACTTTGTTGAGTTTTAGCAACAATAAAAAATAAAATGCGTGGGACCATATTTCCCAAATAAATAGGAGCATAACTCGCACAGGACTCTATTATAAGTGAGTCAACTCTAAAGGCTAACATTTTTAAGTGTTAATTATTAAAAGTCGATTATAATGTAACTAAACATTCATGTGTTAAGGTGTCACGACTAAAAGAGCTAGTATGTGAAAAGATTTGAGATTTTAGGTTGATTATAAATATTTTTAGAATTTTAGTTGATATAGTTTAAATACATGAAGTAATAAAAAAACGTTTATTTTATTTTATTTGAATTATATATTTTGTATATTTTTATTTTTATTATATTTTTAATTATAAAGAAGTGTGTATATTTTAAATATATTGATGAGCCCATTAATTGGATGAATGATGACATCATTTATATTTCCCCTTGTTTGAATTTGAATGCATTTTATAAATTTTTCTTAATTTAAAGTAAAGATTATATGCATTTTGTTGGATTAGTGTGTAAATTTGTTCTACCATAGAGTTCTACTTAAAAATAATCAAAAAGCATCTAGTTTTGTGTGTATAAATCGAAGAAAGAAAAATTTGACCAGGATGCAAAGTTTTGGACTCAAAAGTCTAAAGATTGTCAAGCTTCGGAGTATCTCACTCACTTGAGTCTCTTGAGAATGCTTGAAGTGGACTTAAGGCTTCGAGGATCAGTGACAACTTCATAATCTTGCCCGACTAATGATAGCAAACCAGAAAATATGGGATTTTGCCAACTTGGAGCATGCACCCAATGGAGAACAACACACGCCAGAATAAGGAAACACCAATTTTAGAATAGATTACGTATTTTATTTTTGTCAATCAATTTCCTTAATCCTCTCCATTATTTCATCCTAAAATATGGAGATGATTTGGGAACTCTATACCGACTATCTAAATAAGGATTCTTCTCAAAGTTTTGTGGGCGTCGAGTTGGAGGAATTTGGATGATATAGTCCACCCTCGGTGATTGTGATAAGAGTTAGAAAATCAGTACTATTGTAATTTTGCTATATGATCCAAAACTTTGAAATCAATAAAATTGTTTTGGTAAATTAGAGTGCAACTGTCATTTTGATCAATGGGAGAGCAAGGGCCCACTCACCCGGAGACCTAGAACTTTTGGTATTTTCTATATTAGTCAATTTCTGTTGAATTCTTCATCATCATCTATGCATTTATCTTTTTACTTCTTGTATAATTTTATCACTATTCACTCACTCTCTCATGATAGTTAATCTATAGTAGTTTAACTCATATAGTAACTTGTAATTTCTGTACATTTATTGCCTTTAGTAATTTTGATTGTTTTACTCTGTGTGAAATTTCCTTCCAGAAGCTTTCTATTCTTTGACTTTCAACCCTTCAATCTTATTTCAATAAGTGTGTTTTCCTTTTAAGTCTTGTGAGTTTTGAATTTCAAGAATTTCAATTTCCATCAAGTTGTGTGAGTATTTAAATTTTGCAAGTTAATTAGTTTCATTCATTTCAAATGGTTTGTGCAATCTTTATTATAACATAGCTTAAATTTCAACTTTGAAGACTTAGAATTAGGAGACCCCCAAACAAAGGAATATTACCAAGCAATTGTTAATTTCACAAAAGACCTTATTGCATATTGCCTTTAGACACTTCCCTAGTTATAATGACATCAACTAGATTGATTAAATGTTGAGCCAACAATGAGGAACATCATATATTTATTTGAAAAACTCAAAAGATATTGATATTAAGGTCGTTATCTTGGATTTTTTGCATGCCATGTTGATTTAAAACTTTATTATCTTCTCCATAAATGTTACATTGACTAGGTTTAAGGTGTGTGTCTTTTAATCAACATGCTCCATTTTCCTCCCATCAATCTTTAGTCATTCTCTTTGTTATCGGTCTCAACTTCTCTATGTTCAAGCATACATTCTATGGCATAATGGCTATAGAGCTTTCAACAATAACGTGATGGTTTTCCTCTATATGAAGAAGAAAGAAATGTTATGTTATACACCTATATCAAACATCAAATTTAAGGTCTTTGTAATTCAATTGAGAGAAATATTGTGGGCAATGTTTGTAACCAATCTCTTATGATTTCTCATTGATAAAGAGGATGTAAAATATTTGGTTGAGTAGTCTATGAGAGAAATTTGATGGGGATCTTAGAAAGAAGGCATTAATAAAGGACATCGGTATCATGATCTCAAGGCTTTGTTCAATATCTAGTGTGAAGTGATGGGGACTTGTGTCAATAGCGTTGAGAGAGAAACATCATCCATTGGCGCATGCTCCCTTCATGGACTAAGGTCTATACCTCACCTACCATGTTGTTCAATACATTTTCATGGTTGTGATGCTATATTTTGTTCGATGATGGTGATATGTTTTGTTATGGTTGACCGGTCCTAGCATTCTTGCTAAGTTGTTTAGGATAATATGATATTCGGTATGTTTTTTTTTAATAGTATCTATGGCTTCCCTTTCTTAACCTAAGTCCTAGTCTAGTATGTTCCTCCAAATCTCTTTTAGGGTGGTCTTGGTTAGCGTTTTAGATGAATTGGCTTGGGTTGATCTCATGGACAACTTGTTTAACCTACCTTAAGTTAACATTTTGTGGAATATAATTTGGATACAATCATGGTGTTTTTATGAATATGATAGATGAAGGACCCTATAAAATCCTCTTTTACTCGATCAAAAACAATGATGGTGTTTTTTCATTATCATTTTTTCTTTTAATTTTTAGCAATTAATATAGTTTATGAATCTTTCCTAGATGGTGTTCTTAGAATTTACATAAATTTTTTAACTACGATTATTTAATTCTCTTCTTCTCTTCGATTACATTAGGATTTTTAATTCTCCTTCCACTCTTGTGTGAAAAATTGGAGAACAATAAGTTTAATAAATAATTAGTTTGTGGGCTTTTATTAAATGTTTATTTAATGGACCAATAAATTAATAAACTTGTCATCGATTATTGTTAACCTACCTTATGTTTATGAATTGAATCAATTATATGAAGGATCCATAAGTTTGTAAGTATCATTCAAGTATTAGATATTATATTATATATAAATTACATTATATAAAATTGGGTTTCCACCATATTGTCTTATGTTAAGGCATGTGATTGCAATTATATACAAGATCATCATCATACAATGAGAAAATTTTAATAGTTTCATAAATAAGTATTAAAATTTTTAGAGTGAACGTCTTTGGAATAATGGTAGAAAACTATAATTTTCATACCACTAACTCGGGTTCTAATTCCATGGGCTCTTAAAAAATCATAGTGGCCATGGAGACACCTATAGATAGGGGTCACACTTCTCCTTGAGAACCACACAAAACACACAGTGCAAAGCAGTATGAACTCAAACCCACAATCATGTAAACTTCGACCTATGGGTTGGTGCTTAGAATTACCCCAAATATTTAAAATATAAAAATTTTACATTACTTTGTTGCATTGTGTCAATGGCATTAGAGTTTTATGTTTTCCGACTCGGACCATCGTTATTGACCTATATTGCATTTATACCACATATATCTCTCTTCATAATTTATTTTCCTCTAACCTTTGATCATGTTGGTTACATTGCTTGTGTTTCTCCTCGCAAATTGGTTGTGATCCTTGTTCTATTGTGTCTTTGTTTGCACATGTTAGTGGTTCCAAAGGCTGGTTTTGGTTTAATGGTTGATGATCCTCCATCATCCTTCAAGGAGAAACATCGGTTGCTCTTATCACTAGTTGTGTTACTACTATCATGGCATAAATTAAGCGTATTGCCAAATTCACTATAGACAAGCTGGATCAATTCCTGCCATGGACTTTGTTTCAATTATGGTTGGGCAGTAATACTTCTACATGGCTCACAGGTTTATATGCAAATTGAACATTATTTGGCGTAAGTTGGCTAAGCTCCAAAAGTGAATTTCTACCTCCTTGAAACTCCTTTTTAATGAAATATATGTCTACCCTTGCGCTACAAATGTATTCATTGTGGAATGCAATTATGTTGGGGATAGAGATTTTATTCTTTGTGAGGGCCATTGGTTTTGGGGTTTGGTTGACATGTGCTTGAAGTTGTGGTTTCCATCTTTTGATCCCTCCTAGACATTATCTCTTCAATGCCTATTTGTGACAAGCTCCAAAACCTACGATTGCAATTTTGGAGTCTAACATTCTTTAATCCATTAGGAATGCATTGGGAAATTCCATTGTTGAACTCATGAAACTCTCCACAAACATTGAACACAATCATCACCAAGATTTGTGTGGAAGTTGACTTCTCTTACTATCTATGAGATGAAATTTGACTTAAATTTGGATTGAATCTTGAATGAAAAGCTAAATTATGAGCATGTGGACTTTATGTGCAAATTATGTTTCTCTTATGGGCATTTAACGGTTGTTAATCCAAGAAGGGCTTATGTTGCACCCTCGATGAGGCCAAGGGTAACAAAAGTAAGAGGAAGTTGCCAACCTTTGGGAAAATGAGGCTCTTGCTATTGTAAGTTATGAAAATACTCAAGAGGCTTGTGTTACTTTGATTGGGACGATCTCGCGCCCTCCTCTCCATGAGCAAGCTAATGTTAGTTCGTTTATTACTTTGTAAGGGGTCTTTTCATGCCCGCCTAGAGATCCCTTGTTGGTGCGGCTTCAACATTTCGGGAGCATGTTGTTAAGGTGGTGTCGAGTTACGGGGTGGTTCGGCATTGTACCCTTATAGTAAGAGATCAATGTTGTGTTCTCATCTTTTTGAGGATCTCACCTTTGAGGCCTATGCTCTGAATGGATTGAGGTCAAAAAGGAAGAAGAGGAATCTGTGATCTTCTTCTGTCACATAAATCTCCATTCGAACAAAGGAATCCATGTTAATATTTAACTTCATTTGCTTAGGCTTTGGCTTGGGTCATTGGTTTTGCTCTGCACCATGGACTTTAGCTTGTGCATGGACTTTCTTTACATTTTATTTCCTCATCTTCGTATGTTCTCTTCTTGTTCTTCTTTTCTTTTCCTTTTGGTTTCTTCTAACTTCAAACATGTGAGGACCTCAATAGAATCTTTCTTTGTACCTAGTAAAAAAACTTCTACCTTGCAAGGCTTCTAAAACAAAGAAATATATGCTTAAAAGTCATATGTTCTATCCTTAAAGTGTTTTAGAAGTTCAAGCTTCATTATTGAGGAAGAATTTTATAACAAAGAAATGCATACTTAAATGTTATAGGTTCTATCCTTGAATTATCATTTCTTTTTAAATAAATTTTAAAATGAGTTATATCTTTTAAGACGTTAATTAAAGAGTGTATTTTTTATTTAAATCTTGGGAATAAAGAGATTCTTTATTATAAACTTTGTTTAGGTCATGAAGTATATCTTTTAAAACATTAATAAAAGAGTGTGTTCTTGATTTAAATCTTGGGAATAGAGAGGTTCTTTATTGTAAAGTTTGTTTCGCTCATGAGTTGTATCTTTTAAGACATTAATAAAAGAGTGTATTCTTGATTTAAATCTTAAGAATAAAGAGATTTTCATTGTAAAGTTTGTTTAGGTCATGGGATTCTTTAATAGTCATTTTGATTGCTTGAAGTGATTCTTTTTAAAAAAATAGATTGTTATTATACTTGTTATTCCATAAATGTATTGATAGTCATACCTCCTTAATTTTATATTATTAGTTTTGTATTAACAATAGATTGTAAAGTTTGTTTAGGTCATGAGATTTTTAATAGTCATTTTGATTGCTTGAAGTGATTCTTATTAAAAAATAGATTGTTATTATACTTGTTATTCCATAAATGTATTGATAGGCATACCTCCTTAATTTTATATTATTAGTTTCGATAATCATGACACCTAAATTTTACATGCAATATATGGAAGACAAGATATGAAATGAATTATGGACGTTCTCATTAAATTTTTTTCTCCACAATGTACTACATAATTTTTGACCTCGAACAAATATAGTATCTAACATTTAGGTAGTATTAATTGTTCTTATGTTTATACATATTTCAAAACATATAATTAAATTTTTGACATTCTTTCTTAAATTATATTAGATTGTTTCTCTAAATTATTTAAATATATTTATTTATAAAAAAGGTTCTCATATCTCCTATTTTTCTGAAAAATATTGAACCCATCCCATCTCACTCAAAGTACGATTAACTATATTTTCTCTATAAATTTTTTTATTTTTAATAATATGTGGATCATTTTGTATATATTGTATCCATATTTATAATGTAAAAAAATTCAAACCATACTGATCAAAATAACAAAATATAATATATCAAAATATTTTTTTGTTTTGAAAAGATAATATTATTGATTTGTAGAATATTTTTCATTCACTCAATAAATTTAATAATTTTTTAAATGTTAATTATAAAAAAATGAAAATTAATAATTTGTTATTTGAATTATGAATAAATTTCAAAAAATTGTTTCTACTTAAAAGATTTAAACTAGTTCTCTTAACATTTCATTCATTTTCAATGAACTATTAATCATAATATTTAGAAATAACCTTTAAAAAATTATACAAATTTGAATCCATCTTTTTTATATATTGTATTATTATTATTATTAATCATTTCTTTTATTTCTATTATAAATATTTCATTATTATGCCGAAGGCGTTATCCCTATGGGAAAAGGCTTTGTGGACATTCATGGGACTATGTCAAATTTGATGGCTTAAATGACGGTTTTGCTATTTTTAACAATTTTGCTTTTGCTATTTTTAACAATTTTGTTTTTTTATTTTGCATGTTGCTTTGGCTTTACTATTTTTAAATTTTATTTTATAGCTTTTGCATGCATTAACCTTTAAATACTGGTCACTAACACTTTAATTTCATTCTTCAAACTCTCTAATACCCCTATGTGAAAAGGCTTTGCAAACATTCATAGGAGTGTGTCAAATTTAATGGCTTAGATGACGGTTTTGCTATTTTTAACAATTTTGTTTTTCTGATTTTACATGTTGCTTTGGCTTTACTATTTTTAAATTTTATTTTATAGCTTTTGCATGCATTAACCTTTAAATATTGGTCACTAACACTATAATTTCATTCTTTAGGCTCTCTAATTTCTAGTCAATTTTCTACGTTAAATTGAATTTTGATTTTGCATGTTGCTTTGGTTTTACTATTTTTAAATTTTATTTTATAGCTTTTGCATGCATTAACCTTTAAATACTCGTCACTAACACTATAATTTCATTCTTCGGGCTCTCTAATTTCTAGTCAATTCCTCTTATGACCAGTTCTACAGCTTTGGTTCTTGGTCAATGAGGTTTTGTTTTGTGTTGTGCTGTTTAGCTTTTGAGCCGCATGAGGAGGTATTAACCGTAGACTTGTCCAAACTATCATTTGTTGTCACAAAAACTCATCTTCCAGAATTGCCAAAGGAAACTTGCTCATCCTTTGAAGGTTCATAGGCTGCCACATTTGCCAGCAGCTTCATGCCCCTATCATCGTAGACAATACCAGTTACTTTAGGAAGGTGTGGAAGCTTTTACTTCGTTTATTTGTGTAAATTCAAGTTTTTAAGATCTCTGAAAGTTTTTTCTTTCTATCGAATTATACAGTAAGTTATTTTCATTTTTTCCCGTGAAGAAATGAGGGCGTTTGCTTAGTTTTTTTTAACAATCTCTGAAAATTTACTTTGGAAAAAGTTAAGCTTTTTGTGAACATTTTCGTTTGTTTGACAAAATTGAACCATTATAGCGAGCGTTTCCGTATGTTTGAGAAAATTTGAAACATTTTCGTTTGTTTATAGGAAATTTGGGTAGTTTTGCTTAGATCTCGTCTGATCCTCTATTTTGCACCGTGAATTTTATAGCACATTTGTTGAACTCTACTTTAAGTAGCTTTAATGTCTTTTTTGGCCTGTAAAGTAACGTATTTTGTTGCTTTTGATTAGATCTTTATACGTCTTTTTGTTAAATTTTTGATGTTACGGCGGAGAATTCTCTTGTGTCTTATTTTTTAAGGGTTTACTACTTTAATCTACAATGAGAAGACTTGTTTCATTCGGAGTTCAATTACTTTATGCATTTTTCGGTTAAAGCGAATTTTTAAAAATATTTATAATGTGTTAGATGTTTCTACGGAGAATTTTGCGTCTGTGGCCTTTCTATAAATGCATCTTTTATAAAAAAACACTTATTTCCTTCAATTTATTTCGTTTAGTTTAATTTTACTTTGATTTACAGTAATTTTTTTAATTCTGTGTTAACTTTATAATTTGTTTACTACGGAGAACTTTTATTGTAGTTCCCTGGTTTTTTGATCGAATATGTGTATAGTATATGATGATACGGCTGATAATTTCGAGTCTGTGAACATTGTTTATTTAAATTTTAAGATACGAATACTGTATTGACATTGATTTCCTTGGATTTTTTTCTATTTTAATTATTTTGATTTATAGTATGAATTTAACATGTGTTTTAGGTTAAATCTATAATTTATATATTTATGAAATTTAATTAATTTATCTACAACCACAAACACTAATTACATTGTATTTGTTCTTAATCGCTCTATGGTTAAATTTATAATTCATTTTTAAAAATTTAATAATACATTTAATAGAATGTTGTGTCATCGTATCTAGGACACATTATTCGCCATGGTATCTAGAATGAGCATTTGCCATGAATGCCGCATCTAGAATATAATTTATTTACAAATGCTTTTTGGGGGTAAAAATATGTAAATTATTTACCATAGCTGAAAATTTAATTTCTAGTTTTAAGCTTTAGCCTTTAATTAACCCATCTTTAGTAAATACTAAATATATACCTTTCAACTAAAATAAGTGGATTGAATACATCTATGTGCATGTGGTCCGTAGAGGGTCGTGCCCTAGCAAAAACAACCCTTCGCGAATATCACAATGCAAGGGGAGATGGTTTTGTGTTTGGGTTTGATTTTGTGGATCGGGAAGGAGGGGAAATCCACATCACATATTTCAATGAGGTTGTGGAAGCATTCTATGAGCAGATTGAAAATGGGAAGCTATATACAATTTCTAATGGGAGGATTGCGAGGATTGCTGATGGAAAACTATGTTACAACCATTTGAACAATGCTTTGGAGATTTTCCTACAACCTTCCTCAACCATATCTCCACTCATAGCAAATGAGGATACAATACCTTCCCATCACTTTCACTTCACCAAAATCAAGGACATACCTGCAAGCATTGAAGGTTCTACAGTTGATTTGATTGGCTTTGTTCTTACGATGTCACCATGCTCAAAAATTTGTCGGCATGACAAGTTTGAAACAAAGAGAAGAACACTACAATTAAAGGACATGTCGGGATTCAATGTAAGTATCACATTGTGGGGACAACACTTAGATGAGATAAGCAACGAACTTGAAGACATGCTTTCTATACCACCTCTTCCGGTCCTTGCCTTAAAAGCTGCTCGCATCTCCAATTTCAATGGAAGCTCAGTTGACACTATTTCAATAACCAAATGTTACGTCAACCCTCTAATTTCATAAACAAATACACTTCATGGTTGGGTTGATTCTGATGACTACTCCCTTCCAATACCCTCTATCACAAGCCAATTTATGGGCCCTCCAAAAGCTTAACCTCTGTAACAATGATTTCGGAGGTACTACATATGGGGAACACAAAGAGAAATGAATGGGCCATGGTTACTGTATAAATCACAAATATCAACATGGACAACTTTTTTTACAAGGCATGTCCTCTTTAAAAAGGTGACAAACAATGCGGGAAAAGGTGAGAGAGAATGGTAATGGTTCATGGTTTTGTTCGAGTTGCAATGTACAAGTTCAGAACTATGATTATAGATATGCACTCATGATCGATCTAAAGGACCCAACAGGAGAACTCCAGTAGTTACCGCTTTTGATGAGACAGTTGAGTCAATCATGGGTGTTGAAGCTAGTGATCTCCACCTATTGTCTATAGATAAAGACGAGACCAGTCAAATTACAAGCAATGTCATCGACAACGAATACTGCTTCACACTTTCCCTGAAAAAAGAGACGTATTGCGGAAACAACAGATTGAAATATATTCGTCCCTTCAAAATTTACACCCTCACCCATCCCATTCTATACATTGAACTATCACCACTATGTTGCTTATTTCATATCTATGTTTCGCCCTTTTCCCCTACTTCAAAAGAAAACTTATGTAGTTCCTTATAAACTGACGTACTATTGTCACCTACTACTATGTGGATTGTAAGTAATTTTAAGAAAATAAATGCATTTAACTTGCACTTTTATTATGTACGTATTTTCATCCTTGTATAGTATTAGAACGTATTGTATCTTTCCATATAACAAAAACTCTTTTCATTAGGAAACACATAAAAGTTTTTTTCCTCAAATTGTTACCGCTTATGATTAGTTCGCATTAAAACTCCACATGCATTTCAAATGTATATAATGTATTGTTTCCGACATACTATTGCGTACTACTAGTATGTGGATTGTAAGATCTTTAAAGAAAATAAATGATAATTACTTACACTCATATCATGTACGTATTTGCATCATTGTATACTTTGGAACGTATTGTACTTTTCCATATAACTAATATTATTTTCCTTAAGCAACAAATGCGGATTTTTAATCCTCGAAATGATACCTCTTACACGTACTTCCAATTGGAACTCCACATGCATTACAATTGTATATAGTTTATTGTATAAAAAAATTTTAGGTCAACAAACAATGCATCATTCATTATTGGTGACACATCTTTTCCCAACAGGGGGTACTCCATACATGTGTGTCACTTGCGATCATGTCAACTCTGCAAAAAGAGCATGACGAAGAGAGATCTATGCAAAAATAAAGTTCATATAAATTCTTAGCAGAGATGTCGTCACTTAGAGCATAGAACAACGACAATCTCAAATATCTCACAACTTACATTGACCAACAACCTACCATTCCCTATCATTCCAAACTTGCCGACAAATACAACTATTGAAGGATTTCCATCCAACATTTCACAAGTAACATCCATAGAAAATCAAATTGAATTGACTATTAAAACATCCTCAAAAAGGAATTTACCATCAACATCGGCAACTCTTGCCATTTGAAGTGCATCAAAATTTGCCAGGTATACATTGGCGGGCGAAACAACTAGAATGATACATGTTTTGTGTTTGATAAATGACATAATCATTGTTCTAAACACAAAAGATAATAATTAGGAGGGTAGTCATATCTGCTCACTCTATTTTTAGCACCATGATTTCAAGGTCAAAGGACAGACACATGTGAAAGAGTTCCAATAAAATAATTCTTAGCCTACTCAAGAAAACATTAGCTTGGAGGGTTGCATGGAGTGAGGTTTACCAGCGAGGGATATAAATGAGTCTAAATCCTAAGCATTCATAGCTTCAGAATGAGGTTCCATCTATTTTGGCTCCTGATTGATCACTTTTTGTGCACCTCACCTTGTTCTATCAAGAATCAACTTGATTCAAGTCCGATTTTTCATCTAGCACTCTGCTCATAGATTTTTATTTGAAAAAAGTGTGATAAGTTTCAAGGAAATTAAAGCAAATTTGAATACGGGGTGAGTTGTACATCTTTAGAAGCATGTGTTGATGCCCCAGTGGATTGTGGGCACATTTGATTATTCTGATTTAATATCAACTTGAGTTAAGGAGATTGCGAGGAAAAGAGGTGCATGCAAAAAGAATGGGCAAATTTAAAAGATGATACTGTAAATTTGATTTGATTTGATTTGATATTGTAGGTTAGAGATTGATTGGATTCTTCTATTTCAAAATATGAATCTACAATGTACAGATCCATTTTTCTTCATAACATAATCATTTTACTCATCGTGTAGGATGTCCCACATAATTCATTTTTACCATGTAATCATAAAACAACATGTTTCCAGGTGGAGAAAACGAATATTCATGCAGACTCACAAGATTCCTATGCTTGATGCTTCCAGTGTTTGAGCTCGGTTCGACTTCACACAAACTTTGTGGGTAGTGATTGTGCGATCTCTTTATAGCAATTTGATTACAATTCAAATTAATGCGCTTCAATTTTCTTAACTTTACGAGCTAGATGTGCTAGTCCTTGATTTTTTTAGTCTTTTGTAGTATTATATTCAGGTTCAAATCCTTGGTTTATGTGGGAATCTCTAGCTTTTTGTTTCCTCTATTGTAGCCTGCGCTAGTTTTATGTACATTGAATTTACTGCCTCATATGAAGGTTTTCAGTCCATTAAAATATGAAATTCACTTTCTAGAATGCACACTTTTATCGTGGAATATTATCCTTCTATTAGTTTGGGAATCCTTCCCAACGATTTCAGGTTTCACCTGGTAAGCTTAAGCTTTTGTTTTCTGAGCTTTTTTTTCGGACACAGTAAGTTCTACGAGTAATTCTTTTTTTTTGAGATCTAAAGCTTTGAATTCTTTTTTTTTTTCCTTCAATTTGAGCTTAGTTCGCTTCACCTTTGTATGATTTTTATTTTGCTTATGTTGAAAAGATATACAAAGTTTTCAGAGCTTAATTTAATAGTCTGTCGAGCCCTAAAATCAGAAGGCCTTACTCAATAATGACTAGCATAACTCCCGAGATTGTTGTTCGAAATCTCACATAGAGGCCAAAGTTATAAAATTTTGTCTGCCACAACCAGAGAATCCTCATGTTAACTACAATGTCTGACAGCTCATCACCCACAACAATCGTCACCCGGATCGAAGTAATAGACCTCGAAAAGTCGGTTTTGCTTTCCAAGTTTCGCTCAACTTTGTAGGATTTGGCACGACTCTAACAAATTGTGATGAAAATGTTGAAGAAGCGGCCAGAAAAACCATTTGAAAAACTAATGCAATTGTGATGAAAATGTTGATGTTTTGTTCTTGTAGATTTGGTTGGATTCCTTTCATAAATTATTTTTACTTCTAAACATTTTGGATTTTCCCCATTTTTAGTTTGTCCCCTTTAAATGTAATTCACACTCACGTGAATTATGCGTTCAAGATATAGACGATATAGTGAACCACAATGCCCTTCCCCTCCCTCAAACCCCTTTTTAATCACCCCTCATCCTCTCCCTCTTTTTCACTTCCTCAATTTTCAAATCTTCGTCCCACATCCCCTTCGGTGTTTCCATCGTACACTCCACGTACGATTGCTAGTTTAATTTTCATTCATATTTATGCTAAATTTATCGGAGGAAAAAAGCAAAAGAAGAACGTTGATAGGGAAAAAATTAAAATTAATTTTGAGCTAAGTTAAAATAAATTTAGTTTATTTTTGAAAGGCAAGCCGCAGGAGTGACCAATACCATCAAATTATAGGCCTCCGTATACAGTACGGTTGGTGTACTTTCCACGTTAACTTTGGGAAAAAATCGTGACTTAGTAAAGTACAATGTCTTTCAATAAAAGTAGAATATCTTTGAAAAAGTACTTCATATCGGATAAGTAGTTCCACCTAATATTTTAATTTATTGATTAGTTAAAACTTTTCAGATATTACCTAGGGAGGTAAATGCATTTTTACATTGAATATTTTAACTATATTCGGGCAGGGGAGGGAGTGTCCCCTGAAATGTTTACAGGGGGTGAAAATCGAAGCAAGCCGTACCATTCGATCTTGTAACTAGAAGATTCAGGGTTCGATCCTCAGAGCAGAAAAATAACAGTGAAAACATTCCTGAATTGTAATGTGATGACAATAGAGGAAGAAGAAAGAAGAAAAAAACCTGGCGAGGAAAGGCGGGGCTGGAAGCATTGAGAAGTCGCCTCTGAAGATTGTTTACGAAGGAGCAACGTAAGGATCTGTTGAATTTAGCAGCAGAACTTCCTGAGCAGTAATAATGGCCTTAATGTGCTCCAAATTGATGACGATAGCTCTCTCTCGTCCAAGAATGGTGGAGGGATAAGATAGCAGGGGGTCCAGAATGCGAAGGTCACGAGCAGGCAATCCAGTCCTCCTCATAATGGCGTGTTTTCCAGCTTCCACAACCTGTGTTCCGCCATGGGCGTCCACCAGAAGCCATGCTCGCAGTCCTATTCCCTTCTTTCTGGCGGCGCCGCCTCTGTCAATGATTGAGCCTGTCCCTCTCCCTGGACGGGACGAAGATGATGAATCTACGCCTCCCATTTTCAGCGTCCCACACCCAAGCATGGCCATCATTAATAACTTTAGAACTATGTTATTTAGTGTTTTTCCTTTTGTATTAAATGGAAAAAACTTGGGTACGTACGTAATTAATATTTTGTGTTTAAGCTGATTATGATGCATTTTGTATTTTTTGGGCAATCATGATTTTCATGATCACACGTAACTTACCTAGTGGCCTTCCCCACATGGCCCGGCTACTTACCTACCTAAATATATTTTTGTTGTTTTGTTCGTCTCTGTTTGTTTTTTTATAGAGTGTTAACCATTGTATTAGCATATTATAGAATGCAATACTTGTAATGATATTCGTTTGAGATATGCAATCAATTTCACAACATTGTCATTATAGTATATGTTCATTGAAGAGGTAGTAGCTAAAACGGGGGACTTCGTCATCAAGACTAACAGGAGAAGATCAGAAATGATGAAAATAAAAGACACGATTTTATTGTGTCATAGGCTATTTTTAGCCTTGTGGACGTTAAAAAAATTTCATTTCATTTTATATAAGCTCGTTTTCTACTTTGTTTGAAAAGTTTGATTTTGGAGTTATTCCTCTTAATTTAATAGAATGAATATTGTATCCACTTCACTCTAACACAATAATTGGATATATGGGTCGTCTTTTTAATCTTGCAAACTTTCCAACCATTTTTTGATGTTGGATCTTTTACTGTGTATCTTGATAAAAAATTAGCCATCTTTTCAAATCTTGTCTTCTCAAATAAATTGGTTAATTTATAGATTTTTAGATTGTCTTCATACGTGATACAAATGTTACTATAGGTTACACACTCCATGATGTAATATTATTCCATTTCCACCATCCCCTCCCTCGGTTCCAAAATAAACATATTCTCATTTCCCACTCTTCTTTGGGCATTGTCCACCTACCGGTCTCACACTGAAGATGATGTGAGCTAGTCCTCAATTGGGCCATCAACATCTTCGCCTTCCACTTGATTTTCACTCATATGTAGGATTTTTCATCATGGTCCCACATGGGATTAAACTCTTTGATATAATATGTTTTCTTCCATCCAAGTTACTTTGTCTACATGGTTGTTCCTAAATTTCTATCTTATATACTTTTTTATTCCTCTTTATTATCTAGAAACTCTTGCATACTAATGTCCCACTTGCTCATCCACTTCTTGGTTTGTTTCATCTGTGTATTCTTCCTTATGTTTAGCTCTTCTTAAGTCCTCATTTTAGGCCGGCGTTGATTCTCCACACTTTGTGCCTTTTTAAAATAATTTAATGTCGAGTCATTATCTTTACCTCCATCAAAAAGGTCATTTCTTCAGTTTAAAAAAATCTCATAAGGGACTAAAGTTTTGACTCGAGATTGCTTTTGATTAAATGTTTTGCATTCTCTCTATCTGTCTCAATTCTAGATATGACATATTGTTACCCCAAATCTCATTATCGTAAAGGACCATTGGAGTGACAAGTAAAATGAACAAGGTTTTCTTAGTTTTCCATTCCCATAATTATGCACCCATGCACTTGTTTTGTAGCAAATATAACGCTTTCCACCCTCCTTGAATTCGTTTTGTCCCACGTGTCTCCCAACTAAGTTTGTTGTGGAAATCAATCCCTAGATACGTGTGTGCTTCCACTCGAGCTATTAGTTGTTTTTGTGATTAGGATAAGATCATCCACATATAAGAGTAGTTTTATTACGTGGTTGGCTAGGTGAACACTACCTCCACCAACTTTGTTTATCCACTCCTCTAGCTTATCAATGTATAGCCCAAACAAATTGCGAGAGAGTGTGCATCCTTGTTTGACCCGATGTTGATTCCAAAGTATTCGACATTCCTTCCCTCATTCTCTGTTTGGCCCTAACTTTCACATAAAATCTATGAATTGTTCTTATATACTCATCGACATTCCATGTTATTCCATTATGCTCCAAAGGTTACCTCGTGAAACCGGTTCAAATGTTCTTTTTTAAAATCAACAAAGCAATAGAAAGTTTCCTCTCCTTTGGTATACCATACTTTTTCAATCAAGTGTCTAAGGGTGACTTAGTGGTCAATAATGGATGCTTTAGCACTGAAGCTTGCCTATCCTTTTGCTCTTTTCCTTCCTTTTCTACCCATTTACTAATTATGGGTTCTACCATCTACCAAATAAATTTCCCAGAGGGGATGAACATGATAGTACGATAGCTTGATGGATTATTGATATCTCTACTTTTATAAATAGGAATAACGATACTAGTCATCCTATCTATTAAGAAACCTTTGTGGATGTTACCATTGAAAATGTTTTTGATGTGCAATGTGAGGACTTCGACCCTATTTTGAATACCCCACTTATAGCTCATCTATGTCTTGTGTTTTACCTCCTGCTAGCCTCTTTATGTCTTGAGTGATTTCCTCCATGGAAAAAAATGATGTGGTCATGTTGATTATAGTGGGAATGTCTCTATCTTAATCATGCCATAAAATAACTTTGCATATTCTAACCACCAGGACATTTGTGATATTTTTCTTTCTTTGTTTTTTATTTTGTTTTAGTTCTCTCCAAAAGTCCTTAAGATTGTGTTTGCTAAGGGAAATTAGTTCTTGCCTTCTTGTGTACAATTATATTTCTTTTTTTAAATGAATCAAATTTTCATATGCCTTCTTATTTTCTTTTTTCATCCCAAAGTCTCTCAAGATTCTCTTTGTTCCCTTGCACTCTTCATTGTAAAATGGGTTTGTCGGAAAACTACTTTTACTTTTACTTTTAGGCGTAGTTCTTTTACATTTGTTTAGTGCCATTTGGATTAATGGGATCAACATATTGTTGTTCATTGGACGACTTGTTGTGCAAGACGTGTTACACTTTAGTTCCTGAAAGTGTTGTTCAACGATTATTATCAAGAGTTCACAATTCTCACGATTTATGAGGATTTTACTCCAAAGGGTATCTTCTTTTGAGTGTGTTGGGTTTGTTCTTCTTGCTGATTTTTTATGTGTATGTCAAACCTTACATAAATTGGATTATGATCTGATTTCATCTCTATAAGACAATCCCCAAATAGAAAGTTGGGAGAATATAACATAGTCCACTACACTTTTCCCATTGTATGTTTTACATGTGATGATGCGTGAATTCAACTACGTTTTTATGTCATTATGTATAACCATGTCATATAAAGTACACAACCCCAATAGGTCCATGATGTAGTGTAAAACACCCCATTTCCATCTTCGATATCATTTCCCAACGTTGGTCTTTTTCTTCTTCTATTCATATTGTATTGTTTTTCACTTTGTCTTCGATTTCTAAATTAAAGGCTTGGTTGTTTGTTGTCCTCACATTGAAGTGGTCTATTATTAATATATTCCCAAAGGTGCTAAAAATTGAAATTTCACTTTTTAGCAACGTATAGGATCTTCACAATCAAAGTTCCTTTTCTTATATGTTTTCGAGCCACTCCATGATGCAAAGTGAAGCAAGCAACAATCCTAATTGTTAACTTATTTTCGTAATTTTCAGCCATATATTTTTAATTTGGGTATTCTTTCCCAAATTCTATAATTCAACACTAATCCTATTTGATAATCATTGTTACACCTCCATGTCCCTTGCAAATCTCATTGCTTTCATTCCAAATTGATATTTTTTATATCCTTCAATTTGATACTTTTGCAACCATCGTGCTCATGATTTTTCATAAGATTGATAATATATTTTTCTTCGTTATGGGCCCCAACCCAGGACCTCTTTTCCAAGGATAACCTCTACAATTCTATCTTATCAAGGTCAATTTCTCCTGAGGGGCCCCAAATCCCTATTTCTTGTGTCTCATTCAATGACTGGTTTGATATTTTCCATTTTGTAGCCATGCCCATTTTCCTGCATCTCATGTTGCCTTCACACTTTTTCTCATTCTTTCCTTTCTCTTGTTATATAGGGATTAAATCTTCATCTAGGTATATGTGTGTACCTCTAAGAAACCTTCTACTTTTTAATATCTTGTGTTTGTCTTCTATGTTTTTCATTATAACTCTTACATGTTTGTCCTTTCCTCCTATCATTTTTCCAATCTTGTTTGCTTGATAAATATGTCTTGTCCATTGCAATTTGTGTCCAAGGAAGTCTCTTGCTAATTTTTTTGGTAAATTCATCCTCCCCATAGTCTTTCAGTCCTTTAATAATGATATTTGCAGCCCTAGTCATGTCTATCATTTTCTTCTTTTATTTGCATCCTGACTTGTTTCTCTATAAGCTCTCTTTGTTTGTTTGTCGGTCCCCTTACCACTTGTGCCCAACTCTTGACCTCCTCAGTTTTGCCCTTCAAGTTATTTTCTTGCACTTCTATGTTTGAAAGTGCAAATTGGATCTCCTTGATTTTTATACTTCCCCTCCTTTAAGCACTCTTGATTTTTTTCCCTTCTTTTATTTTATTTGTTATAGAGTTTGTTTTAACATAATCAACTCTTGTTGTCCCCTTTCCAAGATTTTTGTAAGTTGTTTACTTGTTCCTTGAGTAGTTTGTTCTCTCTTACTAGCTCCCCATTGGATTTAACATTTTCCCCCTCTTGTTGTCCTCAAATTGTTCATTTTGTTCAAGAACTTCAAGCCTTTTTTCATGTTCATTAACTCATTGTAGTTTTGGTGACCTCATTAGCGGTGTTGATGTGGGGTTGTACAATTCCTTGTTTTCTCAAAAAATTTCACCACTTTTATCTTCATTTTCCACATATGTTTCATTCTTATTTTGGTTGATAAATATACAACCTTCTTTTCCATACTTTTCGTCTAAAACCATTCCGTGTTTGCCTAGCTTTGGTCTTGTTTCATCCCGAGGTAATGTAATCAAAATTTCCTTTCCCTTTATATGTTCTTGTGTTGTTTGAATTACCTATACTTGCAACATTTTTGAAGTGTCCATTGGATTGTTATGGGTTGTCTTTGGAAAAATAACTATGATTTTTCTACACCTATCTTGCTTTATTTTTCAGAATCGTCATGTCTATGTCTTAACATCCCTCTATATTGTTTTACACTTATATATACCAATCTTTTTCACGTCTTTGATAAATTAGGTGTGTGTATCCCAAAATTTGTAGATGAGTGTATGATCTTGAATCCTCGCCATTGGGCTCATGTATGGATTAATATTGGGGAGTGGGTAAACTATCAAGTTTCATGTGGAGTTGTGTAAAGTGTAGTCCAGTGGGATTATCAAAATTTGATGAGGTATCATTCCCAACATTGGCCCACATGTTTGTTTCCCTATTGGGGACCCTTTCATGGCTTCACCTTGATGATCGAGTGATTTTATAGCACAATGATTTGTGAATATTCATTTATCTTTGAGATGTTATTTTCCTTTATGACATATTTCTCACCACCCTAATTTGTCTTATATTTGTTCCCTTCTTGTAACTCTTTCATCTTTACTCAAATTTATTTGTCTTCTTTTTTTGTTTGGGGTATTTAAATCCAAGCCTTAAGGCCTAAGTGAGCACTAATCATGGGATATGTTTCTTCCTTTGATCCACTCTCTCCTTGGGAGTGAAAAACCTCAAGTCCACCATTAGAATTATCCTTTGAATGTGGATCCATTGGTTTTTCAGTCAATCTATTTATTGTTGGAGTTAGAGCTAGTTGAATCAATCCTTCTTTCCTTAGTGTATGTGTGGAGGAACCCCTTGTCTATTGTTTGGATCCATGTCAATCCACACTAGTCCACTATTAGGGATCCCTCTAAATAATTTTCACCAAAAAAATACCTTAAGTTGAACCTGCATCCACTTAATACCATGTGCACACACGAAATTAAACTAAACTACAATTAAACAATAACTCTTTAAATTCTCCCAACCCCCTTACTTTAATAACATTGAACATGCTAAGAACACATTTAATTTTGAAATTTCCCTTATGGGATACCACTTAAAAATGCACAAAATATTGCAAGTTTGCAGCCAAATAAAATACCGATTTTAGCAAAGTTTTATAGTAAGGACAACGAACTAAAGAAAATTAATATCTCCCAAAATATCCACTTGGATTACTTGAAAATTTAAAGAGAGATTGATATTATTATAAAGGACATAATAAATCTATTTTTGGAGTTTTACAGAAATTAAAATGTTGTCAAAAAAAGCACGGCGTGCTCTGAGGCCATGAAAACTTCAGAGGTTCGTAACTCTCCAAATACAAGAGCAAAAATTATGAGACTTTGGAAATAACATTAATAAATATAGGGAATGATATTTCAACCTTCAGATATGAAAATGGCCAACTAGAAAACCCTCCAAATAAAGGTTGCAAGTCACCTAGCTTGGAAATTGCTACAGATGCCTTCAAAGTGATGTTAATCCCCTGTCCAAATGGCTTCCGTAAATCTGATCTGGAAACCCTCGATTATCTTCCCTAAAACCATCAAATTCCTTCCTCTCGAAACCTCGATAATTTCTCTATAACACTGGCCTTGAAAGCGGCTCCAAAATGACAAACTAGGGTAGATATCTCACTACCGAAGAGTGCCCTACTAGCTAGGGACGGGTCTCTCACTACCGAAGCTAGGGTCCCTATGGGATTTCACTCCACAAACTATAGATGCACAAACACCAGTTGCACGTGAAGGTAAATAAAATGTATGCAAAAGTTCCTTTCCTTTCTCTCCCAGTTCCTTATATACTTCTCCACGGAAAAAGAGCCCCAATAACCCTAGACGCATTTCATTCCATGGAGGGGCCAATAAAATAAAAGTAACTAAAGTTACTTTTTCCTTTTGAGTCGCCATGGTCCAAAAGTGACCCCCAAATGCAAAACTTGGATATTAGAACCACGGGGCCCCTTCCCAATAGCTCCCAACGTCCACAACCCCTTGGGTATGACCACGGTTTGGACTCGACTTGGCCCTTAGGCTTTTGGCGTAGGAAAGGGGACATTACAGTCCTCCCTTCCCAAATTTTGCTTGTCCTCAAGCAAATGTAAATTAGGATGCTACAAAATCTGCTCTCCCTCCCAAGTAGCATCCTCAAGTGGCAGTCCCTTCCATCGCACCAAATACTTGGTGATTACTCTGCTCCTGAGCCCCCTCTGTCTCTCTTCAATAATGGATTATGGTTCTAGCACCAACTTCCCCTCCTCATCTAGTGGCAGTAACTCTGTAGATGGTACAATATGTTGTCCGAGTGCCTTCTTAAGGCATGAAACATGGAGGATATTATGTATCTTACTATGCTTCGATAACTCTAGCTCATATGTAACTACCCCAATGCGACGAACTACCCAGTACGGACCATAAAATCGTGGTTTCAATTTATCTGCACCCTTCTGCTTGAGTGAGGACTGCCTATATGGTTGTAAACATAGGAATACTAGATCCCCAACCTCAAAAGACCTCTCTTTCTGTGCCGATCTGCATATACCTTCTGTTGATTTTGTGCCTTTTGAAGATTCTCTCTGAGAGTCTTCAGAATATCTTTGTTCTCTTGTAACCAATCTCAAGATTTGGGAGCTCAACTATCTGGTAATACTAAATCCACAAATGTCCTGGAGTCATACCCATACAAGGCAGAAAGGAGTCATACCTATGCTCATCTGGTAGGTGGTATTGTAGCAATACTCACCCATGTGTAACCATTTAATCCATGCCCGTTGATGTCCTGTCACATAACTCCGCAAGTAGCCCTCTATCCACTTATTGACTATCTCCATCTACCCATCTGTCTGTGGGTGGTAGCTAGTGCTAGGAGTCAACTCCGTACTGCTAGTCTGAAGATCTCCTACCAAAAGGTGCTCATGAAGATCTTGTCCCTGTCATTAACAATATTTTTAGGCAACCCATGTAGCCTAAAAATACCGATATAGAAGATCTGGGCCACATCCACTGCCTCGTGCCCCTTGGGTAGGGAAAAGAAATGAGCATACTTAGTTAACCAATAAACTACAACATAAATGTAGTTATGCCCATGCACCAAGGGAGGCCCTGTGATAAAGTCCATAGATATGCTTTCCCATTTCTATTCGGGAATGGGGAGAGGCTGAAGTAATCCTGCTAGAAAAGAATGCTCGGATTTGGTTTGCTGGAAAACCATACACTCTTTGACATGATTAAGGACATCGTCCTTCATCCCCTTCCATGCAAATCTCTCCCTGATGAACCTGTATGTTTTGAAATACCCAAGATGTCCAGCTAGTGGTGTATCATGTACTACTTGAAGGATCTTCTCCTTCATTTTGGATCCTGGTACAAGGAAAATCCTATCCTTGTAGAAAATGAGATCATCCACTACTCTGTATCGGTCGTCTGTATAATACCATCCATGATCTCACATGCAAACTAATTTTTGGAATACTCAACAAGTATATGAGCCTTCCAATCCATTAAAATCTCAGACATAGAACTAAGCATAGAAGTGAGGTAAGGCCTCCTAGATAAAGTGTTAACAACAATATTATTCTTACCTCTAGTGTACTCTATGTCAAAGTCATATGTTTGTACCTTGTTCACCCATCTTTGTTGGCAATCATTGAGCTCCTTCTATCCCAAGAAGAACCTCAAACTGTTGTGATCCGTACAAACCACGAACTTACCATTTGGCCAAAGCATGCATAATGGCCAACATCTCCTTGTCGTAAATTGAATACCCTCTCTCCACGGGTTTCAATTTTTGACTCTCATAGGTGATGGGATGCCTATCCTACATGAGAACTGCCCCAAAACCCTCTCCTGATGCATCACACTCTAGAATGAAAGGGAGGAGAAATGCAGTAATGCAATGCAAGGACGGGACACAAACTCATCACCTCCTTGAGGTGATTAAAAACATGTTGTGTTGCGTCTGACCAAGTAAAAGCCCCTTCTTGGTCAAATCGGTCAATGGAGTAATCAAATGAGAGAAATTCTTCACGAACCTCCGGTAGTATGTGCACAACTGCACGAATCCTCTCAAATGTGTCAATGTCCTAGGTGGCGGCCAATCCAGGATTTCCTATATCTTCTCTCTATTTATCTTCCAAAGTACCCCCACCAATTACATATCCCAAGTATAGAAGTTGGATCATGCCGAACTCACACTTAGAGGCTTTCGCATATAATGAATTAGCTTCTAATATCCCCAATATCTCACCCAGGTGCTTGATATGGTCCTCACAAGTCCCGATGTAGACTCGAAATATCATCAAAGAAAACCAATGCAAACTTCCACAAGTGGCAGTTGAACACATGATTCATGCAAGAATGGAATGTAGTTGGAGCATTAGACAATCCAAAAGGCATCACCAAGAACTCAAAGTGATCGTAATGGCATCTAAAAGTTGTCTTATGCACAACCTCGCTCTCCCGAATTTGATCGATGATATCCAAAACGCAAATCTATTTTCAAAAAATAGATTACACCATGTAGCTCGTCCAACAACTCATCAATGTGTGGTATGGGATACTTGTTCTTTATTGTCTTCTTATTCAAGGCACGATAGTCCATACACATCTGTAGGGTCCCATCCTTCTTCTTCACCAATACCACCGAAGAAGCAAAAGGGGAACTCAATCTAATATGCCACATATCAATAAGCTCATGTGTAGTCTTCTCGATCTCATACTTAAACCATTTGGGGTGATGGTAAGGAGAAGTAACCACTGTTCTAGCATCCTTGAGCTCAATCACATGCTCAAATCCCCTATCTGGATGTATGCCTGGAGGTATTTCACCAAAAATTGCACTATGTCTGTCCAATAAGCCTTATATATCCACATGATACTCCTATTATCTATCCTTTAATTTCTTGGTTGAAACCAAATAATGTACTGCCCAATCCACCCCATCATGCCTATAGATCCTCTCGATCCTCTTGGCCATAACAACTCAGGGTGCCCCTGAAGATAAGCCCCTCAAGATCACATTCCTCCCTTCGAACTTAAACTTCAGCTCCATCATCTGGAAGTTAGTCGAAACTCACCAAGGGAATGGAGCCATTGTACCCCAAGCACTATGTTGGTCTCTCCAATACCAACAATATAGAAATCATTGGTAATTGTATAGTTACCCATCGTGATGCTCAATTGGGGAACCCGTCATGTGCATCTCATAGAATCTTCATTGGCTATAACCACATTGAAGCCCTCAAATTCTCTCATCGTCGTAACCCTCACCTCTAAACCAATGAGGCATCAATAAAGAACCCACTATCAATGAGTACCACCACTTGTTGTCCCTACAAAACTCCCCTAACTCTAAATGCCTTGTACCTCGGGGTACTAGACAAGGTGGCGATAGTCTCCTAGGGAAAAGTCTCGCTATCCTGCTCAACACCCGCACTATCTAATGCCTCATCATCATCATCCTCTAATCCATGTGCGTCCAACTCCTTGTCACCATCACTCTCCTCAAAGACCTCTATGAATTGGGCCCTCCCTCTACCCTTGCAATTGTGTCCTAGAACCCAAGGTGCACGGAAATCAAAACATAGTTTCTTTCACCTCAATTCCTCCCTGTCCTCTCTAGATCCGAATGGTCTCCATGCTATATCTTTCCTAGGTGGAGGTACCTTGCTGTGAACCCTCGGTTCTAGAAGGGAAACCCTTAGGATGCATTCGAGGTGGAAACCTCGACTTAGGAGTGGATAACTCCAAGTCACGATCTCTCCTAATAGCTTCATGCAAAGAAGAAGGCTCAAATGCCTTCATAAATCCAACAAGAGTGTCTGTCAAACTTGTTGTGAATAGGGAAATCAACCTCATCTCTATAACATTATGTACCATGACCGATAGTCTCTAAAAATCTGTGATATATTGATCTAAGGAACCGGTTTGCCTCAAATGAGTTAACTCTCTAAAATACATGTTGGGGTCCCTCTTATCAAATCTACTCACTAGCCTCTTTGTGAACTATGCATAAGTTGTGATGTATATGTGTCCCTGTGTAATCAACCCATGATGCCACCAATCATGAGCGTCTCCCTCTAGATGTAAGATTGTAAACTTAATTGCATCTTCCTCATGCATAACATTCAATTTGAAGCATGTCTTCAACTTCTGAACCTAAGACTGTGTAGTCCACTTCTTAGAACGTCGAAGTGTGGAACAAAAATCTGTCCCAACCTCCTTTGCATCTCTGGTACCTGTACCTAGTAATCTCTCCTAGGCCTGCTGCCAATCTTCATTTTGCAATATTCTTGGAATGGCATGTTGTCATGAAATCCATCACTTAATGTCTAGTACCTTTACCAACAAGACTCCTCATCTACAATATCCCTTTACTGCCATACCTGTGAAACTTCTGGATCCTTCAAGAAAGAAGGTTCGTGAAACCCCAAAGGCTTGGTAGAAGAATAGGGGGACTACTGCCCTGAATGTCCACCCTCACCTCTTTGACTATGTTGTCCCCTATTTCTATTTTCTCCTCTTTCCACATGAGTGTCAAACTTGTCCTGTGCTAATCTCTCAGTGAGATGGGTCAAATAGAGATTGGTAGTCTCTTGTTGCTTTACCATGTTGGTGAACAAGCTGTTTCATCAGATCTACACCTATATCCTCAATGTCTCTATCCCCCATCTTTTAGTCCCGATAGGTGGAGAAACAATCGCTTTGATACCTGGAATATCCCTTATGGGATACCACTTAAAAATGCACAAAATATTGCAAGTTTGCAGCCAAATAAAATACTAATTTTTGTAGATTTTTATAGTAAGGACAACAAACTAAAGAAAACTAATATCTCCCAAAATATCCACTCAAGTACTTGAAAATTTAAAGAGAGATTGATATTATTATAAAGGACATAATAAAACTATTTTTGGAGTTTTACAGAAATTAAAATGCTACCAGAAAAAGCACAACGTGCCCTAGACAACTAGAAAACTTCAGAGGTTTGTAACTTTCCAAATACAAGAGCAAAAATTATGAGACTTTGGAAATAACATTAAAAGATATAGGGAATGATATTTCAACCTTCAGATCTGAAAATGGCCAACTGGAAAACCCTCCAAATAAAGGTTGTAAGTCACCTAGCTTGGAAAAGGGTTGGAAATTGCTATAGAAACCTTCAAAGTGATGTTAAGCCCTGCCCAAATGGCTGCCATAAATCTGATCTGGAAACCCTTTGATTATCTTCCCCAAATGCCCCCAAAACCCTCAAATTCCTTCCTCTGAAACCTCTGATAATTTCTCTGTAACAGAGCCCGAAAGCGGCTCCAAAATGAAAAACTAGGGTAGATCTCTCACTACCGAAGAATTCCCTGCTAGCTAGGGATAGGTCTCTCACCACCAAAGCTAGGGTCCCTATGGGATTTCACTCCACAAACCGCAAATTCAAAAACAACATTTGCACGTGAAGGTAAATAAAATGTATGTAAAATTTCCTTTCCTTTCTTTCCCAGCTCCTTATATACTTCTCTACGGAAAAAATCCCCAATAACCCTAGACACATTTCATTCCATGGAGGGGCCAATAAAATAAAAGTAACGAAAGTTACTTTTTCCTTTTTGAGTCGCCATGGTCCAAAAGTGACCCCCAAATGCAAAACTTTGATATTAGAACCACGGGCCCCTTCCCAATAGCTCCCAGCGTCCACAGCCCCTTGGGTATGACCACGGTTTGGACTCGACTTGGCCCTTAGGCCTTTGGCATAGGAAAGGGGACATTACAAATTTCCTCGAGTCACAACATTTTTTTCAATGTAAATCTCGCAACCATCAAAAGGTTCAATCATATGTTTTCCATTCCTAACCTACCAAATTAAATTTAAAAAGAGTAAGAAAAAATAAAAGAAACATATGCATGGGAGGTTGATAATTTTGTGGGAGAAATATAGTCGGAAAAGCAAAGTTTCGAGTAGCTTGGAAAATTACAAGTAAGGTTTGAAAGTTCGTTAGGGTTTAAAGCAAAAATTAGTTATCCTCTTATAATAACTAAAAAACAATCAATGAAATAGAATTTGGTATTTACTATGAGAGACCATACATTTGAATCTTAGAGAGATAGGAGAGTATATATGCCTTGTATTTGAAACATATATCAATAATATGAGATGGTCTAACTAATATGTTATGAACTACTAGTAAACATGAACCAAAAGTCGCCCAACCCATAGATGATAAACCAAAATTTTGGTGATTAACTTGTTGGCACATTCAAAAGCTTATAATAGCGATCTATATTTTTTGGGGCATATATTTATCACCTTGGTGTGTTGGTAAAGCATTTAGTCGGGTGGTTCAAGTAGATCATGAGTTCAATCTATTACAAATCAATTTCACGAACGTGCCAAGAATTTAGTCTCAATGTCCCCAAACTCTATCATGTTCTTCACATGAAGTGTCTTTATATGATCTCCAATTTAATCATCAAGCTTCAATATTAATTTAGTTTATTTTAATCTTATAATATGGGGATTGAATAAAAAATGAGAGACTTTAAATGATGAAAGAAATTACAAAATTTAAATTGAAATAATTGACTTGTTCCCTTCCCAAAGATCATTTTTCGTTTGGATTTCTAGGTTCAATGGCTACTAAGATACTCCCAAGAAAAACAATTGAGAGAACTTGAGTTTGGATCTGATTTAGATGAGGCTCGTGTGTTTGAGGAATATCTTCATAGGTTTGTTGGAAATGATTTCAAACAACATGTTGGTTCTAGTAAGGAGCTATATAAACCCTATAAATACTAAGAATTTTGTGGGTTCTTGATGTGTTGTTTGCACTAACAATGAGTCTTATGATTTAGTGTCTACAAAGGAAATTAGGAATAGTGAGGTTTATTTCCCTCCTCATTCTTCTAGATTTGTTGGCTTTCCCGCTTTTCATTCCCTAGTTGAGGCTTCTCCGAGAAAATATGTGTTTATTTGGACTACAAAATGTTAATAACCACTTTGACAATGGCAATGATTTATGCAAGTCTAAGTTAAATCCCCTCCTTGTCATTCTCCTTAACCCTCCTCCCGATGGGTGATATTTTGAAGATCTTTCAAAGGAATCCCATATGCTAAAAATTCCATATTTTTTAATTTTATAGATGGAAAATGAATTTGGAAGAAGAATTTTATTCAATAAATGTGTTCGACACATTCAACCCATGTCATTCTCTCCAATCGAGCATCATCTCACCAGAGTACCATTGATGTTCCAACCTTTTCTCTAGTAGGTAATGAATTCTTCTAAGTTGACTTCCATACTACTAGGGAGTTTTTCTAGTCTTCTGGACCTTGTTTTTTATTATCTTTGGGATCTTCTTCTTCCTTTGGTCTCCATTTTTTGATCCAACAAGGCAAATATATTGGTTTCTCCTTTTTGGATCAAGTTGTAAAATATTCGACCTATTATGCATAAACTAGATTGTGTTAAAATGCTAACAAATAGGATGGGAACCTTAAAAATTGATGTATATTCATTAAATAGTAGATTTGTTATATTTTATAAATTTCTTGACCTTTCAAAGCCTCTTTCTCATTTTTTTAAGTTGAGGTATTTGCATGGTTCTTGGACTCAATTAATTAGCTATAAAGGCCTCCTTTTAAGATGCTTCCACTGTAATCTTCTCGGACATCGAGTGACCCTTTACTCTTATACTACTCCCTCATCCATGAGGTCCTTATTATACATCAAATAGAGGAAGGAATACCTACTTAATGAAGAATTTGTGTGGCACAACCACAAAGTGTTCATGGCTTAACGCTTTAGATCCTTCTTTGTATGTTATACCTTTAGTCCGCCCTCGATAGTTTAGTCTTATAACCGAGGTGTTTGATCTTGATGGGTTGATGTAATTCATATAATAAATGAAATATATATATATATATATATATATATATATATATAGGCATGGATTTTCGTTGATAATAATAAGGAGATATTTCAAGATAGAAAATACCTTTAACTAGCTTCTTATTGCATTCCCTCCCTTTTTTAGCCCAATAGAATGAGGACCAAGTATGATGTGGGTTCAACTCTTAAATGTATGAGCCATAAATCATAGGATGAAATATTATACATGGAAGTAGAGGATTTGGTGGACATGGTTCTTAGTGGACATTAAAGGCTCTCCTTTCACGAAATAGAGGAGACAAGTTTTTTCCGATGTTAGCTTCCCCTTTTCTCATGAGAGCTTTATTTCTTTTCTCATTTTCATTTACATGATTTATTCCTCTATTAGGTGTTTATCTACTAGAATTTTGTTGTTCGAATACATCTAACTTTTCACTTTTACTATCATTTTCTATTTGCATGCACTATTGGCACATTGACTTCCTATGATATCCTTAGGGATATTTCTAGGAGAAAGGGTCACTAGAAATGATTACATTGGGTTAGCTGGAAATGGTACTTATGAGAGGACCTTGATGTGTAGTCCATGATACACCTTATCTACTTTATATAACTCTATAGTCATCTTTTATAGTCTCGCATTACAACATCACCTTGCCTAGCCTCTTGTGTGCACCTACATATCTACTTACAACGCACATATACCTTCATCACATCACCTTTCAATAGCTCTAGAGTATCCCTCCATCACTTGACACTTCCTCGTATGATTCCTTGACAAGGAATTACCTATATCCAATGGCATTGAATGTGGTCAATGTCATTTGGCTATCATTTCTAAATTTTTACTGCATTGACCACAACCGATTTCGTTGACTAACATAAATTGTAATATTTGATCAATATACCTATATCTACACAAAATTTGAGTGTTATTTCCATCACATCATCATCATCAATTTTTTATGCTTTCACTAAAAAAATATACCCATGAGGTTTTAAAGATCTCAATTTTAGACTTGTTTTATCTTGTAGAGTCTACACGTGGAACATTAGATAATATGATTCCCAAACATAAGAGCTATACTTTCCATGATCTACACATCTTTTGGAGTCTTCAAAAAGTGGATTTTATAGGTCTAATTCCATTCATTTTCGATCTCTCATATAAACTCTCTCATAAGGTGTTACTAACCCTTAGGGTAAGTTAATGTACCAATGGTGTCTACCCAAAGGTAAGTATCTCCAACCTCTCATTTATTTTGTGTTATTTCAAATTATATTGATTTTTTTGGTTGCTCATGCATAGATTAAAGTAGAGTATCATCTTCTTAATCTATTTCATTAGTATTTATCAGTCATTATCTTACAATCCACACTTTGGTATCTACAACCTATTAATCCTTGCAATTAAAGTTTTGCAACCCTAGCATAAGTACCTATATCTTGTTACAAGATTGCTACAATTAGTCTATTATTGAAACCTAGATACATGTATTTTATAGAGTATGGATTATCACCTACTAGATCCACATAGCTTTCAAACTATAGACCTATTGTGTGCATATTTAGTAATAACTCTTTCATTATCCTAGTCTAGACCACCCAAAGAGGAAAATTATATTCTACTTGTACATTATTTATTTATATGCACTGGTGAACCAATGTGAATGTTACTCCCTCTTCCAATTGAATCTTCTCCACATTATATCTCATTATCTCTAATCATATCGTTGTAAAATATTCCTAAATATTTCCTAAAACCTCCCAATATGAATCACTTCTTTACCTATCAAAATAATCAACAAACGATAATTACGAAACACAACAATTGGGTTTTCCCCTTAGAGCCAACTCCTTATACCTTGGGTTAAGTGATATGGAGGCACTAATGTAAAAAGATAGGTCAAATTGTAAACAATGGAAGGATTTCTAGATCTAATACTAACAATCTTCAAGAGGAATAATTTGACTAAGAGGAAGATAAAAAATAGAAAATGTCTATGTTGATTATACTCTCAATATGCGAGAATTCATCATGAGTTACCCGATTCGACTAGAAAACCTCTTCAAGTTATTCAAATGCATATGGAGGAACATAAATCTTCTTGAGGAAACTCTTGAACCCAACGGGTAATCCAAAGCATGTATTTCCCTATATATGTCTCTAACACCTCTTCTTAGGCTGGTGGGTGCTACTAAAAATGCACCTCCACAAAATAGTCCTCTTTAGACTACTCCTCCAAATTCTCCTCCTAATAATCCAACTCAAATCATCTTACAAATCATTAGCCAAACAAGTCAACAAAATTCTAACACCGATGACCAATTTCTTCAAATGAATGTGAACCTTTCTCATATGCGTGTTTACACTAATTAATTTCTATAGGTGTTAAGGACATGCATAACAAAATAATAAGGATGTAATATTTTGCAAAAGGTAGATTATTCTTATTTGATTAACTTCCAACATTAGTAATTCATATTCGAATACTTTTTTTTATTAAAGATAAAAAAATTTGGTTGAGACCCTACCCAATTACAAAGAGGCCCAAAGACCATATATTCGATTACAAAAAAAGAGTCCAAACTAAGACTAGAGATAACACCAGTCAATGAACAACACAAAAATAAAAATATGTTAGCACAAAGTCAACATAATGTTAGCAACTTCTCAACAAAATTACATAAATGACCCTACAATAAAAAGAAGAGGTGACAGGCCCAAGTCATTTCATGAGCTTCTGGAAGCTCTTCTTTACATTCTCAAGCCCCTTCTTGATATCTCTAAAAGTTTTACCCTTGTTATTTTTGTCCTTACTATTATAAACTTAAAACCGAGCAATGAAGAGGGAGAGGAAGTCTAAAGTACTTTGTTGCATGCTAAGAATATCACATTGCTTTTCCTTAACATATTCCATCTCTTTCTCCAATTTTGTGACACTATTGATCAGCTCCATTATAGTATTTTTATCTACCATACCATCAATATTGTCTTCTCTACATGCTTCAATTTTTCCTTTAAGAGATTTGATCTTTACCGGTTAAGCATCGTGGTCATTTGTGTTCTTAGTATCAACCTCAAAGAGGGTTTATTTTCCTTGCTACCAATGGAGAGAAAACCTGAATGGATTCTCCCTCCCCGCAATGGGAGGAGGTAGGCATCTTTGCTTCCTTAGTAGAAAAATTGGGCCTCTTACTTTGATAGGTCTGTTGAAATAAGGATCGATCGGGCATACAATTAGAATAATTATTTCATACATATTTAAACTAAAAACAATAAGTGCTTTATCAAATACACAAGAGGAGAGAGAAGCCTAGTTGTATAAGGAAGAATAGGGATGATACGGATGTGTAGGATAGTGGAATAGGGTGATCGGGAATTGTAAGTTCTTTAATGAAAGTTCGGAGATGAAAACTCAATAACGATAAGACCGCATAACTATTGTATGGTCTAGACATGATCTATATCATCATGACATGGAATTATATAATATTGGACCCTTTGATATTCCGGTTATGAAACTTCCCATGTGTTTTGTTTTTTTGAAAAGGGTCTTCGTTGTATATTTCTCTTGCTCACATAACTTTGGGATGACCTGTAATCACCTACTGATAAAGTGGAAATCCTATAAAAATATAGAACCATTTATTATAGCATTAGGAAACCAAAATATAAAACATATGTGTGTGTGTGTGTGTGTGTGTGTGTGTGTGTGTGTGTGTGTGTGTGTGTGTGTGTGTGTGTGTGTGTGTGTGTGTGTGTGTGTGTGTGTGTGTGTGTGTGTGTGTGTGTGTGTGTGTGTGTGTGTGTTTGAGGCTAGACTGGCAATCATACTACCAGTTATTGAGTCAATCTAAGGTATGCACTACATATCCTTATTCAGGATCAAACCTCATGTAGTTCTCCTACATGATTTTGGAAATGTGAATAATTAACCAACCCTTAGGTGTACTTTTCATGTCTCTTAACACTAAGATAATGGGATAATTGCATTGTATATAGTGTACCCAACGTAGCAATGGTGAGATTCGGTGTGCCTCAATTAATTGACCTAACCCTTTATTGCTTAAAACCCTTGAAAAATGTTTAAAGTGATCTTGTTCTTACTAAGACATGACTCTATGACCTTTGCATGCTTGGAAATGTAGGAAGCTAGAGTCTTTGAGTTGGTTGAGTGCTTTATACCTAATGTAGGGACTACTCTAAATAATGTATAACCTATTTGGGTAGATTTAATAACCTTTTAAGTATTCTTTGGAATGATATTTGTAATAAAAGATTGTAAGAGTTCCAGGAGAGTTATAAAGCAAAGTAATGACTTGCTTATATAGCATTCCATAGGTGAAATATTTTAATAAGGCCGAACCTAGGAAGAATAAATGACCCGATAAGATATTTAAATTAAAATATGAGTTGAATAATGTGAAGGGATGAGATTGTAAATTCGTCTAAGACCAAGCCTCACATCCCAACCCTTCCCTACATTTTCAAAGTGAAGATATGAAAAGATATAATCAAGTTGTGTAGTGAGCAGAAAGGTTTTACACTACCTTGATCAAATAAAATTCTCGGAATTGATGACATAGCATAATGTAAACATAAGAAAGTTACAAAAGAGATAGAGAGATAGGGTGGTTGGATTCCAAATGTGATCATTTGTATTAGAAGAGAGAATATTAAATTTGGCATTGCAGAAGGGCAAGTTACCAAATTTTAATGTCTACATTTTTCCCCCTTTAAGTGTGTAATTGAAAATTGCATGCTTAAAGGAAAAATATACTTGAGTGTGCACACACACTTTATCTTCACTTGACAAAGTGGTTCTATGATGTGTTGATGTTGGAATACTCCATGATGAAACCTAGAACATGGAGTTTAGTCAATGTCTTTGATAAACACTAAATTTTAACTCAAAATATAGATAATACATGTCACTTTGAAATTTGACAAACTTGGAAGGAGTAAACATGTTCATTTTGTAGAGAAAAAGTTTCTTGTCATTGTTATGCCTTAGAGACTCAAAATTCTTGTAGAGATATCAAAGGATTAGGGGTGATTTGTCCCAGAACAAAATTTGAAGCATAACCATTCAACTTCTTTATGATCTTCGTAGTTTTGAATTGAATTGAATTTTTTTGGCTTCTTATAATATCTTGTGGATTCGACTAAGCTTGTATTATTCCAAAACTTCAACGAGTGCTTCATAGTTCCAAACATACTCATAGTGTTTCACAAATTTTCCTAATATTTTGCATCTTCTAAGAAAACTTGTAACATTTTGTAGCTTTAATAGTGTACCACATCCTTAACTAGACTTATGTGGACCATCAACAACGAAAATAAAAATAATACAACCCGCCAACAATAAAAACTAAACAACATAAAAGTGACTCAACTAGACTCAATTTATTTTTGGTTGATATTGGATAGGCTATGAATATAGTTTTTCTTGCATCAACGAGTTCATAATCAATAACCAATATTGATTCCATACATCACAAAATCAACCTCACAAAAATGTTATAAAAACATGTAAAATCAATACTTATAAGATCTACCAATTAAATTATCAAATAACAATTTCTATATTGAATAATAATGGTAGTTGTATCTAATTCTATAATTTAGTCCCTTGGTTGTGCATCATGTCTACCCATGTATCTATCATGTAATGTGGGAATGTATCCTTCATGCTCTTTCTTATGGGCATCACCATAAGAACATATAATATGAATAGGAACAAGATATCTCCTCTCAATTCCATCCACAATTGTGTGTATATAACAATACATCCCATGTCATTATCGGTTGACACTACTATCATGAGGTCGACCTCATCCGCATGCCTAGAAGCTAGATATATTATAGTAGATCTTAATCTATCACCATCATGTCATGGTTATTACAAAAATGCCTCTAAGAATATGGCTTTGGTGGCACCTTTTGTATCACCCTAAACTATTTGGTAACACGCTCAAATCTTGAAACAACTTGGAAAACCCAGGACAATATTCCTTTATCCACATAATCACATGAATGACATGCAACTCTATACCACTCTTTTCCCAGCTAATAAAACCTTTATATGATCTCTAGATGATCCCACCTGAAGTCAATATATAAAGAATCACTCAATATTCTATGGTGCTAAGTTCTTCGCATCATGACACTACTCACCACCCAACCATCACATGGCCCACAAAATGGATGTATCATTATTATATTCTCGAGACACCCACACATGTAGCAATGTGGTAGATGTAAGTCCACATACATGTTCCTCTAAGGTATATATGTACAAATGCCTATATGAGTGGGAAAATATACACCACCCCATGCATATGCAGTTTTTGCTCCTAAATAGTTAGTATTATATCATACATCGTATATAAAATGGATACACCACTATTATCTACAACTATAAACAATCCAAACAATATACAAATGAGTTTATGTGATCCTAAAACACGTGATGTAACAATCTCACAAAGAAAAATAATAGAGCCATCCCTCTCCCCTTATGCTTGACCAATTCAATATCTATGGACTCATTAACATAACCTATACACTTAATTGATGATACTTCGTCTCTTTAATAAATTATGGGGCAATATGAAATACACCACACATCCTTTAGAGTAATAGTAATATTTCCTATTGAGAGATAAAAATACACGTGTTTTCATTCCACCTTTCAATGAGTGCGGTCATCAAGGGCATATTATATAGTACTTCCTATAGATGGCCAACATACCAAAGGATGTCCTCTAATATATCCCAACTCGAACATATATGATTAATCCTTCCGGTTTCACCATGTGAAAACCATATCACAACTTTTGTTCATGTGATTCTGCTGCAAAACCCACAAAACGAGCTTAAATTGGTCACATATGTGTAGAAACTATTTTTGGTATGTTGTCCCCATCCTACGCTCAATTCTCTTTTATCTTCATCTCACACATTCGTCTCTCCCTTCTTATTCAAAACCTCAATTTCCCTCCTAAATGCTTATCCCTCTTATTTTCATATTTTCATCCTAACATTATTTATCCCCCTTTATCTCATTTTGATCCTATTTAATTACCCACAAATTTATCCATTATCACCCCATATTATTATTATTATTATTATTATTATTATTCATTTCCCCATTTAATATCCTTAAATTCCTCACCTACCACCCCTTTTAACTCCCCTAATTTCTCCCCACGCAACCATGTAGCCATAAAATAGCCCACCACCTCCATTTTAGCCATTCTAACACCTCAATATTCAAAATCAAAAATGACCTTCACCTACCTAATTTACATGTCTACTCCAGTCATCGGTGACTCATTCGGGTCATCATTGAACTCGTTAATAAAACTCCACCCTCCTCTCAAACAACTCGGATAATTCTAGATTTTTGGCTTTCTTGCGATTTTAATTTGCTCTCTTTTCCTCGTGATCAACAACCACCAACTTGGAGTTTCCTTGGCACTTTTTGCATGTTATCAATGGATTTTGAAGTTTTTTTATTATTTAGAGATATTTCTTTACTTCACCATTTCTATTTTTCAAGTTTAAAAATCACCCTAGAACTTTGTTTGTTTGTCAACATATTTTTGGTCTTCTACATGCCCATCTTCCCATCCATCTAGTTTGTTAAATCCTAAATCCCGATCCGGATGACATCGACCCATCACGGTTGTCATCGACCCACCCTGTGTTAACCTTGTTCTTTGTCTGCACCATCATCTTCTTCTATTCCATAACCTCCCCATTATCTAGAGCACCCTATCTCAATCATCCACATGTTTAGCACTCCTAATCTATTTTTCTCGGCCCTAATCACCGTCGATACGAACCGGTTGTCATTGACCCTATCGGCTCCCACATCGATTTATCTTTCAAATATCTATCTCAAAGCATCTCTATCACATGTTGTATCTTTTTTATCTACATCTTGTTATTAGTTATCATTTATCCATATGTATTATCAAATGTAGGTTGACATCCATTCTAGGAAGCTCTTACTTTCTTTGGGACTGACCTTGTCGGTGCAACCCACCATCCTATTTTACTAATCTTTTTCGTGTTAACTTCTCTTTTTGTGCATGTTGTCAAGATTGCAACAAAGAGATTATTTTGTGCCCACACCTTCATCGTCTTCGTCATCTACATCAAAAGGTAGCCTTAAACCCTCCCATAGTTTTGAGTTCCTTGATTTCTTGTACCCCTTGCATTAACTTATAATAGGAGCATGAAATCTCGTAGAACATTTTGGCATGCCCGGTGGGACCCACCATTTCTCTTCGATGATTCCTTTATTTTTTTCATCTCATTTCCATTTTCCTCGTATTCCATTTCTTTCTTTCCTCTAACCTCACAGGTGGGAGCTTCACTTGCTCATGTGCATGGTGGTTTGATTATTTGGATCGATAACACACATGATAAAATAAAATAAAATAAAAATATGAAAAATAACGCTATCCACGTATTCTTATTTTTGTTTATTATTTTCTCCTTTCTACATCTTTTTATGTATGCTCTCATTGAACTTCACATTTCGTTTTGGGCCTAAAAATAACACCTTCATTCTTGTTTGCTCATCTAGTCTAAGTAGGAGGTAATCTACTTTATTCACTTCTTCCACACACATCCAAATACATGCATATAATTTACACATCTAAAAAATATTTTACCAGGTGGAACTATTGGGATTTCAACATCCAATAGGAAATTCATCACGTTATTTTGTCCATGTTATAATTTTTTTGAATATCAGTATATTGGCCAAGCACTTGACACCCTTATCATTATGGTGCGTGAAGTGCGGGGGTAGGCCCTTATATCAAGCCATGTATCAGTAGTCATCACATATTTGTATCTCATGTACCTTTAGGTATATCAAGGACGCCATCCAAAACATCCTATAACCAGCCTTAGTTTGATTATTTCCTAGGTTCCCTCTAAGTCTTTTTCTTGTTATTTTCACATCTTCTAATAAAGAAGATAATTAAAACATTGTTTGCTTGTTTTGTTTTTCTTAAAAAAATTCATAAGTTCTTGTTTGTTCCATGCTCATTCTTACTAAATCTCAAAACAAAAAAATGGAACAAAGCGCCTAGTCTAACATCCCCACCTCGACAACATCACCCGAAAAACATCTCGCCCTTATTCTTGGTTCTTCTACCCCTTTGATCACATATTATTCAATTCCATAACCTACCATCTCCATGGATCCTTTTAATGATCCCTTATCCATATAGAATCATTCCATGGTCAAAACCAATCTTTTTCTCTACCACAATTTTGTCCCTTCCATATTAGCTACACCACCATCTACTACTTCCTTAGATACCTTTGTACCTCCCATTATCCCCCGCAGATGCTTGGAGTTTCAAGAAATCCTGGATGCTAACCCTATTTCTCTTCATGAATACCTTCTTCATAAATCTACTAACCTTCCCATCGACAGACCCCCTCTTCAACAAATATATGCTTATCACTCTCACCCCGAATCCACTCAAGTCCTCACCTCTCAACTTGTCATTTTCTTCCCTAGAGCTATGAATGAGCTTGTCATGGCGCAACATGAACTTGGCTCCCATAAATAATCCACTCCAATCCCCCAAACTCATAAATCCCCTCAATTGGTGGCTCTCATTCCACCCAATATTTCTTGTATCAACATCGATCCCCTTCTTCCATTTCCATCACCTCTTGATCCACCATTGTTATTAGTGTCCCTAATAAAATTTTGTAGGAATCCCACTTCTCCTTCCTTCCACCACGAACAACATGATCAAAATTCTTTTCCTATCTCTACATCCCAAATCCATGCAAATATCTTCACCTCGTAGCCCCATCCTTGTGAATCAACCCAAGCCCCCATCAACGTCCTCTTTGGAAAGTCTTATGTCATATATTTCTGGTCAAGCTACCCAAAATCTCACCACTCTACGCCTACATCCTCACTCATCCCACAAAACCAATCTAACATCCCCACTCAACAACAAACACAATCATACCCACCCAATCATATCTCGCATATCTTAGCACAATCCTATCTCCTAGCCTATTCAATCACAACCACCTAATTATCTTCCCCTTACTAAGCGCCTCTGGAAATACCCAATTACCCTCTCGCATCATTAATCTAATCCTCAACCTGATCCTTCCACTTCTTATAATCCTTAACCTCCTCAATCAATCCCCCATCCCCACATGTCCAATGACCTTATGAAGTCTTTGTTAAGTAGGTTAGTCAACCTCGAATCCACCACCTTGGGTCCAAAAAGCTCATTCATGTACAAAACAATTTGTAATGAGTCTATCCATCCATCAATCTCTGTGCCAAATCTTATCCTCTCGTATTGGGAACTCCCTAAATTTTCAAAATTCAACAGTAAGGAGGACCCTCAACAACACATTTGTGTCTTTAGGCATGCATGTTATCTCATCACACATGATCAAGACCTCATGCTTCATACTTTCCCTATGTCGTTGGTCGGTCCTTCCCTGGACTATTACAATGGAATTATGTAACATTCCCTCTTTTTATTCACCCAACTCACATAATTATTCTTATAAAACTTCTCCATTAATATTGCACATAAGATCACCATCACCGACCTTTATACCATTAAACAATACGATGAAGAATCCATCACATTTTTTTTCGCTAGGTGGCATGGTCTCATCAATCAGTTATATTTCTCCATTCCTCAAACCGAGCTTATTTAGCTCTTCTCTTGATCCTGTGCAAAACATATCTCATCAAACCTCTAGATCCAATCTTTTTAGAGATTCGAAGAAGCATTCACCATGGATCATAAACTGGAACTTTGTGCCCTTGAGAAAGGCCACGTCAAACTTTGAACAAATAAACCAAAACCCAAGTCCACCAAGACATCCAATCACAATTATAAATCAAAAATGTCACCAATGTTGTCATTGTTAAATCTTCTACCACATCTAACCCCCATTTTGAGCCACCACAGAGGGATCCTTTACCTACTCCCAACTTGGTGTCCCCGCATTTCACTCTAAAATCTAAGACTACCCCATGTTAAATTTTTTTGTACTTTTAAAATAGCAGGTCGTTTTGTTTTTTTATTTCAGAGAAGATGCCTTTATTGCGTTAAGATATTCCAAGTGAATCACATGAGCCAATTTGAAAAATAACAAGATGTCAAAACTCATTTTATCTTTTTGCCAAGTTTTTTCTACAAGAAAATTATATTTAATTATTTAAAGCCCCGTTTGAAGTAAATTGTGCTTCGGTTTAGCCTGTTGAAGTTTTACATGTCAATATTCACATATACCAATAGGGTTTTCACCAGGAATGGATCCTAGGCTTTATCTGCGACTTCTGGCAATGTTTTACATTTTTTTATTTTTCTCATTTTTTTCTTTGTGAAATTCCCCTAGGTCAATTCCTTCGCTAGTACAGTCTATTTTCTTTCCTGGAGTATTTGGAGATCATCTACGGCTGCCATGCCAAAAGGAATCAACCTCAGAAAGCAAGCTTCTGGTCAAAAAAGATGAAGTCATGCACAAAAAGCCTCTCCTAGGCAAGTCACATTTTTTGGAATAAATGAATTTTATGAAAATAAGAAAAATATTGCCATCAATGCATAGAGCTTGAGAAGATATGCACTTTTAGAGAAAACGACACCTAAAACGGAGCCACCGAATGAATGAAATTTACGACACATGCAATGTTGTTTTTATACGATCGCAATTTTCAAGGCCGCTTCATGCGCCCAATTTCCACGTTGCCCTAAGTGACAAATTCTCATGCAATTTTAAAGGCAGAAGTCACAATGCAAGTTGCACTTTTGGAAAAGAGTTATCTTTCATGCAAGTCACACTTTTTTGAAGGAAGACTTTAAGCTACCGGTGGCAAGGCGGTGCGGGAATTTCTTACCTGCCTAGCAGGGTAATTTTTCCCATGAAGTCAAAGTCACTTAAGCTGCAATGGGAATATTAGAGGTGGTAGGTAGGTGGGAATTTCTTACCTACCTTGCAGGGTAAAAATTCCCATTATAAAAGAAAAATCACTTAAAGCACCGGTGGGAATTTCTTACCTGCCTAATAGGGTAAAAATCCCATTATGAAAATCAAATCACTTAAGTGGAAGAAGAGATTTTTAGAGCTGCAATGTAGGGTGAAAATTCCCATCAGAAGTTGACTTCTTATTTTTAGAATTCACCCTTGCCAAAAAGTGCAACCCACCTTGGGTGAATAACAATGCATTTAATAATATTTATTAATGTTTATTCACCCAATTTTGGTGCCATAAATAGAAGGAAAGTCAATGCATGAAGACAAGCCAAAGTGAACTGAAGGTAGCATGCTAAAATTAAATTAAATTTATTTATTTAATGGCAGCCAACAACATGCAAAAATAGGCGCCCAAATTGGGTGAATAAACATCATTGTTTATTAATTAATTGCCAGGAATAGGAGGGGCAATTATTAAAAATAGAATGTTGAAGGTTATATAAGCAGGGGCTGCCATAATGATGGATTAATTAATTCTTTTAGCAAAGGAGTGCAGCCCGGAAAGTTTTGGCGCCCAAAGAAGGAGGATTTTTGCTCGAAAAAGGTGTTTTCAACTCTAAAGCTTCAAAGTTTGGCACCTAGGTTTGAAGGAGCTTGATTTAAGTATGATTAATTGTCTCGCATAGTATTACGGGTGCCAGTGCTTATATAATTGAAAGGAGCTTAAATCAATTTCCAATACATTGAATATATAACAACACAAGAAAATACGGGATAATTTTTTTTTTTTTTTTGACGCATAACACGACACAACATGCCACCACCAAGGTCACAACTAACTCCGTGGATAACTCAATACAAGGATGACCACAAGGGTAGCACGGAAATGTTCACACACACCAAGGATGGTTCACTTTTCTATCTGACAAAACAACATAAGAAACCACCACATAACACACCTACAGATAGGGCAAGCCACAATGAGGAAATTATTGATGGTTATTTATTTTTATGTAACCTCTTTCGATCCTTAACTACAGTTTGCTAAGACTCTAGATATGATTTGTACAATGCTTCTTACAATGCTAAGTTTTCTCAGGCTTATTAAATCTTATCCTCTTCTAACAACTAACAGTTCATTTCACCTTAGGGTTATTTTACAAATTTCACCCAAAAAGGAATAATGTTCACTAGAGAAGCTAGGGTTATCATGTTATATAATTCTTACTCACAAAGATAGTCTCGCCTATGATTTCTTTAAAGAATTCCTTGCTCTCAAGTTGGTAACCTCTACGTTAATTTATTTAAATATAACTTTTAGTTCAACTTTTATAAGTATTAAACAACCCACGTTATTTTACTTATGTCGCATTATTAATAAGTCATAGCAAGATTTACTCAACATTTCTTTTCAAGGGTAAAGTTTAATAACACTCATTCACTAGAACAAAACAAGGTTACATCCACACTTAAAATACCAATAATCCAATAAGGTCACTCAACAAGCAGTAACCAATATTTTAATATTTTCGATGATGGTCAAACAAACCAAGGTGTTCCAAAGTTAAGATGACAAAGTCCACAAATACATCATACCAAGACCAAGATCCTCTCCTACATTTTCCACTGTATGTTATCAATAGCTGAACAATATAAAAAGGATTCATGTAAGAACTTCTCAGCTGAGGTTGATGCACAAGTTTACAAGTCTATCCCTCATCTACTCGCTAACATTCCATCTGCAGCAAATATTTACTAGAGTCAGTTCGCTAGAACTGAGCATGATAAGATATAAACCTCACCTAATAACTTATGCCATCTAGCATTTAAATAAATGAAATTTTGCAATACTCCCTATCAAATAATTCCTAGTCATGTATTCAAATCTTAACTGCACATCTCATGATAATACATTTCATACCCATCATTGAACACTTCCCTAAAATCTGCTTACATATAAACTAAAATTCCAAGTGGCTAGAAGATATGCAACCTTAACCTTGCATTTAATCATAATTAAATTACAGTAACAATAGTAACGCTCACCTAATACCCTCAACCTACTTCACATATAAAAGTGTTCCAACAATATTATCTTTCAATTAAATAAAAGCACCAACGACATTAAGCTTCTATAATAAATACAAGTGTCAATCATATGATAATCATAAATATTACCCAAGTATCAACCTTTATAGAAAATCAAGGATATGTAAGTATACTTTTGATATTTATCTCACAATTTAAAGAATGTACTTATGTAAACAAGGGTTCCACCAATCAGTAAGTTCATATATTATTTAGATATCCTATCGGTTGTTTATTATCATGTCTCTATATGCCTCTATTAGTATAAGAGTCCAACTCGGAGGGATGAATTACGAACAACAATACCGTCATACTTTGTTAATGAGTAGAAGGTACATTTGGCTAGCTAAAATGGGTAAGCGTGGTCCAAGCCACTATAAAAACAAGTATCAACATTATCTCAACTCCCAAATGGAATGCAAGTATCAATTTTTTTTTAGCTAACATAATAATCATCGTAAATGCCAGAAAATATTCCACGCGCTAACCAAGAATTGAAATAACATATTTATCCTTACTGGTTACCTGATAACATAATATATCATATTATATAATTCAACCTCCACTTGCATATCTCAATTTATGGGTATTAATCATTGTCCTATATAATGAAGTTAAATAATTTCAGGTCGACTTCTATCCTTAACGTCATATAAGGTATGAACAGTCCCATTATGGTAGTTGTCACCTTTACTTAAGGCTGTGTATGAATCCATTTTAGGGTAGTTCTCATAACTTCCCTATTCATCTGTTTTCCTACCAACAAGCATTTCAACAAGCTTTGAAGTCAAAGTATAGGATAAATTTATAATCTCATATTTCAAGCATTGTCTGAATTCATATGCCCGAGGTCATCATCACATATCAATCAAACTTTAAGAATGTCACATTCATGAGAGTTCGATGTATCAATATTACATTAACCGATTCAAAGATCCAAGAAGCGCCTCAAACTTAAGCCATATAGTTATCCGCACAAACTAACGTCTTGAGGCTTACCGTATTCAAACGGGTCACAAAATAGAACCCCATTAACACATGTTTCAGGAGCGTTCCAATCTAAAAGTAAGCTCATAGTAATAAGAATAGTAGAGGGCCTGGAGAGGGGTGTTCAATAATCCCCAAAGTAAACGATAATCAAAGGAGTCGGATAGTATCTAGAAGGACCAGTAAGAGCCAGTACGACTCTCCCCAAATAGAAGCCTCCAATCCTAATGGGGGTTATACTATTATCAATCCACATTAAAAGACCAACACAGTCTTTCGAGAAAATTTCCCGTTTTCACGCCATGTTTTACATAATAAAAACAAGACAAGAAAAATTCTAAATCTCATTCACACACCACAATATTTCCTACAGAAACCACTGTTCACAGGAGTAATCATGGCAAAATGATAAACTAACTTTATAAGGTCGAGAAGCGAGAATCACTGGAGAGAGATCAGCTCATGCAAATTGTGATTAAAAGTCATTCGGAAACCCATTTCTTTTGGGCATCTCGTTCAAGAAAGAGTCAACATATATATATGTAAATAAATATTAAATAATATCAAGAATCCAAGACGTTACTAACTTAGCAAAAGAAAATCACACATCAACAATCCAAAGGAGACATCACATATATAGAATTCAAACAAAACTGCAGAGATTGATTTATCTAAATGCTAAAGTAAATAAATTATTAAGAGAGAGGGTTAGGGCTTATCATGCCTTTAATGCGCTTCCCAAGGCAAGAGCACGCTGAAACAGGCCCTTGAAGGTAGTAATGAGCCGAGGTTGGCTGCTACTAAGAACACCAATTTCCGAAGACCAAGAATCACCGCATAAACATGCATAGTGCCCAAGAATACCACCAATCAGACCAGTAACCAAAGGTGCCTTTTCTGAGTTCAAACAGATATCATTCCAGCCTGTCAAAAAGCAACTCCTAACGCTAGTGCTGTGGCAATCGAACTATTCACTAGCACTTGCATCCAATCCCGTTGGCCTCCCTCCTTGTATTCAGCATCATTTTTGCGCTTCTTTTCAGTACCAAGCTTTGTGAGCTTTGAGAATGAGAAGAAAAACACGAGGAGGAGAGCTCCAAACATGAAGGAAGCCATGATAGATGCTGACATTACCAGGAACCCGGCAAAACCACCTGACAGATTTAAAGACTTCCGCCGAACAGCCCATCCTGCTATGAATAATGCAAGCGCCACACTTATGAAGGCTTTTATTACCAGGTTCTCCAACAGCAAATTGTGCTTCATGAATATTCTGATATGAAACAGATCCTCCTCTATGAGATTCTCTTCCATGAGTTGCATCGAAAAACAAGTAAGGTCCCAATAGATAATCTTTGTAATAAATTTCATCAGGTCTCCTGGTAACACTCTTACTGTCACTAATTGATTTGGATAAAAAAAAAAATAAAAACTTGAAGGAGAATCCCAAATTTGAGGATGCATTCAATACTGAACAGGTAACAACAATGTTGGACAGCCTGCTTGTTGGCAGCGCTCAAAGGGGATTCTACTATACTGCAACATGCCTGCTACCTGGCTCCATACTATTGCAGCTCATTGCTGTGGATCCCCGACAAGAACACACCACGCAACACCCAAAGAAAGTGGAGGTAACACGCCCTCTTCACTGGCTTGTAGCTTCATCTAAAAACCAGCATAACAGACCCACGCGCCAGCAGGGAGGAGCGCCCCAAGGTCCCGCGCACTCAGCAATCTTCCTCCACGTTTTCTACACGCCCCCGAGTTCCAGGCAAGAACAGGATCCAATGCGGCCAGGGAAGGTGGAGAAAAACAAAAGAAACATGGGACAGGTGCGCAGCAAGAGAAAGGCACGCATTTCTCACGTTTTTCCACCATTCACAGACAAATCCGCCCAAGGAGATCCCACGCCGCCAGAGCAGGAAGTTGCAGGTTTGTGGAAAAGAGAGAAGTGCGGCCTGCAAAGTTAGGGCCAGTTGGAGATGGCCAGCAACAAGGAGAGAAGACAGATCTGCACAGAAAGATCCCACACACAGCCCCAAAACAAAAAAAATGCGGCCAGGAGGAAAGAGGCGTCCCTTTCCAGCTAAGAGGTCAAAACATGATTTCAATAAAGCTGACAAAGAGCAAATTTAGGCGGCCCAAGGCAAATTTGCACTTCCTCCACCAACAAGTCAGGTAAAATTACTTATCCATAAAATAAATTTAAATCTAATTAATCACAATTTCTTTTTTTTTTTTAAATAATTCCGTTAGGTCGACAAACTGACGACAGTAACCAACTGCGAAGTATAACCGACGTCCATTCTTTTATTATTCATTTTTTTATTATGTTTTAAAATGCTGCGACACCTGACGGGGTTCGAAAAGTCGCTTAGGACTTAGCACAAAAGTGACAACAATTAAAAATAATAATAATAATAATAATAATACTAATTATTTAATCGAGAGGTCGAGCATGAGCGTGACCAAAACTACGGCAAAAATATCTGGCAGGCAACAAACAACAATCAACAGGAGGTTCGATATAACAAGAACAAGGTCTTCCTTTAATAGGATAAATCGCGAGGGATGTTGCGGGCCAGCAACCAAAACATCGACATTGACGCAAGCAAGAAAGCTCAACAAGACGACGACAACAACGTTTCAAAGGGAACACAACGGCGTTCAGCCCTTAGAAGCTCGGTCGCCACAGAATAACAGAGCAATGACGAATGGGGGCATTACATTCTCCTCCCCTTAAGAAAGCATCGTCCTCGATGCGACATAACATAGTGAAAAAAAAATAAAATAAAATAAATAAATAGTACGCAACCACAAAAATAAATAAATAAATAAATATTCAATATGGGTGCAGCTACGTTCTAAGGTTACGATTTCAGAGGCACAAGCACGGCCACGGGGTGGCCTTAGGAACATTTGGCAGAAATTTTAACTTCCAAGGTTCTGTGAAGATTGGCAGTTCCCTCTTATTCATTATTTCATTAGTCTCTTTCCATTAACATTATTTTTAGTTTAATTTCTGAAAAAAATTTCATTGTCGAAGAGTTTTAGTTTATTCCTTATTGTGGGTGCCCCAACATGAACTGCTACACAATCACCCTATCGGGGTCAGACAAGACACTATAGATTAACAAACACATAAGTATATACTTCATGACTGAATTACATCACAAAAGAAATTACTCAAATATGGAAGGGAATAGGCACGGTCCACATAACATAGTACTTGTCACACAATCATGATTGACAAATAGAATACTTGAGCAAGGTGTACTACGACAACAAGACATTTCCTTAATTCCCATGAGAAAAAAAATTCACATAACTCCGAACAAAAGCTACAGGTACATAGGGTACACTAGGGAGCCACAACCATAACCAACTCTCGTGAGCACACACACATCATAACACTACCCGTAGCACCATATACCACCCGAAGCATCAGAAAATAACCACCTACTCCCAAGTATTACAAAGCAACTCCACATAACTCCCAAAGAGAAAGAAACATAGTGCCAAACCAAGTCGGGTCACTCAACCATAGAGCCCCATCAAGAATATCAGGTCACTCAACCATAGAGTGCCATAAAGAATACCAGGTCACTCAACCATAGAGTGTCGTCTCCTTTCTCCTTTTAATGAGGCCGGGTCACCCTATGGCCCAGGCACATAGAGCCCCGTCACCCCCAACCCAAGTGACATAATAACTCGTGGTCCAACAACCCGCTAGTTATCTGTAACTCCTTGGGGCGTACCCCCATACAACGAAGCGGGTCCATAGGTCCAACCATTCCATGGTGCATCCCATGACCCTATTCCACACATCACGACAATAGAACCAGCATAACAATCCGATCAGAATGCCAAGTGGCAAAGTACAAGCCTTGGGCAAGGCGGTACAATCTTAAAATTTAGAAGAAGATTCAAAACCAAGCAAAACAACTGACCAAATGGCCATAGTTAGTGCAAAAATCTGAATGTTAGTACCACAAACCAAGGAAATGCCCAAAATGTAAGCATGACAATCAAGAAAACTGCTGGTCCTTGCAAAGTAAAGTAAAAAGCTCAATTTACGAATAAAATACACTTTTAATAATGTCACATTACGATAACTGTGTGGCCTTATCTAGCCACCAAAGGGGTACTCAACGAGTTGCTAGCACTCGGAACATCGAGCCTCAGCTCGTAACAATATATATCAATAATACAACTGTCATCATCTCAATCAAAATTAGCTCGCCACAACTCCAACAAGGCTCAACATAGTCAAAATCACATAGGTAAAGTCCATACGACAACCATATCGGGAGAGAGAAAGAAAGTACATGTCACCATCAACTGAGCCTAAGGTGTCCGCGAAACACAATATGCATGACACCCGTTGAACAAGTGTCACACATACCAAACAAACGAAAGTGGGTTTTCAGTCTATGTAAGGCTCCACTTCCTATCTCGTACTCGGCTCGAGTGACTGGTCAACGGTACACATTTTCTCACTCCATACATACACAGTTTACCGATTTCCCTCAGGGTCGGTTAGTGTAAGGCTCACAACATAACATATGACTACATCACTAACACCATGGTGGTACACACATAGCTACCATAACGTCTCACGTATGGTATGTATACGGGGTAGATCACAATCATACAATCACAGGGCGCAATACATCACTTTACCACATTCTGCACCCAAAGTGCAATCACAATACGATAGGGTTCATACACTCACCGTATGACCCTAAATCACGACATGAATCATTACATATCACACAACTCATACATATGATGGACATAGTAACAATCACAACATAACATTCATTTGCTACATAACAAGGTGATACACACATTTCTTTAAAACATGGTAAAAACATCATGATACAACTCATTTCATTTTACGTCAATCTAGTCATACAACACATTGATACACCTACATATCACAATATGCCACAATGCTCCAACACTACGTCATCCACATTATAATTCTTGTCACACATCACAAGCAGTAACTTACACGTGAACTCTTCATAGAATCCACAAGAAGGAGAGAGAATACTCCCATCCCCAGCACATCAACATGATGACAAACACGCACTAAGTGACATACACATCATGTGCGTTCATAATATCACAATTACGACATCAATCACATCACGCTTATACCACATTACTCTTCCGATATAAACCACTACCATGCAATACCCTCATCTCCATGTAACACTATCATGTACACCATCATCATCATGTAATACCATCACATCTCCAATCCATCCCAGAGGTTCGAGAGCATGAACCTTCGCTCTGATACCAAATGTAACGACCCAAAATTTCACACCCAAACAACACAGTAAAATACAGGATAACTTTTTTTTTGACGCATAACACGACACAACATGCCACCACCAAGGTCACAACTAACTCCGTGGATAACTCAATACAAGGATGACCACAAGGGTAGCACGGAAATGTTCACACACACCAAGGATGGTTCACTTTTCTATCTGACAAAACAACATAAGAAACCACCACATAACACACCTACAGATAGGGCAAGCCACAATGAGGAAATTATTGATGGTTATTTATTTTTATGTAACCTCTTTCGATCCTTAACTACAGTTTGCTAAGACTCTAGATATGATTTGTACAATGCTTCTTACAATGCTAAGTTTTCTCAGGCTTATTAAATCTTATCCTCTTCTAACAACTAACAGTTCATTTCTCCTTAGGGTTATTTTACAAATTTCACCCACAAAGGAATAATGTTCACTAGAGAAGCTAGGGTTATCATGTTATATAATTCTTACTCACAAAGATAGTCTCGCCTATGATTTCCTTAAAGAATTCCTTGCTCTCAAGTTGGTAACCTCTACGTTAATTTATTTAAATATAACTTTTAGTTCAACTTTTATAAGTATTAAACGACCCACGTTATTTTACTTATGTCGCATTATTAATAAGTCATAGCAAGATTTACTCAACATTTCTTTTCAAGGGTAAAGTTTAATAACACTCATTCACCAGAACAAAACAAGGTTACATCCACACTTAAAATACCAATAATCCAATAAGGTCACTCAACAAGCAGTAACCAATATTTTAATATTTTCAATGATGGTCAAACAAACCAAGGTGTCCAAAGTTAAGATGACAAAGTCCACAAATACATTATACCAAGACCAAGATCCTCTCCTACATTTTCCACTGTATGTTATCAATAGTTGAACAATATAAAAAGGATTCATGTAAGAACTTCTCAGCTGAGGTTGATGCACAAGTTTACAAGTCTATCCCTCATCTACTCGCTAAAATTCCATCTGCAGCAAATATTTACTAGAGTCAGTTCGCTAGAACTGAGCATGATAAGATATAAACCTCACCTAATAACTTATGCCATCTAGCATTTAAATAAATGAAATTTTGCAATACTCCCTATCAAATAATTCCTAGTCATGTATTCAAATCTTAACTGCACATCTCATGATAATACATTTCATACCCATCATTGAACACTTCCCTAAAATCTGCTTACATATGAACTAAAATTCCAAGTGGCTAGAAGATATGCAACCTTAACCTTGCATTTAATCATAATTAAATTACAGTAACAATAGTAACGCTCACCTAATACCCTCAACCTACTTCACATATAAAAGTGTCCAACAATATTATCTTTCAATTAAATAAAAGCACCAACGACATTAAGCTTCTATAATAAATACAAGTGTCAATCATATGATAATCATCAATATTACCCAAGTATCAACCTTTATAGAAAATCAAGGATATGTAAGTATACTTTTGATATTTATCTCACAATTTAAAGAATGTACTTATGTAAACAAGGGTTCCACCAATCAGTAAGTTCATATATTATTTAGATATCCTATCGGTTGTTTATTATCATGTCTCTATATGCCTCTATTAGTATAAGAGTCCATCTCAGAGGAATGAATTACGAACAACAATACCGTCATACTTTGTTAATGAGTAGAAGGTACATTTGGCTAGCTAAAATAGGTAAGCGTGGTCCAAGCCACTATAAATACAAGTATCAACATTATCTCAACTCCCAATTGAGATGCAAGTATCAATTTTTTTAGCTAACATAATAATCATCGTAAATGCCAGAAAATATTCCACGCGTTAACCAAGTATTGAAATAACATATTTATCCTTACTGGTTACCTGATAACATAATATATCATATTATATAATTCAACCTCCACTTGTATATCTCAATTTATGGGTATTAATCATTGTCCTATATAATGAAGTTAAATAATTTCAGGTTGACTTCTATCCTTAACGTCATATAAGGTATGAACAGTCCCATTATGGTAGTTGTCACCTTTACTTAAGGCTGTGTATGAATCCATTTTAGGGTAGTTCTCATAACTTCCCTATTCATCTGTTTTCCTACCAACAAGCATTTCAACAAGCTTTGAAGTCAAAGTATAGAATAAATTTATAATCTCATATTTCAAGCATTGTCTGAATTCATATGCCTGAGGGTCATCACATATCAATCAAACTTTAAGAATGTCGTCATTCATGAGAGTTCGATGTATCCAATATTACATTAACCGATTCAAAGATCCAAGAAGCGCCTCAAACTTAAGCCATATAGTTATCCGCACAAACTAACGTCTTGAGGCTTACCGTATTCAAAGGGTCACAAAATAGAACCCCATTAACACATGTTTCAGGAGCGTTCCAATCTAAAAGTAAGCTCATAGTAATAAGAATAGTAGAGGGCCTGGAGAGGGGTGTTCAATAATCCCCAAAGTAAACGATAATCAAAGGAGTCGGATAGTATCTAGAAGGACCAGTAAGAGCCAGTACGACTCTCCCCAAATAGAAGCCTCCAATCCTAATGGGGGTTATACTATTATCAATCCACATTAAAAGACCAACACAGTCTTTCGAGAAAATTTCCCATTTTCACGCCATGTTTTACATAATAAAAACAAGACAAGAAAAATTCTAAATCTCATTCACACACCACAATATTTCCTACAGAAACCACTGTTCACAGGAGTAATCATGGCAAAATGATAAACTAACTTTATAAGGTCGAGAAGCGAGAATCACTGGAGAGAGATCAGCTCATGCAAATTGTGATTAAAAGTCATTCGGAAACCCATTTCTTTTGGGCATCTCGTTCAAGAAAGAGTCAACATATATATATGTAAATAAATATTAAATAATATCAAGAATCCAAGACGTTACTAACTTAGTAAAAGAGAATCACACATCAACAATCCAAAGGAGACATCACATATACAGAATTCAAACAAAACTGCAGAGATTGATTTATCTAAATGCTAAAGTAAATAAATTATTAAGAGAGAGGGTTAGGGCTTATCATGCCTTTAATGCGCTTCCCAAGGCAAGAGCACGCTGAAACAGGCCCTTGAAGGTAGTAATGAGCCGAGGTTGGCTGCTACTAAGAACACCAATTTCCGAAGACCAAGAATCACCGTTACAGCATGCATAGTGCCCAAGAATACCACCAATCAGACCAGTAACCAAAGGTGCCTTTTCTGAGTTCAAACAGATATCATTCCAGCCTGTCAAAAAGCAACTCCTAACGCTAGTGTTGTGGCAATCGAACTATTCACTAGCACTTGCATCCAATCCCGTTGGCCTCCCTCCTTGTATTCAGCATCATTTTTGCGCTTCTTTTCAGTACCAAGCTTTGTGAGCTTTGAGAATGAGAAGAAAAACATGAGGAGGAGAGCTCCAAACATGAAGGAAGCCATGATAGATGCTGACATTACCAGGAACCCAGCAAAACCACCTGACAGATTTAAAGACTTCCGCCGAACAGCCCATCCTGCTATGAATAATGCAAGCGCCACACTTATGAAGGCTTTTATTACCAGGTTCTCCAACAGCAAATTGTGCTTCATGAATATTCTGATATGAAACAGATCCTCCTCTATGAGATTCTCTTCCATGAGTTGCATCGAAAAACAAGTAAGGTCCCAATAGATAATCTTTGTAATAAATTTCATCAGGTCTCCTGGTAACATTCTTACTGTCACTAATTGATTTGGATAAAAAAATAATTAAAAACTTGAAGGAGAATCCCAAATTTGAGGATGCATTCAATACTCGAGCAGTAACAACAATGTTGGGAACCTGCTTGTTGGCAGCGCTCAAAGGGGATTCTACTATACTGCAACATGCCTGCTACCTGGCTCCATACTATTGCAGCTCATTGCTGTGGATCCCCTGACAAGAACACACCACGCAACACCAAAAGAAAGTGGAGGTAACACGCCCTCTTCACTACTCGGCTTGTAGCTTCATCTAAAACCACCATAACAAACCCACGCGCAAAGCCAGGAGGAGCGCCCAAGGTCCCGCACACTCAAGAAATCTTCCTCCACGTTTTCTACACGCCCCCGAGTTCCAAAGTAGAACAGGATCCAATGCGGCCAGGGAAGGTGGAGAAAACAAAAGAAACATGGGACAGGTGCGTAGCAAGAGAAAGGCACGCATTTCTCATGTTTTTCCACCATTCACAGACAAATCCGCCCAAGGAGATCCCACGCCGCCAGAGCAGGAAGTTGCAGGTTTGTGGAAAAGAGAGAAGTGCGGCCAGCAAAGTTAGGGCCAGTTGGAGATGGCCAACAACAAGGAGAGAAGACAGATCTGCACAGAAAGATCCCACACACAGCCATTAAAAAAAAAAAAAAAAAAAAATGCGGCCAGGAGGAAAGAGGCGTCCCTTTCCAGCTAAGAGGTCAAAACATGATTTCAATAAAGCTGACAAAGAGCAAATTTAGGTAAAGTGACCAAGGAAAATTTGCACTTCCTCCACCAACAAGTCAGGTAAAATTACTTATCCATAAAATAAATTTAAATCTAATTAATCACAATTTCTTTTTTTTTTTTAAATAATTCCGTTAGGTCGACAAACTGACGACAGTAACCAACTGCGAAGTATAACTGACGTCCATTCTTTTATTATTCATTTTTTTAATTATGTTTTAAAATGCTGCGACACCCGACGGGGTTCGAAAAGTCGCTTAGGACTTAGCACAAAAGTGACAACAATTAAAAATAATAATAATAATAATAATAATAATAATAATACTAATTATTTAATCGAGAGGTCGAGCATGAGCGTGACCAAAACTACGGCAAAAATATCTGGCAGGCAACAAACAACAATCAACAGGAGGTTCGATATAGCAAGAACAAGGTCTTCCTTTAATAGGATAAATCGCGAGGGATGTTGCGGGCCAGCAACCAAAACATCGACATTGACGCAAGCAAGAAAGCTCAACAAGACGACGACACCAACGTTTCAAAGGGAACACAACGGCGTTCAGCCCTTAGAAGCTCGGTCGCCACAGAATAACAGAGCAATTTAATTGCTCATATGCAATTAAAAATAAAAATGATGAGTTATTTACGACAAACATTGATCGATGCATGTACTTTGGAGAAGAAATACAAACTTCAAGGATAAAAGGGAAGACAACTCGAGGCAAAGGCAACACCCGTAAAAAAATTCCATATCCGAGTTATTTCCAGATCTAGTTTGGTGAGAATCAAAGGTAAGAGAATCAGCCACATGCAAAATATGAAAAGGACAAGACTGCAACTTTCCTCTTTCTTCTTCTTTCTCTTATTTCCTCCGAAAAAGTAATTGAGCGATTAATTAAATTATAAAACTCAAGTGATCGGTTTAAAAGCCATTACCTAAAGAAGTCAATTACTTGGAAATAGGTGGCATACATGCAAAATAGAAGGTTATATCTTCGATTCATAAATCATACATGTCAGAAAAGAGGAATTCCGGAGGGAGGCTGCCAGTTGTTTTCTTTATAACTTCCACATGTGCCAGTTCACTAAAAGCTTCCTATTTGTAATTTCCCCTCTACATGCTATAAATAGAGGAAGAACCTACGGGTTAAAGGATCAGAATTTGTAAGCAACATTCTTGTGTTCCAGACTTTGTGCTAAAACCCTAATAGCTATTTGAAGCAAAGGAATAGAAAGGAGCAGATTTCCGGAGAACTTTGTGTCATGGTGCATTTTGTTTCTAGCTTTTAGTCTTAGATCTACTTATAAACTTTGTGTTATTCTAGATCTAGATCTGAAAGCTGCCTTTTCTTATAATTTTGTGTGTTAATATCTATTGGTTATGTCTATGTGCATGCAATCAACTCTATAATCTATTGATTGGGTTGCACATCTTCCCTCTTTCTTTCCTGTGTTTATATTATTTCCTTCTTCATCGATATTTCCTTTCTTTAACAGTTGCTTACTTTACATAAAACTATCTGACTATGGTTCATGAGCTGCATGGTTAAAGTAAAACCCCAAAATAGATACTAGCATATTTCAGCCGACAAATCTTACACAAGAGCCTCATTGGTAAATGAGGGAGATTTATCTCATGACTACCTAGGTTTTCAGCTATGTAGAAAATCTAGCCAACACAACTATACTCCCTCAGGAGAGAATCATATAGTTTAATATTCGATAAGCTCATGGCTTCCCATATCATCCAACTTCCTCCTATTTGTCATGTTGATGACACACATCCTAAACATGTGTGGTATCATGAGGACCACTATTGCAAAAACCATCAGGTACATGACCATGACATTGAAAAATGTCAGACATTCAAATACATTGTCCAATTCCTTATCGATCATGGGGACCTTCATCCGGATAAACCTAATTCTCTCTCCCAACCAACTTTTAGACATCTTCAAAAAACCATTCCCGAACCACTTGGTGAAAAACAAATAGATACTTTGACATCCCAAGTGCCCAATGCTCACACAATCAATACCTTAAATCAAGAATCAACATCATTATTTGTTCCCATTATCCCTCCATCTACCTTACCCACCTCTATTCCTTTGACACCGACATCCACACTGTTTGCACATCTATCAAATCTCCATATACCATATATGTACCTATTACACCCACATCCATTGAGTCTACATCTAGATCTGCCACATCTATATATTCTACACTCACATCTTCCATATCCGTACATATCCCTACATCAACGCATGCCTCTACATCCACACCTAAAATCCCTTCTACACCCACACCTTTAGTTGAATCCACGGCTACGTGTCCACTTGGATCTACCCCCGTATCCACATCACCCCTTTAAACCTCTACTATGCAAACAACCTCCTTTGATACAACCTCAAATATTGTCTCGCTCCCATCCTCATCTCCCATAACTACTACCACTACTATACCAACATCTTTAAGACCATATATAACTCCTTTCCATCTCATTGAACACATTATCCAAAACTACTTCCATAATCTATCCCTACACCTTCAATGAAACCTACGTTCACATCACCTAATTTCGTCTCTGAAGAATACCCCTATTAAAATCATCATCATCCCCTCCAAAGGTAAATCCTCACATAAGAAATATAAGAACCTTGACATCCCCACTCAGAAGTCACTCACCCATCCACATTAGAAGTTGGAACTTCCTCCCTAAAAACCCCATCAATCTAAATCTCCCAACATCCAAACATCTATCTTAGGGCCTTAACTTTCTATTTTGGGACCGCACACTTCATCTAAAACATCTATAACTATCCAATCTAAATCTAAAAATCCTATCCCTCACCCCCAATATACATCCAAATCATCTATCCCCCTTTTGAAATCCAAATCAAAATCATCTATCCCCCTTCCTCAATTTGAACCACAAGTATCTAAAGTAAAATGTAAACCTAAGGCTCCTACGAATCCCCATTTGAACAACGCTTCTCTCCTACCTTCATCATCACCCCCAAAGTCAAATTTTCCTAAATTCCATAACACTTTACCCTCACAAACTCCCCTTGGATCCTATACTAAAATATTTTAGTGTCTTCTCCAAGCATCCACAATCACCCTTCCCCTTATGAATCCCTTTGACCCATGCGCAGACCAAAGCCCATTTTTTTACTCCCCAACACCTGTATGTGCCTATCATGATGTCCTTGAACATGACACAAAACATTATAGGACACTTTGCACCCTCATTGACAACTTTATCAAAGAAGATGATCTTCTCATTGAAGATGATCACCCTCTCCCATCTTCCAATCAATCCGAACCAAGCTCCATCCTCCAACCAAGTCCACAATATCTAAATCCTCTTCCTCATCCATGTCTTTTGTCGCTATCCCTCCTCCCACCTTTACCTCTTCTAAGGATGGTCCTCCCCTTTATATTGACGTCATCTCGTATCACCACACTCTCTCATCCTCATGAGTCACAACCATCTACGCAATCCAAATCAAAGGTCATCATCATTGCTCCCTATAATGATCCCACTCCATCCCCTTCTTCATCCAAGGCTAAGGTTTCCATCTTAGTTGTGAAGCCAACCCAGAAATTGACCACCATGGAGTAGAGTGTCATAAGGTAATTACATAAAGATCCTACTAAGATGTCTCTTTACAAGCTTCTCCAAAGATCTCTCAATCACCAATAGGCCCTCATTGAGGCCTTGCAATGTATTCCCATCTCATCCAAAGAATAAAATCCCTTTGCATCTCTTGTTGGGACTCTTACCGCTTCTGCCACCATTTCCTTTGATGATTCATAAATTACAGACATCTTACCCGAAGATCACGACCTTCCCCTTTTCATCACTATTTACATCAATGACATGTTCATCTACCACTGTATGATAGATAAAAACACCAACATTAATATTATATCATCTCACACCTTAGGTAAGATCAAACTTACGAAATATATCATCACTCAATAACCTATAGTTCTATGTGCCTTCAACTATGTTGTGGCCCTTGCTTTGGGCACAATTATCCTCCCCATTTACGTCGGTGACAAAATCCTCCATGAATTTTTCTACATTATTGAAGGGGAGTTTTAATACAATGTCTTTCTTGGACACCCATGGATTTTTGCCATCCCCATTGTTGCATCAAATATGAACACGAGGGGAAGATCCATACTCTTCCCTCTAACATTTCTCTTTACAAGGCACGTCATATGACTTATCGACCAAATGACGTGTTCATCCCAAAGCAAGACTCATCTCTTAAACATCCACTAGTTATTATTTACCGCATCTAAGTTACCTAATGATGAATCTCTTGACAATGTGATGCAACGTCTATCTCTGGGGGAGTATTAACTCCTTGCTCTCAATTCTCTTCCCTCCCTCAATCGACTTGGTAGACCCGATAAAGCACCTATGTATCAATCAAACATCAGGGATATCATTTCCTTTGGTCTGCCTCATCTCAAAACCAACCTCATCTATGGCAGCATTGATCACCCTTCATCCCATATTGACAATCAACCTCATACCAAACCATACACTAATGGATTCGACTTCCTCTATAATAAATCCTTTTCTTACACTTGCCTCTGCCACCGCACATGGAAGGAATTAGGTTTAGGATTTTATGAACAAGGTATGCATAATCTTTTCATTAACCAATCCCATGAGCCTCATGAGAAATTTGAACTAGGCTTCGAGAAACAACCAATCGACACCCTTGCGCTACCTTATTATGCATCTCCCATGCACATTGATTCATCATCCACCTCTCGCTCCATTTGATTCTTATAGAGCCCTCTCAAAAATATTATGTGTTAGGTTGTGGAGCCTATTTTCATGTGTGAAAGTGTTGAAGATTGTACACTAAGAGTACTATACACTTTTCATGTATCCTCACAGGGTTCGGGCGCAGCCCTAAGAATTTTTTTTTTACGGCCTTAAAACGTGCCCAATATACCGAGATACATGTTTTTATCATATGGGCGAGATTTTGTCCCATAGGTTTATGAGATGGTTTTTGCCCATGGTTTTGATACCCACGGTTTAGTAAAAGCTGCTTAAGCAGCTTGTCTTTATATGCTTTTATGCATATGGTAGTAACATAGTAATATCATAGATGTGTATTGAATTCGGGTGTGAATTTCAGAAAGTTTGTTAAACATAGCTCCAAACAAATTTGGGTATTGTATTGAGAGAGTGGTGGCTTGTAATAAAATCTGAGCAAGTTATTCTTGGTGGGCGTAGCCCAAATTGGGTGAACCACGTTAAATCTTTGTCTCTTTGTGTTATGTTATTTTATTCTACACTTTTATTTGAGATCTGTAATATTTTCGCATATTAGTTTTCTCTGTTCCGATTTTGTGAGGGATTATTCCACATATTTTATCCCTTGTTTCCTAACACTATGTTAATTTAGCTTTGCAGCGTATTGACATCCTTGATATTATTTATTTACACGGTGAAATTAAGATTTCTAGATTTTGTGTTCATAATACTCTAACATGTATTGCCCAGCATTTTACACATTTTCATACTCGACACATTGACGGAAAAGGTGGTGTTAGTGTTTCCATTGCACCAAAATTGTAGGACTTAATCACTACCTCGGGCCAAGATCCTTTAAATCGGGCCGTGTGGTTGATTATGGATATTAATACTATGTTTTTGTCATTCTTAATGTTTATGCTCCTAATGATGGTTCAAAAAGAACAACTTTATGGAAATGGTTAGGTGATAACTTACCTTTAGATTATTGGTTAGTGTTTGGTGACTTTAATATGATCGAGCATCCATATGACGAATGTGGAGCCCTTCCTATGTGTTGGTGTGTCGGTGAGCGTGCAACCTCATTTTTCTTTAAAATATTTTGGGGAATTTCCGATCCTTTGCTTAGATGATGACAGAATTTAAATCCCAAACTTGGTATATTTGGACCAATCTTTGAGAAGGATATGATTGGGTATTAAAAAGGCTTGATCGTGCACTTCTTTCACAACATTTTTTTTTAGATTTTGACACGCAAGTCTCCTCTGTTGTCAAGTTGTGGTCTGACGTGATTTTGTCAGATCATCACCAAATCACATTTAAGGTTGTTTGACGTGGGGGATTTTAAAGTTCCATCAAATCAATTCCTTCTTAATGCATGTTTGTTGAGTCACCTTGGAATGGTCCCACTTATTGCCAATATTTGGAACATGGCACCACATCCATCGTTCACTACTAGCTAGATCATATGGTGGGAGGTGGTGATACAACACACCACCCGTTTCCTCTGCCATTTCAAAAAGCAGGTGGCCCAAGTCCATAAACGTGTTGGCTCATATTTGCTCAAATATTTTAGAAGGATCTCATTGTTTTTAGAGGGTAATCCCTTTGAAATTCCTCTCCAACTTTAGGCAACTGAAACCAGGCATAATCTTAAGCTCATCAAGTCTCATTTGGATCATGGTGCTCAAATTCGATTGAGGCTACATTGGCTTAAGGTGGGAGAAAAATTCTCTAAAAGCTTCTTCAAATCCCTCTCGAGCCAAGCATTCTTGTCATAAGATCAAAGATCTTTATGATTTCCATCGGTTCATGGAGCTGCAGAGATCTCAAATACTTTTGTCAAGCTTTATCATCTAGTATTTTAAGCTCAAGAGACTATAACTAAGCAAGCTGCCACTTTACTGAGAGATGTATCAATGTGCTACCAACTAATCTTTACCCCAAAGAGCAAGACTGTTGTAGTAATCCTTTTACTTTGGAAGATCCCATGCTTTGCCTTGATGTGATTATCTCGATGAAAAATATTATGGTCTTGATGGTTTCTCATGTGAATTTTACAAATCCACTTGGCCTTTTGTGGGACTTGATCTACTTCATGTCTACAATGAAGCTCTACAATCCAATTCTCTTGGGAGTTTCATCAATCAAGGCAACATGAAGTTCATCCCTAAAGTGGTGATCCCGAGTAGATAACTAATTAGTGGTCCATTACCCTGATAAATGTTTCTTATAAAATTATTACTAAGGCTCTGGCTCTTCGTATAATCGATCTCTTACACAAAATTTTTCACCCCAAGAAAACAAATTTTGTTAAAGGTCCGTGCATTCTTGATATCTTATTATGATTTTACAAGGAATGGAATGGGCATGAGTTTCTCTATAGCAGCCTCTATTTCTCAAAATTGACTTTGAGAAGGCTTATGATTGTATTGAATGGCCATTTATTTTGGCTATGCTCAAAGCCCTTGGTTTTGGTGATTTCTTCGATCGGTGGTCAACACTATATTTTCTAATGCTTTGACTCACTTAACCAATCCTCTCGCACTAGCCTTGTTTGTCTTAATTGTGAATGCCTTAGGCTATATTATTTTGTTCATGCTTCTCAAGGTCATATTTGGGGATTTTCCTTCCCGATCATGTGACACAACTCATCAATGGTCATTTTTTGATGATTCCTTTCTTACCATTGCTAAGTTCGAACAAAATGTGGCTAAGGTTTTTGATTGCCTTGATATGTTCTGTCTTGCCTCTGGATCCAACATTCAAATGGCTAAGATGTTGGGCTATTGGAAAATTTGCTTACCTATCCCGTACTAGTTGAAATATTACCCTTGGAAATGGATTGGAAGAGGTGATCAATTCAAATTCTTGGGCATTCCTTTCACTTTTGATAGTGACTCTACCACGCTTTGGAAGTATGTTATTAACAAAGTGGAGCATAAGGTTTCTCGGTGGTCTTCCAAACCTCTCTCCTTGTTTGGAAAATTCCAAGTGTGTACTAAGATTCTTGTTGCCACCCATGTGTATTATTCTGCATGTTGGTTCCTTCTCATGCTTTGTTTGCCAAAATTTCTAAGTTGTTGAGGGACTATCTATGGTCTAAAATTTTTGGTTCAAATAGATTTCATAGGGTGTCCTGGGAGGTCTGTTGTCTCCCTCGTGATTAAGGTGGTATGAGAATCATTGATGTTTATAAACAAAGCATGACTTTATGCTCTAAATGGGTTGTTCATTATCTATCGAGTGATCAAGCCTAGAAAATTCTGTTGTGGCACCGCATTTTTCTAGAGCTCAAGTATGGTAAAAATGTTGGAACAATATTGGGCTACATACCCTTATTATCACTAGGGCTTCGGTTATAATTACTAGCACCTTTTTTTCCGAAAGCATTTGGAAATTGTTTGAGATGGTTAAGTCATTGATGCGTTAGATTGGAGATGGCTTTCGCATCGGGTTCTCTTTCGATTCTTATAATCTTTGGTGGTCTCCCATCATCACTGATGATAATATTTCTCTTTTGGAAACTTCGGGCATAAAATATATATGACTTTCTTGCAAAGGCATTCATAACATTCAGGGTTTGGTCCCTCGAAAAGATTTGGTGTCTTAGTCTGAGCTCAACATAAAATTCAATCTTGCCAATTCAGATCTCTCATCCATCTAAAAAATTCAAGAACTTATGACCAATGTTATGCTCTAGAAGTTGGGGCTTAAACCCCCGGATGCTTGGTGGTGTGATTGGTGATGGAATCATGAAATTTCCTTCCTCTGCTACAACACTGCAATAGTTTATCATCTTTTGAGACCGATATTTCCTTTCATCACTAAACTCAATGCATGGTGGGGTTTGCACTCTGTGCATTCCACTTGGCTTTGTCAGCTTTCTCGTGTGTGGAATTCTCTTCTTGAGCCCAAAGTTAATCATTTCCTTTGGTGCCTTATTTATCAAGGTCTACTTATCGAAGAATGTCTTAGTCACATTGGAATCCCTAATCCTAAATTCCCTTTCTGTTCCTACTTTGAATCATTTAAGTAATTACTTTGGTCATGTCCCCATGTTCAAATATCTAGACTTGGATTCATTCTTTTTCCATCCCTACCATCCAGAATTCTTTCACTAGCATTTGGCTTTGTTTGGAGATTTCAGTCCATGACCACATTATATTGATACTCTATGGCAATTATTTAGAGCTTGTATTATTTTTCATATTTGGAAAGCTTGAAATGCTTTGATATTCTAGAATGATCAATATGTTTCTTTTTCTACTAATGACAAAGTGGTTATATTTTCTACTGTGTGCATACAGATTCAAGCTCAAGAAGAAAAGGTTTCCTTGGAGTTCACTCATTTACATGAGCTTCTTGCACATGGGGGTAGTGTGCCCTACATGATGAGTTAGGTCCCTCAAGATCCTATGCTACCACTACCTTGGTGTCCACCACCTGCAGGACCACGCCACAAAATCGACTCTCGTAGGCTCTTCCTCTCCTCGAGGTCACCTTTCAGCTCCATCCTCATCTTGATCGGGATGAAGACCTCCTCTTAGGGGGAAGGGAATTGCTAGTTCTCCATGGTGGGGCCCTCCACCACTTAGCATGCAGACCATGGTTGGTTCTCCACCCCATGGCTAGGTGATTATTATTCCTTTGTAGATGTAGATGCTAGACCATGTCGGTTGGTAGGTTGATCCTCCCTTGGACAAACTAACCAGTGGAGCGTTTATCCCTCCCTGGGATGATCCTCCTTCGCTTCCCAGAGAAACGACTTATGATTATTTTCTTATGGTTTAGTTTTGATCTTGTGCTCTCTATTTTCCCTTTGGGCATTTTGTTTCTACCCACATGGTGTTTTTATGTAGCTTGATTGGTGTTTTGTTGTTGCCTTCATGGCATTTTGTGGGAATGTGAGCTTTTGAGTTGCCTTGCTAATGTAACTCTCTTTTTTATTAATAATAATATAAAGGGAAGTTCCAATAGAAAAATTCGTATCTCTCATCAAGAGAATATTATAAGTCATGTTTCATAAGAATACAAAAGGTGTTCATTGGTTGGTAGAAAAACTTGATAGATTGGCAAAGAAACAACTTATTAAATAGTACCTTTAAATTGGGTGGTCTAAAGTCACAAGATTTCAATGGAACCAAAATGATTATTATGAATATCATTTATCCTATGTGTTATATCTGCCATGTAATGAACATAATTTTTAAATAACACGTAGTTAAAAAGACACCTTTCAAGGAATTATTTCATATACAAGATATTAGGGGATTATTTTCTTACATAATATGATTCATTAACATAGAAATTCCTATAACCTCCCAAACATGCCCTTCACCAAGATTTTAGAACCAAGGATAGGAATTGAATCCTTATAACCATGTTACACATTAAGATACACTAAATAACTCTATGAATACATTATAATTTGTATTTTTTATTAGTTTCAATCTTTACATTAAGGGTCACAATAGTGTTATAAAAATATCATTGCATTTGATAATTCTAATATTAATGTACGATTCATTGTAATGAAATTATTAATAACAATAATAGACTCTATGATTTGGTATTATTATATATATGTACCTTCTAAAAACCTATTATTTTGATTAACTTCACATTTTATGTTTGTCATAGTAATAGAAATATTACTTTAGATAATACATATGATAAGAGCATATCTTTATTTGCAAATGTTCCCAAAATAAAAGTTGTGGGAATTTATGTGATTTTATTTAATTACTCATATTGTTTTCATACTATAGATTTATAACATCCCAATTGTGAAGGGAAGCTCAAGTTTGACTTGTATTATCATGTGTATTACTACTCTTGGTGAAACGATTGTATTTCTTTCCCTTTTCAAATCATAATAATCTTTAAAATATTATACAAGTGTTTTTAGTTAATGCCATAATGTAGGAAGCCCATCTAATATAAATTTGGAAGGAAGTCATAAAATATAATGTATGAACGAGAGGAATCAATACTTTTGACAATAAGGTTGTGAATTACCATATGTAATGGATTTGAAGCACCTTTCAATATATAAATTATTTACAATGATCTTGTTTTACTTTATAAAATTTTATGTAGGTTTCGTGATGAGTTTAGGGACACATTACACATTTCAAGGTGGGGTATACTATTTTTAGTACATAATTTATGGAATTCGAGTACATCATTTCTTTTTGGCACTACATGAATCAGAACAATTTCAAGTACATGTTATAGGGGAATGAACCTTCTTCTCCTTTTTCTATATTGAGTATTTTATAACTCGGACTCAATATTTACATCACACCATGAGGGTTTAATACTAGTAATTCCCTTTTGAATTTGTGATATTTTACACTCGCCCCAAGATCTATCTATAATAACATGGTTTGTGGTATTTAAAGGTATCAAGCCAACTAGAAAATTTATGACATCCTTCATCTCACTCTTTTGTTAGAATAAATTAGGTGACTAGAACACTTTGTAGGGGTCTTCCTTATTTTGGGTTTTTTTGGGATAAAGGCCATATGACATCTATACTCTTGATGATGGGTCAAGTGAAATTTGAATCCTTACTGACTTTGGCTTCTTTTTTAGAAAATTGGGGACCGATCACCTATAAATTTTAAATAACTAATTACATATCCAAATCTCCAATTGTGAAAACTATGGAATATTGTCTATCGAAACAACAAACAAGTGTAATCCTTCCATGTTTTCACCACTCTACTTTATTATATTATATATACCATTTAGAGGTTATAAATATTATTTTCTTAAAATTAAATTATACTTCAAGTTATTTAATTGACATTGAATAAACTTTTTTTTTCTGGTTTCATCATGAGTGTGCCAACAATCATCAACTCTAAGTGAAGAAAAAGTGTATTTTCAAACTCAAGTATATTTTGTTGGAAGCACAATGCATTGAGGGGGGAGGGGTGTGAATCAGTCCTTCAAAAAATTTAACAAATTCAATTTTGTTTGCATAAACCATTAACCATTAAAACTTAATTTAATGTGAGCTTAACACTACGAAACAATAATTCATAAGATCACAACCATGAGAGAGTACACAAGAATAGAAGATGTATGTGAGAAACCATCATGGGGAAGAAAAAACTAAAACTTTTGATTATATTACAGAAACTAAATGACTTGCATGAATATGACACATCACATAGGATTTTTTTAGTGAGGTACTAACCCCACAAGGAACACTAACCCGAAAAACCCTTATTGTTATTACTAAGAAAAAATGACTTGTATGAATATTACTCATCACATAAGTTTTGATAAGAAGACCATTTAAGATATGCTGCCAACACACACAACTAATAGTGATCACAAAATTTAGCTCATACACCTTCAAACCATATTCAAACACACATTCTCCTACTTTGTTCAAACTTTCTCAAACATGTTCTCGATGTGGAAAAATACCCTTGCACACTATATCTTCATAATTATTTAGAAATTCACACACTCTATCAAATCTATCTTGATGCCATCACATCACTTTAACTCTCTCCTAGCTCAAACTTTTTCCCTCTCACAACTCTGGTTTAAAAATGAACCATATACTCACTTTAAATATAAGAATATTGCTTACAAACATAGTAAATAGGTCAGCCATGACCCTTAAGTTCGGTCATACCAACATAAAAAAAAATCTAAAACACCATATAAATTTACATGAAGGACCCACATTGGTCGACAATGCATCAAGACATATAAACTTGCACAACTAGGCCAAGAAGCCTAAATCCTTCTCCACCGAGATCATCAAGGAATCCAAGCACTCACTCTAGCTATGTCATTCCTCCAAAGGACTCCCACATGTCCATGATGTCCTATCATCACCATAAATCATCTAAAAAAACTCTACATCATCCATTTCATTCACATCACCATCAAGTAGGACTATTTCCTACTCAAATCAGCACCTCTAGGAACTGGTCACCAAAAATGAAGCACAAGATCAAACTAAAGCATCAAAACTATGCCATGTGAAAACTCATTGGAATGCCAATGACATTAAGAACATATCCATGCATGATATACCTCATGAAACAATAAACAATGCAAATAGAACCACTTCTCCTCTTTAGCAAACTCAATCGCCCAACAACAAGTTTTAGAAACTCAACTAGTTTATACCTTTGATGACACATTAAAGACCTATAAATTCATTAATAGGATCAAAATTCATCCCTATTCACTCTCGAATGGATGGCCATAATTATCTAAGAAAAACTATTGGTATTGTATATCAATCTTCTCACAAAAGTAGAGTTTTCGTGAACCAACTAAACTAGGTCAACTTGTGACCTTCTTTATGCCACATCAACTCACTTTGAGCTCAACCAAAGCATCCAACATATCAAATGTGATGTATAAAAAAACTCCAAGGCCCTAAAATTCATCACCATTCCCATAAGTGTTTAAGCACTTCCATTCACCAAGACTGCTAAAAATTCCCTTTTCACCCAAAAATATGTCAACCTATTTTGACTTGTGCAGGTCATTATATCACCTCACCAAGCCCTGAAATTACTTCAAACACGTAGTATATGTCCCATAGATCTCCAAACAATAAATTAGTAATAGGTTCTAATGGAAAACTAGAGATAAAAACCTTCTTTATTGGATGTTGGAAGCATAATGGGTCGAGGGGGTGAATCAATCCTACAAAACTTTCATTTCATTTTCCATACATCATTTCATTCAACAATTTAACATCCATAACTTTATGTGCACGTTAGGTGTGTATTATGCATTCACAAGAACATAAAACAAATAAGAAGACATATGAACACCATTTATAAGTGGGAAATCCTTAAGGGAAGAAAATCCACTAAAATTTTTCTTATATTACACAAATCAAATAGATATAGTGAAGCACCAACTTTAGAAGGAGCACCAACCCCTATTTTAGTACTTGCAACAACCCTACAAGGAACACCAAACATTAATTTAGTGAAGCACCAACTACAAAATGAGGCTATAGCCCCATAAGATGATCAAGCACAAACTCAACCATCTGAAGATGATTTTTTTCCACAGTTGATAGAGATCCAAAATTCAACTCACACACTTTGTTCAAACCCTCATTCCTTCAACTCGCTATATCTTCTTCTTCTTGGACTTATATTTGCTTAAAACCCTTACACACATACTCTCTATAATTACTCAGCTTTAAACACACTTCTTCAGCTCTCAAATAATGCCTTTATACCTATTACACTCTTCTACTTGGGTCACACTTTTCCCTCCAAGAGCACTAGTTCAAAAATGAACTCAAACATCACTTTAATACCTTTCTCAACTCACAAACATAAGGGAGGTCAGGGATAAAATGTTGTTTTACCAATACATATTTTTAAAAATACCAACACATTCATAAAAACATTCATATTGGGCCCATGTAGGTCGGTCATGCCCAAATGCACCAAACAAGCACAAAACTAGCTCAAAACCCCATCATCTGGATGAGCTAAAACCACAAACACCAAAAACATGATTATTCAAGATCCAAAATTCATCACACATATGTAATATGAAATATCAACATAATCCATGGTCATGCATTTGCTTGCACAATAAAATAATTCATAACACAACTCAAAATGCTTATATCCTTCACCAAATAGTTGTTTCCAGACCTTGTCTTCATCTTTGGGCCTCAAGACCACCCAATATTAACTCAAATTTGAAAAAAACCACTTATTGGAATCCCCAGGACCTTTATATCACATAAATGCATGTTAGATCTCATGAAACATCCATATGTGAAAAACATATCAACTTTCTTCTTCACCAAACTAAGTTGCCCAAAGGCGGTTTTACAAATTTAACTAGTTTTCACCCTTTTTGCCACTTACAAGACCTCTAAATGACTTAAATATGAACAAAATTCATCCCTCTTCACTCTCCAATTGATATCAATCATCAAATCATTCATTTCATGCCACTTATAACTCATTCTATTAGCAAAAGCAATTATGTCTTGAGAAACCAACAACCTTCTTCTCCACAAATCAAGTTGGATGACTCATGAAATATCATAATCATGAGAAAAACCTTATACCAATGGAAATATCTCTTAATCCCCTTTATAAAACATATCACATTTCCTCCCAAATTTAATTGGAAGGACTTCAACCAGTCCATCTCGAAAATGGATCCTTTAGCCTTCTAGGACCCTAGAACCGACCTTGTGCTCAACTTGCTCCATCACCTCCAAAATAACTTCCAAGATTAAAAAAATCATGGAACACCTTATAAATATTTTCTAAGCACTCATAAACCTTCAACAAGCATGAACAACTTAGAATAATCATCTTAAATCATGAATGTACTTGAGACCGCCAAACATAGCTTCCTCTAGATTTGACCCTAAAAGATTAGGTCATAACTTATTCATACCCTATAAAAAAACATAATTTTTATATATAAATGGAAATATCTAAGAATTGTGATCACAAAACAACTTGAATGGAGTCCTTCCTCCTCTTCTATCTCATGTAATGCCACTTTTACCACAAGCTACTCCAAATTTCCCTAAAAAGTCTTCATAAATAGGGCACACTTTTCCATTTAGAAGCTCAACCATGATTTGAAACTATCATGGACATGTAGAAAAAATTTAGGGATAAAAACAATGTCAATTTATTTTACACCTTCTTTGGGAAACTTCTTCACAAACTAAATTTCTTCATAAACAAGAATTTTTAGGTGGGGCCCACATACAATCACATGCTCTAATATACCTTTCTAGAAATTTGAAGGAGTAATATATAGCCTCCAATCATAAAATTTTAAAAATAAATCAAGATAGACTCAATATACTTCATTTTATCTAAGTCTCTTTGAGCTAGGGTTTAGTTAGGGTTTCAAAGCAACTTATCTTCTTAACGATCGTTCATAAAACCGTGACGATAAAATCACCTCTTTTTTTTCTAAACATTATTAGTTCTATGGAAAATCATATTTGAAATTCTTTGGATCCCATTCATAGCACATAATTCATAGCGAGCATCAGAAGGTCAACTTTTTCTTCAAATCTTCACTCTAGAACAACTAGTTTCACAAAAGCGACATATCTTGTAATTACTTCTTGAGAATGACCTCAAAATTGTCATAATGCATCGTGACAACATAATATAGATGTAAATACTTGTCATCTAGCCCAAGTATCTCTAAAAATATCCAACCACAACACATTACCTATGTAAACTTGTCTACATTCTCCGCCTTCTTGCTTCCCATAGACCTCAAACATGTATTTTACCTCTAAGAGCTGACCTAAAACTAAAAATTAGGCACACTTTCACCATGCTTCACCATGGTGATTAGCACCAAAAATCATTCCTCGATGTCATTTTGCATGTTATAGGGCTAGGAATAGGCTTGGAATGACTGGTTCAACCATGATGCTACGCCCTTAATCATATATCTTATATTGGATGTATATAGCCGACTTGTGGCTATCATAACTTCTTGTTATATTTTCATTAGTGGGTCGGCCTTGGTGTTGGCCATAACATAGGAATAGTATATATAGAGGTTAGTAGGTAGTAGTTGATCATTATTGGAGCATTTGAGTATTATTGTATGGTTTGGAGGTTGCCCCTCGAAGTGGCGAAGCTATTCTAATTGCATATTGAGATCATTATTCTGGAATATTGTGTTATTTGGTGTTATATTTCTGCTCATGATCTAAATTATACAAGTAATTTCATTACAAGTGGTATCAGAGCTTGAACTCGGCCAACACTGTGTCAAACCCTAATTTTGAAGGTTCATCCATATCTCAACATAGGTATCGAATTTTTCTACAAATTTTTCTTTGGTGTGGAGAAATCAGTCAAGTAAGCTTCCCTCAAAATTTTAATAATTTTTACTTGTTTTGCAAAAGTTATAGCGGTTTTATGTTTTTTCATAATTCGGCTACATAGGGTGCAATTTGTGGAATTTTTCAAAGTTATTTACATTTCCAGAAATAAGATTAAAAATTAGTTTGAGTTCGTTCTTTGAGTTTTATAAAATTTGGCCGAATTCCTATTGAAATATGAAACCCTAAATTTCGACCTTGATCCTTAAATCTTACCATTTTGGGGCATCATGGCTGGGCCTTCGACAAGAGGCAAAAAAGAATCCCATCACTCTGGGTAAAACCCTTGATAAGGATGAGATAATAGTTGAGGAGTTAGAGTCGGAAGGGGTGTCTCACGAGTCCTCGGGGTTAGGGTTTACTTGGTGACCATAAGGTCAACTATCTTGAGTTAGAGTTACGAAACCTCGAAGGTAGAGTGGCCAATGAAAGAAGATGTAGAAAAGATTGGAAAACGATTGGAGGATTTCATTCAAAAATTTAGCTACAATATCATGGGTCATCATATCATTCCTAATGAGCCAAAACTCAATCATACTCATATTAACCATGGTGGATCTTTAGGTCAAAGTAATAAACAAACTAGCCAGGGTGGATCTGCAAACATGACCAATCCAAATACAAACACTCTAAAATCCCGTAACATGCTTCCAAAAGTGTAAATGCGTAAGTTTGATGGAAAGGATCCACTCAATTGGATTAACCAGATGGAGAATTTCTTCGATCTTCATCAGATTCCATTAGGACAAAAGGTTACCATGGCATCGTTGTATCTTGAACTTGACCAATTCATTTGGTATCGATGGTTATGTTCTCAAAGGAAAAAGAGTGGCCTCAATGTTACATGGACAATATTCACTGAAGAGTTACAATTGCACTATAGTTCTAGTGTGTCAGAGAATTATTTCAGCCAATTAGCAAAGCTCAGACAAACAGGAATAGTCAAAGATTACATCCATCAATTCCAAAACCTTTCCTTACGGTTTGAAAATATTCCTGAGGATAATTTGAATGAATTTTTTCTTGGGGGTCTTAAAGAACAAATTGAGACTGAGGTGCGTATGTTTAATCCTCATAAGGTTTTAGACTCTATGATCATGGCACATAGGGCAGAGGAAAAATTTCTTTCAATTCGGAAACAAACTGTCAGTACTATCAGAGATCGTAGCACCCTTCCACCATCATTCCCTCGGCCAGTGAGACTGACACCTCAACAAATTGAAGAAAAGAGAGCCAAAGGGTTATGTTTTAATTGTGAAAAAAAATTTGGACCAGGACATAAGTGTGCGGAAAAGAAGTTGTTCTACATTGAGGGACCTACTGAAGAAGAAGAAAATGAAGAAGACGAAGAGGTAGAGCCAGAGGAGGAATTAGGAGATCCCCAACCAACAATATCATGCCATGCAATTTTGGTATTAGCACTCCCCAAACTCTCAAAGTAGTTGGATTCTTAAAAAAATAGAGGGTAACAGTGTTCATTGATTCGGGAATTACTCACAATTTCATCAATCATAAGTTAGCGATACGCTTGAACTTCTTTGTTTATCCAGCTCCAGAATGTCAAGTCATGATCGCTGATGGGAAAAATGTTAGTTGTTCAGGAAAATGCCATAACATTAATCTCGCCATGGGATATTACTTGCTAACTAGCAATATGTATGCCATTGCCATGGGAGGAGAAGACATTGTGTTAGGAGTTCAGTGGCTTACCACCTTGGGAACCATTGAAATGAATTTCCAAGAGTTGTTCATGCAATTTCAGTTAGAAGGGAGGAATTTTAAACTAAAAGGACTAAGAGCAAAGTCCCCATAGATGGTAAGTTCTCATCAGATGCAAAAATTTCTTAGAAAGGGTGCAAAAGGGTTTGTAGCACAACTATTTTCATTGGAAGCACATCATTCCAATACATTTATACCCGTAGATATGCAAGCAATTATAGATGAGCACTCAAGGGTGTTTGGAGAAATGCCCAAGGGTTTGCCTCTAAAAAGAGACCATGACCATGCCATCCAACTAGTACTAGGGAGTCAACCACCCAACATCAGACCTTATAGGTACCCCTATATGTAAAAGAGTGAGATTGAGAAGATAGTCCAATAGATGTTAGAAGCAGGACTTATTCGTCATAGTCAAAGTTATTACTCTTCTCTTGTAGTGATGGTACGGAAAAAGATGACAATTGGCACATGTGTCCATATTACAGGGAACTCAATAAGTACACAGTTAAAGATAAGTTTCCTATTCTTGTAATTGATGATTTTCTAGATGAGTTACATGGTGTTGTTTACTTTACAAAACTTGATCTTCGTTCTGGATATCATCAGATTAGAATCAAGGATGAAGATATTCATAAAACAACCTTCAGGACACATGAAGGACACTATGAGTTCTTGGTAATGCCTTTTGGACTAACAAATGCACCCTCTACATTTCAAAGCTTGATGAATTCCATCTTTAAGCCATTTCTTGAAAGTTTGTTTTAGTGTTCTTTGATGATATATTAATCTATAGTAAAACATGGGAGGAACACTTGCATCATGTAAATAAGGTGTTGGAAACTCTTGAACAACATCAACTTTATGCAAATCCTTCTAAGTGTTCTTTTGGTGTCAAGGAGGTTGAATATTTGGGTCATATTGTCTCTTATGAAGGTGTTAAAGTGGATCCTAACAAGATAAAAGCCATGCTTGAATGGAAGGTTCCCAAAACCCTAAAAAATCTCTGAGGATTTTGGGGCTTTGAGTTATTATCGTAGATTTGTAAGGAATTATGACAACATCAGCACCACTCACAACTTTATTGAAGAAGGACACTTTCCATTGGAGCACGGCAAGCTACTATGGCCTTTGAGAATTTGAAGGAGGCCATGTGCACCACTCCGGTTCTAGCCACCCCAGATTTTTCAAAAACATTCATTGTTGAATGTGATGCTTCAGGGTATGGTATGGGGGAAGTACTCATGCAAAAAGGGCGACCCATTGCCTTCGAGAGCCACCAATTCAAAGGTAAGAATATATCTAAACCAGTTTATGAGAAAGAAATGTTAGCAATACTTCATGTAGTGAAACAATGGAGACCATATCTAATGGGACGAAATTTCAAAGTAAAGACAGATCATGATAGTTTGAAATACTTCTTAGAGCAACATTTATCATCAGAAGAACAACATAAATGGGTCTCAAAAATGTTGGGGTATGATTTTGAGATAATATACAAGAAAGGGAAAGAGAATGTAGTTGTTGATGCTTTATCTTGGAAGGATGAATCTACCAAGGCATTGTTGTGTGCCATATCGTATTACAAGAGGATTGGATAGAGGATGCAAGGTCTGAATGGAAAAATGACCCAAGTACACAAAATATCATTCAGAATCTCCAACAAGATCCAAACATGTCAGAAAAAAATTTTATGGAAAGGAGATGTTTTATGGTATAAAGATAGATTATATCTATGTAAGAATTCAATCCTTAAAAATAGGGTTCTATCTGAGCTCCATGCTTCTCCAGTAGGGGGTCATTCTGGCTTCTTAAAGACTTATCATCGAATCAAGCATGATTTTTTTGGGAAGGGCTAAAAGGAGATGTCCAAAAGTTTGTGGCGAGAATGCATGGTTTGTCAGAAAAATAAGGGCGAAACAATTAAGTCCCCAGGTCTTTTACAACCTCTATTTATTCCTAGCCAGAGGTGGGAAGAGGTGTCTATGGAATTCATCACATGATTGCCTAAATCAGAAGGTAAAAATGTAATCATGGTGGTGGTGGATAGACTCACCAAATATTCCCATTTTTTGCTTTATCACATCCATTTGTTGCGAGTAAAGTAGCAATGGCCTTGAGGATACAATTCGGAAGCTACGGGACACCAAAGATTATAGTAAGTGATCAAGACCCTATCTTTACTAGTAATTTTTGGGTGACTTGTTCTCATGCTTGGGCACACAACTAGCTCATAGTTCCTCTTATCATCCCCAAGTCGATGGGAAAATATAGGTGGTAAAAAAGTGCTTAGAGGGATATCTTCGTTGTTTTACCTCAGATAAGCAAGCAAGGTGGGTCCAATGGTTACCATTGGAAGAATGGTGGTATAACACCTCCTTTCATACTTCATCTAAAATGTCTCCTTTCTTGGCATTATATGGGTACCATCCACCATCTATCACTTCATCTTTGAGAGTCTAGCCAAAGGTTCAAGCAGTTGAAGAACATATTCAACACCAACAAGAGGTGCTTTCTAGTCTCAGGGAGAATTTGGCCATGTCACAAAACCGCATGAAGCAGCAGGTAGACCAACATCGCAATGAAAGACATTTTGAAGTCGGTGATTGGGTTTTGTGCATTTACAACCATATAAGAAAATGTCCTTAAAACAACACAAAAAGGATAACAAGCTTTCACCTAAGTATTATGGTCCTTATCAAGTGTTACAGAAGATTGGCAATGTAGCATACAAACTGGAACTTCCTCCGGCTACTCAAATTCATCCAGTCTTCCATGTATCTTTCCTAAAGAAGGTAATTGGATAGATAATATCAACCCAGATAGTGTTACCCGAGCTTGATGAATAGGGCAGAATCATCCTAGAACCAGAATGCATCCTTCAGACACGTAGTAAGTGATTGAGGACAAGGGTCATCACTGAGTATTTGATCAAGTGGAAAAATCTAGACAATGAAGATGCAACTTGGGAGGATGCAAATTTCCTATAGCAGCATCCAAATCTTCTCAACATTGGGGACAATGTTGCTTCGAAGGGGAGGGGCATGCTATGCCCTTAATCATATATCTTATATTGGATGTATATAGCCGACTTGTGGCTATCATAACTTCTTATCATTATGTATCTCTTTCATATATGTTATATTTTCATTAGTGGGTCGGCCTTGGTGTTGGCCATAACATAAGAATAGTATATATAGAGGTTAGTAGGTAGTAGTTGATCATTATTGGAGCATTTGAGTATTATTGTATGGTTTGGAGGTTTCCCCCTCAAAGTGGCGAAGCTATTCTAATTGCATATTGAGATCATTATTATGGAATATTGTGTTATTTGGTGTTATATTTCTACTCATGATCTAAATTATACAAGTAATTTCATTACAATGACACCTCATGGAGACTATTAGACACCTATAACACATCATTAGGACCATTTTAAACCTCATGAAAATATTTTCCATCAATGGACTTGACATCAATGACAACACAAACACACAATGGCCAACAATCTTCCCCTTTGTCATTGATGGCAACCACCTTCAAAAACATTGATGATAACCAACAAGACCAAAAACCTACAAGACAATTTTCCATGTTTCTAATGATTTTCTCCCCCTTTGACATCTATGAAAAATGATACAAGGACAATACTACATGGAAAAGGACAACACACAATGACACCAATGCTCAAAATAACTTACTTAACTCAAATAGCTCCCCATGGGACTGAACTCTCTCATTTCAACCTCAACAACAACAAAAATGATCCAATGGATTTGTAAGAGCCTAAAAATATCTTCCCATGAATTGATATCATCTTGTTTTGACTTCATCCTTGTCATACATCTCTCTCTAGGTTTGATTCAAACTCAAGGCTCAATATTTGTCTCCAAACTCAACATGCCAACCTTTAGGACCACTTATCCTTGAACAAAAAATTCAATGCATTCTTGACAAACTTCTCAAATCTATAAAAACAATTTTACCACATAAACAACCTCTAAAGTCTCCCCCTAGAACCATAATGTCCCTTTGTAATGAAAAATCAATAAATTATGTTCTTACCTCTAGTGGATTCCTTTGTAGATGCACAAGTATCTTGTCACAATCACTAAATCACTATTTTAGTGACTTGATCCTTATTATCCTAGTAATCATAACTATTTGACAAATTCACTTGTTCATTTCAGTAACACATCCGTAAACATGAATAAGTTACCTTCTAAACACTTCTAGACACCATGAGTCACCTAAGTGGCTTATTGCATGATCAAGTTAACTCTCCCTTCCTTAAGAAGATATCTAAGACCCGTAAAATAATTGTTTTCCTTTTTCATAGTCCACAATGCCTTCTTACATGTCGAAAGCATCTATAATTCACTCTCCTTGAAATTATGTGAAATCCACCATCAAACCTATAATTCTTAGCTCCTAGTACACATGCTTAAGACTCATATCTACCTATAGTATACCTTGGGATTCTTCATGCCTCTATTATACTATGTCTCAGTCTACATTTGATGAGCCTTTTCCTCAGAACCCTTAAAATTTTGAAACTCAGAGGAACCATTAATGGATTTTAGCCTTTTCAACATAACTCATTTACTTAAATCATCATTAGATTCCTTAGACAACCATGTGCATGCAGGACAAGTCATACATATCATGTAGCATAACATTACATTATTCCAAAATCAATCTGTACCTCATCAACTATCAACCTCACAATTATGATAGGCCTTGATCCTTCTACATACCTAACCTCATATTTCATACTTCTTCTATCTAGGTCATGTAAATCTGATCTTCACATAATTTTGTGGACTTGATTCAAGCTCATAGTATTGCCTTTACCTGTAGCAGGACTTTGTAACACTTTCTCACAATCCCTTAGCATGGTAACAATATCTCTACACAATCATGATATTCTTTTAGCACCTAATTCCCTATTACAATCTTTGAAGCATTTGGATACCACTCTTAGGGCCTTACACCTAGACATTCAATCTTAAACATGCAACCCTTAGTTCTTCTTCAAGGAAGTAAATTAGAAAGTTCAACATACCTTTTTTTTATCTTAAAAGAAATCATTATACCTCTTTATAGTTCTTCATGCTCTGTCACAACTAATATTTACTTACTAGGTCAAATTGACTTAGTTTTCTCGCATAGCTTTATTTGAGCATCTTGAGCAACTAATATAAGGTCACGAAAAAATCATCTGCTTCAAGAGACCTCCATACATTTTTTTAGAGGTTATTTAATTACAGACTTATCTCTTTCATTATTAACAAGTTGTGTTTGAAACACATTCTTCATCTAGAAACAAGAACAACCATACGAGTTCTAGATATCTCGAGAACCTTAGTGTGGTCTAAAACCATTATTTTCAACCTACTTTTATAAATTTTATAACACTATGAAGCATTTAATTGTTTGTTGTGCACATAATACAATGAATTTGAACTTAACTCTCATGATTTAGCACTTGATAAAGCATGATATTAGTCTTTGTAGAGCATTACCTTGATGATCTTATGATATGAACCTTGAAGCACAAGATACCCTGTCAATTTCCTTCATAGAGTCGAGAACATCAATGCTCCCCCTGGATTCTTTGTGTCACATTTTTTCTATACACTTTCTCATACCTCTGCGAGACAATTTTTCAAATTTGGAAGACAAACCTCCTACTTGCAAATATGGTTTTATTATACCTTGCAATCATAATCCGCTTCACTGAGAATTCTTGTACCCTTTATACAACTTGTAATCCTTTATCAAGAAGAAATTTTCCATAGAGAGAGAGTCCTTAAGCTCTTCACACCTATAACATATCAATTTCAGGCATAACACTCATTCATAGTACTTTATTAGCACTCTTAAAACTTACATCTTCTTGAAGACACATCATCTAGAATTTATAGAACTATCATGCCAATTATTTCAAGAGCATAGTGATCACATCTTGACCTTTTGTAAACAAGGCACACTTTTGTCAACTTGCATATTTCATCCTTAGATTAAGGAAAAATGGCACAACATAGTTTAGAAGCATACTAAGCTAACCTAGATAAGGTCATGTCGCATACAAAGGTAAGATCCCTATCTTCATACTATTATCACTCTAATTCAGCTCACAAACTATTTGGGGACCATAAAGATCACAATGAGATCATTTTGACCACATTATCATGCTACTGTAGCATCATTTCTCGAATATGAGTTATCACAACTATAATACAAACTATTTAATAGTTCCAATCATGAAGACCTCTCTTTCTTGATGGATATGGCATTCTTGTAGTTTAATGGGCATATAACATTTCTAAACAGATTGGACACCTTACAATCATTATAAACAAACCTTGGTACTTCTAAAATTTCATCCTTCAACATATCATGTTCCCCTTTGCTTCAACTAACCTTCTAGACTTGTAACATACCGACTTCATTCTTTATAGTCCATGTACACAACTACTTAGCTTTAAATGATCACTTTTGCTCCATTGATGGAAAGATACCACTTCATAAACATACTAGGTCATGATCACAATTTCACACTTTATAAGACATTTTAGAATTTTTCATTAGACTTTATCCACGAATTTGAGAATTACTCCCTTTTGATGATAAAACTATTATAACAACCCGACATATTCAAATATGATATGCTTTGAACAAAAATACTCCTTTCATGACGAGTGCAAACTTATAAATTGCTAAAGATACTCAACCATAGACATTTGACATGATTCGGACCTTTCATTACCAATTCAAAACACAAGACATCTAACACCCTTGATATGATCACAATCTTACTTTTACACAAAATAATGATCTTGTTTTTTCGGACTTCTCACACATATACTTATCATGATGACATTACTAGAGACATTAGATCCAAACATATAACTTAAGATTCATAAGAAGACACAACTCGACTTCTAACTACATGACATAACTTATATATATATACCACAAAATATTCTCATATCGACAAATCAAGGCATAAGGACACCATGACAGACATGTCATATCTTGGAGACAAAGACAACATGATAAATTCAAAAACCTACAAGAGATAAAGACTCAAAATACATGGAGAAATCACATCACATACCTTACACATTTTGTGGTATCCCACACTCCTAGCTTTCTCAACTTGTCATGTACATGAGAATGAATGGTTATTAAACACATATTCTCTTCTTCAACCCTTGATTCAAATTTCTTAATCTCAATTGCATGGATAGGCTTCTTACCATCCTTTACTACCTTTTTCTCATTCACCTTGATTGTATCTGATTCCTTTTTGACTAATTTTGGCACCCACACTTCCTTCCTTTTGAGATCCTCAACCTTCTTCACTTTCCTTGATGATTCATGAGGGAAAACCTTTGCAACATGAACATTGTGATAATAATTATGACAAATAACCTCTTGTTTATCTCTTGATTGATGACTATTAAGATCTATTCCATTATCCAAGGGTACACCCCACTGGAAAACTTCCTACAATCCTTCGCTCTATGACCAAAACCTTTACAAAGATAACAATGACCATGCCATTTTTCATACCTCATAACATTTGGATTTCTAATAGTATTAGGCCTTGAATTGACCATTTTTCCGAGAACACCTTCATATTCACCTCCTTTATAACTAGGATCAGCTTCTTAATTTGCTAGATTAGGCTTTTCATCTCCTTTTACCTTTAGGTTTTGAATCTCTTCCTTGAGTTTAACATATTATTATTCCTTGAATTTAAGTGTTTATGCCATATCTTTGATTTCGGACTTCAAACTGACGTTCTCCTTTCTATGGAAAGACAAATATACTTGTAGATCCATTACCACCTCTTTGAGATCATCTTTACCATGCATGCACACATCACAAGGATTTTTTTCAATCTATCACATTCCTCTTCCTTTGATTTCAAATTTGAAATAGCTTTCTCAACCGACTCTTGAGAATTTTTATGGTTTCTTCATCCTTCTTGGCCATGACTCTCAACTCCTGATTCTCTTTCTTGATTTTCTTATCCATCTTATGCTTCTAGGATCTCCTTCAAGATGTTAGACTTGCTTCACAAGGACATGCTCTGATACCAATTATTGGAAGCATAATGGATTGACAGGGGGAAATTAGTCCTACAAAACTTTCATTTCATTTTTCATACACCAATTCATTCAAAAATTTAACATCCATAACCATATGTGCACATTAGGTGTGTATTAAACATTCACAAGAACATGAAACAAAGAAGAAGACACATGAACACCATATATAAGTGAGAAAACCTCAAAGGGAAGAAAACCCCTGAAACTCTGCTTATATTACACAAAGAAAATAGATTTAGTGAAGCACCAACTTCACAAGGAGCACCAACCCCTAGTTTATTAGAGCACCAACCCTACAAGGAACACCAACCCCTAATTTAGTAAAGCACCCACTCCATAAGGAGGCTACAACCCCTAATATTATCAAGCACCAACTCAACCATCGAAGATGAATATATCTAACTGTTTTTGCTTCCACAATTGATGAAGTGTTAGAAATTCTAGGCACTAAGAGGGGGTGATTGAGTGCACCTCAAAGCTTTGACAACTTTTCACAATATTAGTACCCTATTTAAACTAGATCATCATATTGTAAGAGAATTATCACATTGAAACATGAGCATGAAACAATCACACAAACATGAACCCCTGATTTAATGTGGGAAGACCTTAAAGGGAGCAAAACCCAATGAAACCAAAGAACTAGCTTGGACAAATTGTCTTATTAAGGTTATAATGATTTCACAATTGAGCATCAAATCAACATGAAGTTGTAACTCCAAAATTTAACTAAGCATCCACTTGATTTATAGAAAGTGTCTACTTGCGTGGAAGATTCAACTCCCAAATTCAATCAAGAACCCATGACCTTCTGTAATCTTTAACTTACAAAGTAACTTTAACTCCCTAATTGTTAAGCAACCACTTAGTCTTCTACAATGTTTTATTCACTCTGAATTGGTTATCTTACACAACATGATTAGGATGACTAGATTATCTCATTCTTCTCCTCATTTCTATCTTATACTTCCCATTTATTTTGATCACCTAATCAGTCATGAAAGCACTAATATAAATATCTCATTCCAAATAGATTAACATGTCGATTTCACTCCTTGAGTCACTCTAACAAGCATTTACATTTCATATGTTCAACTTGCTACAATTTCTTAGTCAAGAAAACATTTGTTTCTCCCCTTAATCCACCTATATTTCATGTTCTCAATCTCCTTCAAAACATTTTCATCAATAATCCATTATCATGCACACTCTTTTTCACTCAACTAGTATTCTAGATTTATTACCAGTCTTATCTACATCAACATCTCTCCATGTCTTCAACGCCTTACTATTACTAAAATATTTTTCATAGTGTGAACACTTAGGAGTGGTTTGGGTTATTTGGTAGTAATAGTTTTTAATATTTATAAAATAATATATGAGTGTGCACAATTAGTTGTCATGCACAACTCATAGAGATAGGAATGTGTGAGAATATCTTGGGATTGAGAGTAAGACTAGGGAATAAAGGAGAGATATGAGGATAAAATGATAAGACTTGACTCCATGATTTTAGGAGCAAGCAATTGTATAAAATGCCCTCTCATATTCAATAGAAATTGCTCCATTCTATTTACATTTGGTTTCTATCTTCTGTAGTTTTCATTTCATGTGTTGATTTTAATTAATTATTGCTTAATTTATTTATGCAAATCTAGAGATTTATCATCATCTAGTATCAGAGTAGGTTAGGAATATTTATGAGAGTGATTGCAGGATAAAACCACAGCCTCAAGGATGTAGATATGAGAGTTTTAAAGCTTCCATTGCCATTTTCTGGATTCTGATCTTAAAAAAATGACTAGTAATTCGTGTTTTTCTCAAAAACCTAGATTCATAATTTTCTGGTATTTTTGGGTTTGTTTATTTGTATTATGGGAAACTTCTATCAAAATATTACAGAAACCCATTTCGTATTTTAAGAGAAATCATGGAAACAATTATGATGTTTCTAATTATTTTGTAAAAAAATAGTGAGTGATTTCCAACAATAAAACTCTGATATGCTTTATTATTTTGGTTAAATATAAAGCTGGTTACTATTGTAAGGGTGCATTATCGGTTGAACCAACACCCAATATAATTGTAAAATGATCCTCAAAGACAAATTCGGCTGAGTTAGCAACATCACGATGGAGGATGGAGGCAAATTGGCATCTCTTGTTAGTCACCAACAAAGAGATTGCTTCATGGTATTGGTGACCTTTTATTTTTGTTGTGTGGTGTGTTTACTTTATGTTGTAATAATGAACAGAAGTAACATTCTGTTTAAAGCTCCTGCATGAGCATAATTTCTATTTTGTAATCCCTCTAAGTTAGAAACAATGATGTGAGCAAAATAATGTATGTTCTATGTAGTGGTTGGTTCCACTAGAAAACTATTTTCTGAGTTGGAGGTTCTCTTTGAAAACCTCATATTGTTTGAGTTGTTGGTACTCATTGAAAACCTTCATTTCTTTGTAGATCATGAGCAGGTACAAGAGATAGCTTTCCCCATGTTCACACTAAGGGGGTGACTATTACCGAAATATTGTTCATAGTGTGAACACTTAGGAGTGGTTTGGGTTATTTGGTAGTAATAGTTTTTAATATTTATAAAATAATATATGAGTGTGCACAATTAGTTGTCATGCACAACTCATAGAGATAGGAATGTGTGAGAATATCTTGGGATTGAGAGTAAGACTAGGGAATAAATGAGAGATATGGGGATAAACTGATAAGACTTGACTCCATGATTTAAGGAGCAAGCAATTGTATAAAATGCCCTATCATATTCAATAGAAATTGCTCCATTCTATTTACATTTGATCTCTATCTTCTGTAGTTTTCATTTCATGTGTTGATTTTAATTAATTATTGCTTAATTTATGTATGCAAATCTAGATATTTATCATCACTTGCTTCTTTCACACTAATGATTTTATAAACTCAAGGAATACATTCAAACAAATGTCTCTTGCACTTCAAATACTCTAACCCTTCACCTAACTAGCTCTATAATCCATATAAGGAGGGAGATGTATTGTCTTGAAAACTGCCTCAAAATTCATTATTACATCTAACCAATTTCAATTACTTGCACTATTTTTCCAGGCTTGTCAAGATTCATTATATTTAATTGATGATCAATGGCAAGTCCTAACCCATATAATACTATGCCTTCATCTAAAAATTATACTCTAACCCTTGCAATATTCTTTTTGTAATTGACATGTATGATTTTGTCTTATTATTCACCGAATAAATTTTTTTGTTATAGCTAATTTTTTAAGTGTTGTGTGAGGGTGAAACATTACAAGGGATTTGAAATATTCCTTATAAATCCTTTACATTCCTTAGTCTCACCACTTTACCTTCAAACCTCTTTGGAAAACACATTCGTGAGTTCTAGGTACACACAAAAGAGAATACAATTATGAACTTAATGAGTGAGACAACCTCAAAGCCTAAATATTTCCATGCTTTCATAGGAGGTCTCCATTACTTACAAGAGCTTGAGGTTCATCACACGTACCTTTAAGACTTATTTTCAATTAGTCAACACTTTTACATGCACACAATTATGAAGAGCTTGAAATAAAAAATCATGGATGACTTGATCACTTCGCAAAGAATGAAATTCCAAAACTTCCAAGAGCTTTGATCATGAGATGAGCAGTCTTTACAACACCTTCAGCTAAATGGAAAGTGCAAAGCATTCTCGTTTCCTTCATAAAAACATGCATTAAAGTATGGAGGCAAATTTTTGTAAGCACATGATTTATTTCTTCACGGTTCGTACAACCACACACCCTTTCTTAGTTTATCATGGCCCTAAATTCACATTTCATATATGGTTAAGATATTTTTCATCTCGTTAGGCTTCTTTCTTGCTTTATTTGATAGAACGAGATCAAAAATTGCATGATCTTCAATGTACCCTATGACTGGGTTTTGATCTTTAAGACCTAGTCTTGTTCCACATTGAGTATAGAATTTTGAAACTTACTTTCATGACCAACCACACTAGGACACCTTTAATGAGATCTTATACACCATTTATAAAGACTTTTATACATTGGTTATTAAGATAAATTCACAAGTGCAACTTAGATTGTTAGCCTTATTTTAGCAAATAGGACGGTTGAAAACTAACAAGGCTTAGAATTAAAAACTCTTCACAAGAGTAGACCTTAGACTCCATAAAGTCACCTTGAACTTATAACAGGTATTCATGACCATTTCACACTTTAATATCAAGCTTATATAGAAAAACCTTCTTCAAACACCATGGTGGTTTGACTTGAGTGTACTTCGGCGGTAGGAAAAGAAAGTTGATTGTGCTCACTCAATATATGCAAGTTAATTATCTAAAATTATTCATTATAACTTAGAAAAAATCATGTACAATATTTCACGGTGGAAGTTTTATCTTGGATCCAATCGGGACTATATAACCAAATTTCTTCAAAATAGGGAAAAACGCATTTGTATAGTACAATCACACCTATAGGAAAAAATACTACCACCGAGAGAATAGAGAGTGTCCTCTACACCCTTGAGTGATTGTCACATCTTTCACACGTTTTAATTCTCTCAAAATCTCTTTTATGTCTATCGCTACAAAACAAGGGTTTGGTGAGGGTTTGGACAGTGTGAAATATGAAGAAAATTTTCTTATCCTTCAACCATTTGACCTCAATTTTTTACAAAAGCTTTGTATCTCGAAGGATATTCAAAAATCCTCTTAATATTTATCTCAAGAAGGCTTGTCAATTTTTTGAGTGCTAAGAATTTAGGTCATTGTTTTAGCATGCCTATCTTAACCCGATTTTGGTAAAACTTCCATATCTTGCACAAAAATCATTTTTTTCCTAAAAAAATTTCCACACCTTCTCAACTCACTCCTTCATTATTTATAATTACCACTTTTTCATAGTTAACTATACAAATATCTTCCCCATCTCATTTAATCAAGTATTTGGTCTTTAGTTCTGAGAAAGTGTTCTATATAGACCTATATAATTTCTCAATTCACCTCCTTAGACAATTATGAATCCCTATACACATCATCTACCATCATATTTTCTCATTCCATGTTGTTTTTGAATCATCATACCTTGGCTCATCACCCTCACTTGCGTCCTAGTCTTGTTTTCACTAAAAATCTTTAGAATGACCATCTTCATGCCTTATAAGCATGATTATTGACCTGATACTCCTATGCATGTGATACCAAATCATACGATTTGCAATCATGCTTTCGGACTTTTCCTTGATTCATTTCTCATGTCCCCATGCCAACCTACTTGACCTAGGACTAGGATTGGGTCTAGAGTGACCTGACTTTTCATGAATTGACCACGTTGGCTTGGTACAGACTCAATAACACCTCACACATATCTCATGGACCATATTTGACCTTATAAAGTATTTATAGAGCCTTGAGAGGACTCAATCACACAAATTTATTGCTTGACCATGCACCTAGACCATTCCTGAATACATGACATCATGACTTAACACCTCATGAAGACACCTAAACAACTTGGACATCCTTTGACATTAATGAAAACACACCACCGTGTCATCCAAAAATATCCCCCTTTATCATTGATGGCAAATACCACCAACAAGACCAACACGTACAAGAATTTTTTTCTCACATTTCTTAGTTCACTCTCCTCATTTGACATTTATGAAAAAATAAATTGACAACTTGACATGAAAACAATGAAAATCAAAGTGACAATAATTAAAGTAGGAAGACTTACTTGTTCACAAGCTCCCCTAATATTTTAATATTTATTCTTAACTCCAACCAACAAATGACGGGATTCATGGACCTATTTTGGACATTGAAACAACTCTATTGAGAGTCCATTCCTTTTACTTGTCTTCGTCTTGGCTATAAACCACCTTCTAGACTTTTTCTCTCAAAAACCATTTCCAAATTAGCATATTCTACCTTCATACCCTATTTTCTTAGTGTTTAACACCTATACCAGCTTTAAGAGACTCCCTTCTTGACTAAACCAAGCTCCCCCTAGATTTGGAAAACATCCTTTGAGGGTAAATACCATTTTTGACAAGCCTAACTCACATAGACCCTTAGTTTCTTATTATCTCCATCTTGTCCTCAAACTGATGTGTAGATCCCTGTAGCACATTTTTAGTGCATTTTGACTAAAATTTGATAGCCTCGGAAGTAAACTTATCACATGTTATATTCTTCCAATTCTCCCCCGGGTATGTGCCACCTCTATCTACTTGAGAACATAATATTTAAGGTTTGAATTATGAACATCACATCAAGAGATGAATTTCAAAATATCACTAGGTCCTAAAGTAGTGTAAAATGTTCTTAAAATAATTTAGTAGCAATTTCCAAAAAAATCAAACTCCATCAACTTTCCTATACCACTAGCCCATCTTTGGCATATTCTATATCATGACTTCATGGATATATCAATTATCTCCAATATTGTGAGATTGAACTTACATCATCTAAGATTTGAGACTAGGCATTATTTATTCACCTAAAGGTTTACAAAAAGTGAAACTTTGTTTTGTTAGGAATAATCATATAACATTTTAAACTTCATTCATACCTCCTTATACTCTCTCCATTGTTCCCTTGATACTTAAGAACACCTATTTAATTATGATGAGAAGATTTCCCTTCTTTACACATTATCATTAGACTGTAATAATGCTTTCATCAATGTGCATCTCTTTTATAGTGTAATAAGTGAACTTAGAAGGTGTATTTCAGAGTTTTTAAGTCCATTCATATCCTTGTAGCCTTCCATTAGATATCATTCTTCATTACATACCCCTAAAGCTTAGGATGAATTCCTTGTCACTTTGAAGTCGTGTTTGAGACAATGCAAAAGCTCCTTAAAAACATTGTATTGCACTAACACAATTTCCTTCATCTTCTAACTTTCAAAGACACTAGGTGTAGTAAACCTTTTGAAACATAAATTTTTTTAACTTACTAAAATAACTCAAATGATCAATCAACGAATGCATACTTAATTTATCTTTATCAAGAGTCTTCATTCTTGGTAATGGGTTAATTTACTCTATGCTTTCTTGTCTTAGTTCTTGAACAAGGTTTTCATATTTTATTCCTCATGAGATTGCTTGTAACTTGAACTAATGGGAATTTCATTTCAATTGAAACTAATTTTTCCTTCTACTCCTTTACTTACCAACTCTTATCTCTAACCCTTCATTGTGTTAAGTAACTCTTAATCCAAAGTGTGCCTTAGGACTACTAGTACTTCCTATGCACAAATCAACCAACTGTTCATGGTGTGAGAAAGATCTCCAAAATATAATGAATGAATTTGAAACCCTTTTTTTTTTATCATTTAGGTCCTTTCCAACTTATAGGTTTCATCTCCTAATGCAGCTACCACTTCCTTTGTAACCTCCTTACACTAATTAGGCCTCTAAAGGACTATACTCTACCTTCCATAAACTAAGCATTACTGCTCACACATGTGAGGGTTTTGGGTGTTAAACTCACCAAATTACTTTATATTACACCTTATTATAGATGTCTACTAACATACATGGTTTTTTCATGGTGGGTTTTTAAGATATTCTCATTTTTTCAATTCTAGAAATCCTAGTCTCCGAGTAGGGCATAAAGCACATTGATACTTGTAAATTTCTTATTCTTTTAGAAAAAGTTCTCTTATCAACCATGAAGGTTTGTATCAGCTGAGACACAACTTTTACACACTTTAGTTTTCCATGAGAGTCCTCATTTTAGAATTTCTACACTTTTTCTCCTCTTCAATGTCATTGTAGCACTCATACTTGCATATAATCGTTGTTCAAAAGTCCTTAAACTTGACCAAAGTTTCTAAGAGTACCATTTCACCTTTCCTCAAGCTGTCGAATGGATCTTCTTGAGAATTATCCCACCTTTTATGGTTTTGACATGTGACCAAATTTTCTACTCAAATAAGGCTCAACATTTTATGCCTACAAAACTTCTTTGCACTATCAACTTTGAGAACACATTCACTTTATGAACTAGAATATTTCTTCATTCTTGGAGCACTCTTTCTCATATTTCTATGACATTCTTGCTTAAATTTTAGTGGGCTCGGGATATAACTTCAACACAAGTTCTGACTTAGACAAGACTTAGACTTTGACCTTTAGTCTTAGCATGATAGGTTTATCTCAAATATTTGATTATGACCTCATGTTCATTCATGGTATACTCTTAGAAATTGATCTAACTCAATGTACTTCCGGATGTCTTGGCATTACCTTTACACACAGTCCAAGGAACTCGGGGCCTTTTAGGTGAAATCATGATTGTTATAGACTTGAGTGAATTATGACACACTTTTTTATGATTATTCTATTCATAGATTTTTTTAATAACTTGATGGATATGTTGGGCTATTGGCACACAACTGGTCAATACTCATTGAAGGTAGACCAATAAATACTCAAAGACATGACCTTGGGATGCTTATCACAACCTAAATGCAAACTACTCATGGATGATTCTTTGGAAAAACACACCAAAGATGGCATCATAGACCTTTGGACTAAATTTAAACTCTCTCTACTTAGAAAATCACATAGAATTTTCAAGAATCATATACACACTTAATCATGCATCATGACTTTATGAATTATCTTAGCAACTGATTCTTTTCTTACTTATAACATATTGATAGCTTGGATCAATACTTACTATTGACAATGGACCCTCAAGACCATACACTACTTCTTTCAAATATTATATGCATCCTAAAATCCTAGAGAAGGCATTCCATCCTGGTTAGACCACCTTAGAAAAGTAAATATTCATCATAAACACATGATGAATTTATCTTATCTCTTTTTTCCATTGAGACCTTATGAATCTTCTTAGATGCACTTCTAGATGTGATAAATTCATTTCATATTTCTTCTTCTCTTGATTAGATGCATGCCAAGCACATATGATGCATCTCATATGCTTGTTCTACCATAACTAGAGGTAAGATTTATTCTTCAATTTCATTATCTTTTGATATCTTTCTTGAAATAGTTTCTCCTATGACTATCATTGATTGTCTTGTCTCTTCATCATCTGCCCATACTATTTTATTGTCATCTTAGTCTTTTCGGGGTAAGTGTTGGTTTCCTTGACTCGTATATGTACTTCAATTTATTCCTTCCAATGTCTCTCTCAAACATGGCGGAATTAGTCTCATTCATATGATTGGTCTTTATGTTGAGAACCTTATTAATTTTACCTTTGAAGATATGAGGCCTACTTCTATATTTAGAGTGTTCATTATGACAATAATGCTATGCAAATTGCCCAAGTTTATGAAAATTAAAGCAAATGAAACTACTCTTACCTCTCGAAGTGGTGTGGAATATCATTCAAACTATCATTTTTAGCCTTGAGATCATGACATTTCCTAGCATAGTGTTCAGTCTTGTTACAATATTAGAAAATTATCTTATTCATGCCTCTTGAGTTTCCTTCTTCCAAAAATTGACTTGATGGTTCTTCTAAGAAGTACTTGGAAATATGACCTTTCTCTTGGAAATTAAAGCACACTTTATTCTTATATTTCTCATTTTTTCTATCCCTCCATAGGTGGTCATCCATGACCTAATTCCTTCATTCCTTAGCTCTATGTCCATAGTTATGACAAGAAAAATAATATCCATTGAAAGTCCTTTCATACATGGATGCATTTGGTTTCCTAACTGACTTAGGCCTTCTTATGTTTATATCCTTTGTCATCTTCATGCTTTTTGCATGCTTGGACCAACCTTTTCATCCTATCTCTTTTCCATAGGTTCTCCTTTGAATCCTAGACCTATTTTATCACTTGCTGCTCTTTGAATTTTAGAATTTCATCAAGAAATTCAAGTACTCTTCTCCATCTTTCCATACATCTTCAATTTTGTTGTTTGCATCCTCTAATTCAACCTTCAAGGTTCTCAGTTCTTCTTCATTCTTAAAGCAAGCATATTTTTTTCCTTCAGTGATTTTTCCATACTTTTAACTATAGCTTCCATATATTTGAAGGATTGGCCATGATCAACTTCTATAAGTTTGATTTCTCTCTTTAATCCATGAATCGGTGGTGAGTAATTTTATACTTCCTTTTCAAAACTGATTTAGCTAGTGCACCCATGATTTTTCTCCACATATCTCCTGTAACATGTTAAAATTGATTTAAGAGGACTAGGATTTTATACCAATTATTAGAAATTCTAGGCACCGAGGGGGTGAATCTGCGCACCTTAAAAATTTGATAAATTTTCACGGGATTATTAGCCTATTCAAACTAGAACATCATATCATGAGAGGCTTATCACATTCAAAGATGAGCATGAAGCAATCACACACACATGAATACATGATTTAATGTGGGAAACCATTTAAGGAAGACAAACCTAATGTAACCAAAGAACTAACTTGGACAAATTTGTCCTATTAAGGTTACAATGATTTCACGATTAAGCATTAACTCAACATGGAGCTACAAATCTAAAATTTAACCAAACATCCACTTGATATTTATAAAGATTATACTTACATGGAAGATTTAACTCCCAAATTCATTCAAGCACCCACTAACCTTATGTAATCTTCAACTTACAAGGAATATTCAAATCCCTAATTACTAAACAACCACTTAGTCTTGGTAATATTATGATCACTTTGAATCAATTGTCTTACACAACAGATTGTGACCACTAGCTTAGATCATTCTTATTCTCATTTCACACTCATAATTCACATTTCTTCTAATCACCTAATCAGCTGCACCGATATAAAAATCTCATTCCACACACATCTTCATGTCATACTTCACTCCAGAATTACTCTAACAAGCACTTTATTTCATGTGTTCAACTTGTTGTAATATTGTAGTCAATATAAAATTTTTTTATCCCTTAATCCACCTATATTTCATGTTCTTAATATCCTTCAAAACATAGTCATCAATAATTCATTCTCATACACACTCTTCTTCACTCAACTAGCATTCTAGATTCTTTACTAGTCCTATCTACATCAACAACTCTCCATGTATTCAACACCTTGCTTCTTTCACACTAATAATTTTATAAACTCAAGGAATAAATTCACAAAAATGTATCTTGCACTTCAAATCCTCTAACCCTTCACCTAATTGGCTCTCTACAATCCATATAACGAAGGAGATGTATTGTCTTCAAAAATGCCTAAAAATTCATTATTTCATTTAACCAATTTTAGTTACTTGCACTATTTTTCTAGGCCTATCAAGATTAATTATATTTAATTGATGATCATTGGGAAGTACTAATCCATCGATACTCTTCCTTCATCTAAAAATTGTTCTCTAACCCCTATAATATTATTTTTGTAATCGACATGTTTGATTTTTTCTTATTCTTCACCGAATAAATTTTGTCTTGTAGCTAGAAGAATACTCTTTCAAGTGTTGTTAGCAAGGTGAAATGCTACAAGGGATTTAAAATATTCCTTATAACTCCTTTACATCCCTTAATCTCACCAATTTTACTTCAAACATCTTTGGAGCACACATTTTTAGTTCTAGGTACACACATAAGAGAAAACAATTTTTCCATACTTTCATAGGTATTCAAGACATCTCGCATTACTAAAAATAGCTTGAGGTTCATCACACCAACCTTGAATACTTCTTGTCAATCATTCAACACTCTTGCATGCACATAGTTGTGAAGAGATTGAAATAACAATCATGGATGACTTGATCACTTGCAAAGAAAGAAGTTCTAGAACTTTCAAGATATTTGATCATGAGATGAGAAATATTTATAACCCCTTCAACTGATTAGAAAGTGAAAATCATTCTCATTGCCTTCATAAAAATATGCATTGAAGTAGGGAGACACAGTTTTGTAAGAACAAGTTTATATCTTCATAGTTTATGCAACCATACACCCTTTCTTAGTTTATCATGGCCTTAAAGTCACATTGCATATATGGTTAAGAAGTTGTTCATCTCCTCAAGCTTGTTTCTTAATTTATTCCATAGAAAAAGATCAAAACTTACATGATCGTCAAGGTACCCTATGACATGGTTTTGATCTTCAAGACCCGATCTTCTTCCACATTTACTCTAGCACATTGAAACTTATTTCATGACCAACTGTTGATGCAAAATCACAGCACCCCTGGATGCTGATCAGGTTTCTAAGTTGATCTTCAGGCATCCAGTGTGATTGCACAACATTGAAACCTTTCTCCAAGTGTGGGACTTGCAGAAATGAGAAAGGAATCTCCAGAGAAGGCTGGTTCCTGCTCCTAAACCACCTGCCACAAGCTATTCCAGTGCAGGCAAGCTAATCTAATCCTAATCTAACCATGCCAAAGAGACAGAGAGAGAGAGAAAGGAAAAGAACAAAAGCCTACACTAAAACGGTGATACACCAGAGAAGGAGAATGTTGGACATCTATCAAAACTGCCATGTAACAAAGAGAGGTGAGCAATGGGAAGGATGGACAGATGCATCACAGGCCCAAGGATAGATTTCACACAGAAAATGTCCCAAAACTCCATGAACACAGCTCCAAACCTACAATGAACATTCAAACATGCACAAATACCTGCAATGAAGAGAGGCAAGAGGAAAACAAGTGAAAAACGAGCAAGGATGGACAGATGCATCACAAAACACGTTTTTTTGTTGCTTCAGAAGTTTGCACAGAACATCATTTCATTAGTAAAAGGCAAAAATGCCATTACAGAGCAGGGAGGAGGTTTGAACTCCATTTTTAACCCTGGAGAAGGAAAAGAAGGGAGGGCAGAGCCGAACAGATGAACAACTTGTAATTATTATTTTTAAAATGAGCCAAATCTGGCTTTTACATTGCATGGGTCGAGCCCAGGAGAGAGAAACATGGGAAAACGTGCAAGCCCATTCCTCATTGACTACAGATGCATTAAAATGGCATGGGGAACCTTACAAACCCATACCCTACCATCTTTGACCGATTTGGAGGAGAATGCGACCCATTCTGCATTAATTTGGTCACTAAAATGTCACTTCTGGCCATGAACACGCGTCAGAGCCGTTTCTCAACTTTCTCTCTCTAGACTGCACCAAAATTCGAGATTAACCCGGAATCATGTAGAGAATTTCATAAGCTTTCCATTGATATAAAGAACGTGCAAATCCGAGCTCTGGATCAAAAGATATGGAGATCTGAAGATTTAGGGCACAAAACAGGCGAAAATGTGTTTTGAAGATCTTTCCCGCGCTCTGCCACCTGGACGACACGTGTCAAGCGCTGATTGGATACGTAATTCTCTCTCCTCTGCTGTCCCGTGGGTTTTTCCTTGAAAGTTTTTCCTTTTGTGATTTTGGAACATTTTCCACTTTCCTTCCGCGCCCGCCACTTGGGACACGTGGCATGCATTGATTGGTCGACAGGGGCGCGGGGCAGACCTTTGCTTTTAGCTTTTCGGCCAAAACTCTTGCTAAACTCTCTAACTCCTTCCCGAGCTCCGAGCTTCCCTTCCTCATTGGACACGTGTCCTCCTTTTATTGGCTCGGGTTAGTGCTTGAAACCTCGCCCTTTGAACTTTTTGGACTTTTCTCCTTGTGACACGTGTCATGATTTGGTTGGTCCGCGGGTCTGCCGGCTCTTTCGCGTCCAAAGCACGTCCATTTGTCCCACATGTCCCGAACTGTTTAGTATGAAAGTTCTCCTTTTCGGCCGATCCAGGTAGTTTGCGTCCTTCGTGTCTTCTTGTCCCAAATGTCCCAGAGTAGTTAGTCGATTTTCTTCTCCTTGGTAGAACCGGCTTTCGCATCCGCGTGTCCCGACGGCCGGATGTTCCTTTGCCCCCGCTGCATCTTGCTGGCGGCCTTTCGGCCGATTCGCGCCCAGATGTCCCTCACGTCCCGACTGTTGTGAGGACTAGGACTTAGCCATTTTTCATGATTTTTCCTGGCCCAAGCTTGTTTTTGCAGCCTTTTCACCTTTTCTCAGAACTTGCTCTTTTCAACCTGGACAAGAGAGTTAGAAAAATTCTGAGGGGACCCTAGAAACATGATTTTTTGGCCCTGAATCAATTTATTTGCCTGGGACTAAGTAATTTGATGCATGTTATCAAAATTTACCCTGGGGGGTGAATTTTGGATAACAATTTGGCGACTCAGCGGGGTCATCTGCCTGCTAGATGAAGTTACCAGTTGCCTGAAGCATCCATTGGGCATGGAGTCATGAGTTGTAACCTGCAACTGATCTGAACTTTGAAAACCTCGCTCGAAGCAAGCATGACTGGTTGTGACTTCTCCTTTGGCTCCAATGAAGCCAAATACCTGATTGGGCAAGGTCCGATCCGTTTGATATGCCCATAGCTCTGATTCTCAACTCCAAAAGTGGAGTCTTCTTGTAGACCCTCAATGGATGGTGTGGAAGCAATGGTGAAATTCCTTTGTCCTTTCTCTTCCTCCAATGAAGAACATGAAAGATTAAAATCTTCCAATCTTGATTCCGAAGAGCTGTTATAAGATGCAGGCTGCTGCAAATGAATGTTCTCCTTCATGACAGTAGACTCTTGTGTTTGGAATGTGGATGATGAAAGAGAGAATGGTGGAAACTCAACCGGCTCTTCTCCATCAAAACAGTCCTCCAAATCTGACAGATAAACTGCCTCATGGCTGTCCTGCTGCAAATGTTCAACTTCCTCCATGGTGTCCTCTTGATCTGTAACTTGACCACCATGGTTTCTTTCTCCCTCCAACATTGATTTTGAGAGGTCAAACTCCTCTTCAGCACTGGAACTTGAGAGAGGTGAAGTAGAAAGAAGAACTGAAGGTTCTCCTGTAGCCTGCTTTGTGCTCAGAGCTCTTGGATCTGCAACTTTCTCCTCCACAGCTAGAATGTGCTCCTCTGCTGCTGGATCTGGAGCAGCTTCTCCTTCCTCCAATGTTCGAAGACAATCTTGCTCTTGAATGAGCTCCTCCTCCAGCATGAAGTTTGTCAAGTCAAACTCTTCAATCTGCTGCTCTAGAGGACAAGTTGGGACTGCAAGAACTTCTTCTTCTGCTGCAACAAAATCAGCCCTGACCACTATTTGTTCAACCTTAGCCTCTTCTGTAGGTTTGACCATCAAGGGGATCTTTGTCATACCAAACTTGGCAGCCAAACTTACTAAGCTCTTAATCATTTCTTCTTTTCTTGGCTCTTCCTCTTGCTGTCCTTGATGACTGATTTTTGCAATTTCTTCTTCCCCACATGGAATTGGGAATGCAAGAGGAGGGGTGGGTTGCAACTCAATTGATTTGGAAATTTTTGTGGTGGTAAAGGAGATGAAATATCTTGTTTCTTTAGAGGAGGGGGGATTTCTTTTAGCTCTTGTGGAGAGGATGACTGTTTGGAAGGAAAAAGGAAAGAAGAATTGAGGTGTGGTGGAAGACTGAGAGGTGGAGACATGGGATCAACATTTGGGACAGCAGATGGAGAGTTTAAAATTTGCAAGTCCAAATGAGATGATCTTTTGCTTGAGCAATGGGAAGAGAGAAACCGGATGATGGTGTAGAATTTACCTATTGACAAGGTTGTTCAACAACAGGTGTATAGGCCTCTATCTCTGCTATCCATTGTGCAAGTTGGGGCAACATCTTTATCATGAAGTCCAGCTTCTCCTAAGGGCTGAAGTGTCTTGGAAAAGGGCCTCCCCATGGACAAGGAGTCCTGCAACCATGACCAATTTGAAAGCTCTTATTTGAGAATTTGTTGCTCTGGGACGCACCATCTTTACCTCCATCTTTTGGATTTTCTCCAACAGACCAGCATCTTGCATCTGATAGTCTTCATAACCAGCATACCCTTGCTCTTGATGTGCTTCGTATCCAAACTGACTTTGGCACTGCTGCTCATATGGGTATGCATACTGATCTTGAATCTGCTCAAAAGGCTGATTTGGAGGATTTGTAAAACATGTTGGAGGTGGAATATACTGCTGTTGTTGATGTGAATTCCATGATGGAAATGAAGTCATGATTGCACAACCTCATGGAATGGAAAAGAATGAAAGAGATGGAAAGAAATATGGAAGGAAATGGATGGAAAACGGGTCTGCAACTTCAGAAATGAGTTGCTGATCAGATGGAGTCGCCAGATGTGTTTGCAAGTGCCTCCAAAGGCTGAAATCTTCACAGGAACACACCAACCTGCAAAAGATGAAATGGAAGACCTCTAAGGTCCCACCGGGCGTGCCAGAACTGTTGATGCAAAATCACAGCACCCCTGGATGCTGATCAGGTTTCTAAGTTGATCTTCAGGCATCCAGTGTGATTGCACAACATTGAAACCTTTCTCCAAGTGTGGGACTTGCAGAAATGAGAAAGGAATCTCCAGAGAAGGCTGGTTCCTGCTCCTAAACCACCTGCCACAAGCTATTCCAGTGCAGGCAAGCTAATCTAATCCTAATCTAACCATGCCAAAGAGACAGAGAGAGAGAGAAAGGAAAAGAACAAAAGCCTACACTAAAACGGTGATACACCAGAGAAGGAGAATGTTGGACATCTATCAAAACTGCCATGTAACAAAGAGAGGTGAGCAATGGGAAGGATGGACAGATGCATCACAGGCCCAAGGATAGATTTCACATAGAAAATGTCCCAAAACTCCATGAACACAGCTCCAAACCTACAATGAACATTCAAACATGCACAAATACCTGCAATGAAGAGAGGCAAGAGGAAAACAAGTGAAAAACAAGCAAGGATGGACAGATGCATCACAAAACACATTTTTTTATTGCTTCAGAAGTTTGCACAGAACATCATTTTATTAGTAAAAGGTAAAAAACACCATTACAGAGCAGGGAGGAGGTTTGAACTCCATTTTTAACCCTGGAGAAGGAAAAGAAGGGAGGGCAGAGCCGAATAGATGAACAACTTGTAATTATTATTTTTAAAATGAGCCAAATCTGGCTTTTACATTGCATGGGTCGAGCCCAGGAGAGAGAAACGTGGGAAAATGTGCAAGCCCATTCCTCATTGACTACAAATGCATTAAAATGGCATGGGGAACCTTACAAACCCATACCCTACCATCTTTGACCGATTTGGAGGAGAATGCGACCCATTCTGCATTAATTTGGTCGCTAAAATGTCACTTCTGGCCATGAACACACGTCAGAGCCGTTTCTCAACTTTCTCTCTCTAGACTACACCAAAATTCAGATTAACCCCGGAATCATGTAGAGAATTTCATAAGCTTTCCGTTGATATAAAGAATGTGCAAATCCGAGCTCTGGATCAAAAGATATGGAGATCTGAAGATTTAGGGCACAAAACAGGCGAAAATGTGTTTTGAAGATCTTTCCCGCGCTCTGCCACCTGGACGACACGTGTCAAGCGCTGATTGGATACGTAATTCTCTCTCCTCTGCTGTCCCACGGGTTTTTCCTTGAAAGTTTTGCCTTTTGTGATTTTGGAACATTTTCCACTTTCCTTCCACGCCCGCCACTTGGGACACGTGGCATGCATTGATTGGTCGACAGGGGCGCGGGGCAGACCTTTGCTTTTAGCTTTTCGGCCAAAACTCTTGCTAAACTCTCTAACTCCTTCCCGAGCTCCGAGCTTCCCTTCCTCATTGGACACGTGTCCTCTTTTTATTGGCTCATGTTAGTGCTTGAAACCTCGCCCTTTGAACTTTTGGACTTTTCTCCTTGTGACACGTGTCATGATTTGGTTGGTCCGTGGGTCTGCGGCTCTTTCGCGTCCAGTAGCGTCCATTTGTCCCACATGTCCCGAACTGCTTAGTGCGAAAGTTCTCCTTTTCGGCTGATCCGGGCGGTTCGCGTCCTTCGCGTCTTCTTGTCCCAAATGTCCCAGAGCAGTTAGTCGATTTTCTTCTCCTTCGGCCGAACCGGCTTTCCACGTCCCCGCGTCCCGACGGCCCGGATGTTCCTTTGCCTGCAGACTGCCTGGCGGCCTTTCGGCCGATTCACGCCCAGATGTCCCTCACGTCCCGACTGTTGCGAGGACTAGGACTTAGCCATTTTTCATGATTTTTCCTGGCCCAAGCTTGTTTTTGCAGCCTTTTCACCTTTTCTCAGAACTTGCTCTTTTCAACCTGGACAGGAGAGTTAGAAAAATTCTGAGGGGACCCTAGAAACATGATTTTTTGGCCCTGAATCAATTTATTTGCCTGGGACTAAGTAATTTGATGCATGTTATCAAAATTTACCTTGGGGGTGAATTTTGGATAACACAACCATATTAGGACACCTTGATGAGAGATAATACACCATTTTCAAATACTTTTATACATTGGTTATTAAGATAAACTCACCAATGCAACTCATTTTGTTATCCTTCTTAACTAAGAAAATAAGACAATTGAAAATCAAGAAGACTTATACTTCAAACCTCTTCACAAGATAATACCTTTGACTCCTTCAAGTCACCTTGAACTTATATCAAGTATTCATGACCATTTCACACTTCAATATGAAGCTTATATAAAAAAACCTTCCTTAAACACCATGATTGATTTTGATTGAGTGTGATTTGGTGGTAGGAGAGGAAAGTTGACTGTGCTCACAAAAAATATGCAAGGTACTTGTCTGAAATTATTCATGAGAACTAGACAAATTAATTTATAGTCTTTCACAATGGAAGATTCATCTTGGAGCTATCTAATCAGGATTGTATAGCCAAATTTCTTCAAAATAGGGAAAAAATATGTACAGTATAATCACACATGTAGGAAAAAAATACCACCAACATGGAATAGAGAGTTTCCTCTACACCCCTGAGTGATTTTTACATCTTACACATGTTTTTATGTTCGCAAAATGCATTTTTCCTCTATCATTGTAAAACAAGGGTTTGGATGTGAGAGAAAAATGAAGAGAACTTTCTTGTCCTTCAACCATTTGACCTCAAAATTTTGTAAAAGTTTTTATGTGAATGCTCTTCAAAAATACTATTATGATTTATTAGAAAAGACTTATCAATTTTTCTTGAGTGCTAAGAAGTTCGGTCACTGTTTTAGCATGTCTAACTTAACCGTTTTGGTAAAACTTCCATATCTTGCACAAAACTCATTCTTTTGTCTTGAAATTTTTTTCACATATTATCAAATCCATCATTCATCCTTTCTAATTTCTAGTTTTTCATATTTTACTCTAAAAAGCTCGCCCCATCTCATTTGGGCAACATTTTGTCTCTAGTTCGAGAAAGTTTTCTATATAGACATGTATAAATTCTCAATTCACCTCCTTAGACACTTATGAATCCATATACACATCATCTACAATCATATTTCTCTCATGCCATGATTTATTTACATAATCATACCTTGGCTCATAGTCCTCACTTGCCTCACAGTCTTGTTTTCACCGAAAATCTTGAATGACCATTTTCTTGCCTTCTAAGCCTGATTCTTGACTGATACTCCTCATATGCATGTTATACCGGTTGATCTGGTGGAATCATGATTTCCTTCTTTTCCTTGATTAATTTCTCATGTTTATATGCCAATATGTTTGACCTAGGACTAGGATTGGGTCTAGAGTGACCTGACTCTTTATGAATTGACCATGTTGACTTGTTACAAAATCAATAACACTTCACACACATATCATGGAACATACTTTATGTTATGAAGTATTCATATAACCTTGGGAGGAGTGATAGGAATCAATCAAACAACTTTCTTACTTGATCATGCACCTAGACTATGCTGAATACATGACATCATGAATTGACACCTCATGAAGACACCTAGAAAACTTGGACATCCTTTGACATCACTGAATAATTGACATCAATGACAACACATCACTGTGACATCTAATATGAAGATAAAAAATTCAGCTCACACACTTTGTTCAAACCCTTGTTCCTTCAACTCGCTATATCTTCTTCTTGGACTTGTCTTTACTTAAAACCCTTGCGCACATGTTCTCTATCATTCCTTAACCTGAAACACACTTATTCAGCTTTCAAATCATGCCTTCATACATGTTACACTCTTATACTTGGGTTGCACTTTTCCCTCCAAGAGCACTAGTTCAGAAATGAACTCAAAAAACACTTTTATACCCTTCTAAACTCAAAAAATAAGGGAGGTCAGTACTAAACCTTTATTTTGACAAATGCATCCTAAAAAAAATACCAAAAAAATCATAAAAACATTCATATTAAGCCCATGTAGGTTAAATTTTGCTTCAAAGTTTTAGTATAAACCACCCGGTTTCACCAAAGCTCGATATAACTTATACTTCCTTCTTCAAAAAGTCCTAAAAATTGTCATGAAGCATCGTGATAACATCCTCTAGCTGTTAATACTCACCACCTAGTCCAAAAAGCTTTGAAACTCTCCACCACAACATCTTACCTATGCCAACTTTCCTATTCTCGACCTTCTTGCTTCCTGGGGACCTCAAACATGCATTGTACCTTTGAGAAGTGACATGAAACACACCATACACCTTAGGAACACTATAAAATTCTAGTACCATGATTCACCATGATTGATTAGAACCAAAAATCATACCTCCATCTCATTTTGCATGTTCTAGGGCTAGGAATAGGCCTAGAATGACTTGACTCAACCATGACACCTCATGAAATGACCATGTTGAACTCATGCAGACTCTTAGAAACCTATAACACATCACTAGGACCATGCTTGACCTCATGCCAACCTTTTCCATCAATGGAATTGACATCAATGACAACAAAAACCCACAATGGCCAACACTTGAAATTAACATATTTGAGTAGGCTTCACTAAGTGTCAAGACCTAAAACCACCAACATATGAAAGATGGGAGAGTCATATACACCATATAATAATCACATTTTATGATCCAATTCATTCTGGGATAACACCATCAAATTTTCTCCTATCACTTATGAACTAGCATTTCAAGCTCATAAAAAACAACTTGCCTTCTTAACAATTGTTCATAAATGTTAGGGCCTCATTTGATCTCATTAAAAATATGAGATATTATTAACTCCATGAAAATTAATACTTGAAAGGCTCAGGGTCCCATGCAGACATCACACGTTCCAACCAAGAACGTTTCTCAAACTTCAATATGGAAAACATGCTTTCTAGAACTCGATAAGACCAAAAACATCATATCTTGCAAAATATTCATCATGGAAACCTAAATTTTTTCCCATAGCACCAGGAAAAACCTATACTAACATCTCTAATCATCATCTTATGAGAAATAGGTCGTATCTTCACCACCACTAGGACCTAACCAGCTAGGTCGTAGGGTTTTACATAGTCTAGACCAAAACAAAGTGTACTAACACCAAACCAAATCATGAAATATATTCTGAATGCATTTTCATACTAAAAATTATGTGACTTACATTCCTGATTATCTCTAATGGATCACACATTTTTGTAAGTGACTAACTTACCTTATTAGGCCTCCAAACACTAAGATTAGGTCTATTTTAGACCTAAACCAAGTAGGTAAACACCATACCTCTATTTCCAAGCACTATAAAAGGAAATTACAAACTTAATAAAAACATAGCTCACAAACCTACATGCTTCCATGAGCTCACATAGCTCTACACCTTATTCTCATGCTCTATTTGGCCTTCAAACACCTATACTAGGTCTAGATGAACACCTGTAATTGTGTCTATAACATATACTTGTACTCGATACTCACATGAGTGTCTCAATAATCTCAATCACACTCTCCAAGACTCTACCATGCTCCTCAAGCTAAGTCATGTATTCATTTCATTATGCCAAGTCATCCTACTATCAGGCCTCATGATTAGGCCTATTGGGCCAATCCATTCTCACTTGATTCCATTCTTGCAACCATACCACACCTTGTTTTCTAATTTTAAAATTACACCATGCATCTTATAACACTCCTAGATCATAATATTTGGAATTAATGAGCTTTTACATCAATGACAACATCCTAACTCACTCACGCCAACAATCTCCCCTTTGTCATTGATGGAAAACGACCTAGTTCTTCTTCCCCTTTTGACATTAATGACAAAGCATACCGTAGCTCATGATCTTAATCTTATCAAACTTATTTGGAGAATCTCTTGGTTGGAAATATCAACCAAACCTACTAGGCAAGAATACATACATATTTACCTTCATTAGTCACTATTTCGACCTCTTCATAACTTGGAAAAATTGTAACACACCTTACTCAAGTGCATATCAACATACACACATGCGAAAAATCATGATTTAGAGAAGTAACACCATATTGAATCCTAATCATACCTATCTCAACTAAATATACCATCACACAAACTTAACTCTGTCATTTATGGAATGTTTGTAACATTAGGACTAAGATCCATAACATTGACTTTCGATTCAATTTGCCCCAACTTCACCTTGCTCTGTAAGAACATACACCACATGAAATACCTCTTTATTATCCCAATGTGGTGGTACTACCCATATCAAACTGTAAAAAAATTATCATCATAAACCTTGAACAATTGTTCTAGATATGGATCATTCATACCTTCACAATTATGTAGTAACATTTTAGTGTTTTTAGCCTTCTTTACATGATATAGTGACTTATTTAATTCAAGGCCAACTCCCCTACAAATGAGTTTGCAAAACATCAAAAATCTTCCATTCTATCCTCCTAAGCACCTTATTTACTTGAGAAAGGGTTAATACCAACCCCTACTTTAATAGGACTTGACAAGCTTGTATCTCACTATTATAGAGCTTCATAAATCTTGAATACTCGATGAAGTGTATTATTCATTTACAATGCAATATATCAATCATGCATGCCCTGAAATCATACTTAATCTCACATCTTAAGGATAAAAAACACTTAAATATCCCCCTAAACCTTGTGCACCATCACAAAGCACCATGAGACCTTTAATCACAGTCAATGGATTGACATGCTTCATTTTTATACTCTGCCATCTCTTCAAGTAATATGAATAAAAAAATATACCTTGGCTTGAAGCACTGACCTTCATCAAGATTTAAATATATCTTCTAGGTATTTATATCCTTTTAACCATCTAATCTTTCACATACCCTATTTGAGACACTACTTCAGACCTAAATGACTACACACAAATATGTAGACATGGTTGATAATCATGAAGAAATCAATGTTTCTCCTCATGAGATCTTAATTAAGCATTTTGTAGCTCTATATCACTTCCAAGATGCAAAAACATTTTAGAAACATCTCAAACATATTTTCAAGGGATAATAACTCATCTGAGACCATGTCAACTAACTCTCATACCTATAACATGTCATTTTAATCCTCCATGATCAATTTTACCCTATCAAGATGAGAGAAACAATCATACCTTCCTTATGCCATCTTCTATCTTCTTACCTTGGTGGAAGAGAACACATTAACTCCCCCTCATCATGTGCACCAAGACTAATAACACCATGATCATCATACACATGATGTGACAATACCTCCACAAACCTTACAACTCTACTATCCTTTCAAGAAATGTACTCAAATTTGGGTGACATGGCATTATCATTGTAGTCCTTCATCAATATTTCAACTTTTGTTTAAGAAAATATAGCCCTGAATCCTCCTTAATATCATTCATGCCTATTAAGGAAACTACTACAAACTCAGGAAACCTTACACACATTTTTAACCATGTTTATCCCTAGTATGACTTCCATATTTGGTTTCCAATGATCTAATCATCTTTAAGTTCTTCATGTTACCATCATGATGCCTAACCTTTCTTGATGAACCATAAACATGAATCAAGAGCTAAAGAAACACCCTGTTGACTCAATCAACTCCTGAACATACCTAAAAAGCATCATTTTACCTTGTAGCTGATGGTCTGATCAAGTCATCATATTAAATGACTTGCACCTTATGAATCTAGCAACCTTGCATCATCACAATACCTCAAACAACTTCAAGACTGATTGACATACTTCAAGAGCATAAGAAACATACCTTGACACCATGAAAACACTCCTACAACAACATACTCCAAAATAATCACTCCCCCTTCTTACAATGCTTCATATGGATGATTATGCCTCTAAGAATCCTATTAGAGACATACATCTTCATAATGAATCTATAAGAGTGAATTGAAGAGGTCCCAAGCCCTCTTTGACACCTGAAACTCACCTCTTTCCTCTTACTTATGATTTGTACCATGAGAATATTATTGTTTTGCTTCTATATCTACCTTTAGTGGAACTATATTATTTATTCTTGGCTCCCATGATATGTTTTGTCTTCTATCATGCATTCTAGGACCCTGAAAAAATCTGTTTTTACATTGTAGGTCCATTACAACCCCGACAACATGTAAAATGTTATTACGGTTGTAACATATAATTGTATTTTTACCTCTAGTGCCTTCATTCCTCCAATTCGATTTGAAGGTTCATATAGACAGTACCTAGCAGTATGACCTTTCTCATGAAAATTGTAGGACATAAAATTTGTTTATTGTTCACCCCCACTATCCCTCCATGGGTGGTCATCTTTGAAAAAATTCCTACATTCCTTTTCCCTATGTCCAAAGCCATTACAAGTGAAACAATAACCATTAAATGATCTCTCATACCTTGAAGAATTAGGATACATTATTGTTTTTATCTTCATGTTGTCTTTGAAATATTTCTCCTTTTTTTATTTGATGGTTGGACCTTCAATCTCCTTGCTTGAAAAATTGTCTTCTTGCATTAATCCTTTTCCTTTTTGATATCCTTAAATCCCGATCTGTTATATCTCCTGCATATTTCGATTACTCAAAATTTCATCAAGAGTCTTGGTGCTTTTCTCAAATTTTTGGAATGATTTGGCCATGCCGATTGCATTAGATAACTCTCCCTTAAGAAGAACCTCCTCTTCTTCCTTGGATTACAAGCTTAGAGTCATAGAGATCATTTGCATCTCTATCCTTTTGACTGTATCATCAATCTTCTTTGTCACATCCCAATGTTTCTCCTCTAGGTCCAAAATATTTGCCTCATATTCCTTGACTTGATATCTCAGCTTCTTATTATTTTTATTAACATGCTTTAGTTCAAGTATATACAAAAATAATTCGAGTCTCAAATTCATCATCTTCTTCTTCCTCAAATTCCTTGCAATATTCTGATATGAAGTCACCCAAGAGTGTGGAGTCATCACTTGTATACCTCATGGCATAATTAGTCATGAAAAGACCTCATCACCTAATTTTCATGCTCGATTCAGATTCATAATTTGAAACACCATCATAGCTACTAGCCTTAGATGAAAAACATTCCTTCTTTATATAAAAACTCTTTTGGCGGGGTTCATTTTAAGAAGAACCCTCTGAAAAATTACTTTCGAATTGTTGGTGAATCTCAAAAATTGACTTTCGAATCGTTGGCGAATATCTAAAAAAATGTTTCATGGAAAAGGTGATTTCGCAGAGAGAAATTTTCCTTGGTTTTGCAAAGTTGGTCGGGTAGGTTGGTCGGGGGTTGGGTGGGAAGGTTGGTTGGGACTCGGAGGTTAGGCGATTAAGGGTTGGGTGGGTGGGTTGGATGGGTGAGGGTTGGATGGCTATTATGTGGGGTGGGATTGAATGGGTGAGGGGTGGGATGGCTGAGGGTTGGGTGGATGGGATGGATGGGTGAGGGGGTGGACGGCTAAGTGTTGGGTGGGTGGGTTGGACGAGTGAGGGGTTGGACGGTTGATGTGAATCCAACTGTAAGAGGTTTAAATACCTCCAAAACACACATAAAAGCTTTGAAAATAAAAACCAAGAGTTTAAAAATATATTTCTTCTTATTCTGGAATCCACACTAATCTTTTACATCATTACAATCCTCCTTTTATTTCACGTCTACTCTAAAAACCCTAAAATATTAAAAAAACTCTAAAATGTCAAAAAACCTAAAATGCGAAAATTATCTACTAGAAAAACAACTCGGATGGGCCCCAAATTTTTTGTGCAAATATGCCTTCATAAATTAAGGCTCACGTGAAATTTTGACTTATTCTAATAAGTACAACAAAAGTTATTAAAGTTCTAAGAGCTAGTCAAAACTGAAAAAACGTTCGAGCTAATTTTAGGCAACCGAGATGAAGGAATCCAGGCCTGAAAATGTGCCAAAATGGCCAAAATATTGCAAGAAAATTGACCCTAGAATAATACTAATGCATATCTACCACCCTGTAAAATTTCAAGACGATCCGACAGTCGGATCAAAAGTTATGGTCTTCTACAAGTTATGCTCCCACATCATTCTCCCCTAGTTGAAAAGAATCCAGCTCCTGCGAATTCAGTTGATGAAATTCATCTAATTTTGCATTACAATCTTCTTCAATTCCCACTTAGGAATCGAAGTATTTTTTTCTTGTTGTAAATCCTCCCATTGTACCAAATATCTGTTGTAGCTCCCATGTCTAGTAGTGATTGTCTTTTGGTCCAAGACACACATTACCCTTTCCTTTTTCTTCTTCGGCATATGCTACTCCCAGTTTATTTCTTCCTCCTCTGTAACATTTTCATCATGACTTGGAAACTTATATAAGTCAAAACATTAAAAACTAGTGAGATAGCAAAGTTTTCAGGTAGCTCCACCTTGTAGGCATTATCACTCATTTTCTTCAGAATCCTACACGACCCAATCTTCTTATACTTGAGTTTATTATATGTCCCTTTTGGAAACATATCCTTTCTAAGATGAACCATCACCATATCTCATTATTTGAATACACTTACTCTCCTACTGGCATATGTAACTACTTTATATTGTGCATTACTCACTTTCAGCTTTTCCCTCACTTCATCATGTAGTTGCATAATGTGTTCTACAAATGCTTCTGCATCATCACTAGTTTTATCTTCACTAGGTAACACAATGAGATCTAAGACCCCCTTGGGATTCCTACCATATAAAATCTAGAAAGGATACCTCCTGTTGACATGTTTATTAAGCTATTATATGCAAACTCAGCTTGTGGTAAAGCTAAGTCCCATTATTTTGGCTTTTCTCCAACTATGCAATGTAGGAGATTTCCCAAGCTTCTATTCACTACTTCTATTTTCCCATCAGTCTGGGGGTGATATGCACTACTAAACTATAGATGTGTCCCCATTTTCCTCCACAGAGTCTTCCAAAAGTGACTCAAAAAATTTGTGTCCCGATCTGAAGTGATCATTCTTGGAACTCCATGCAATCTAACCACTTCGAAAAAAACAAATCTGCAACTCTAGAAGCATCATTAGTTATTTTACAAGAAATGAAATGTGCCATCTTAGAGAATATATCAACCACAACATAGATAGAATATTTCCCTTGCTATGTGTTAGGAATTCCTAAGACGAAATCCATACTCAAATCAACCCATGGCCCTGTAGGCACACTTTACATCTTGCTATAATCCTACTTATGTCCCTCTTTACCTTTGGCCAATAATACTTTTCTACAACAAGAGAAATTGTCTTACTTATACCAAAGTGTCCAGCCAACCCCCCACTATGCAATTCTCTTATAATATTTTCTCTCATTGAACCAACAAGGATGCACAATTGTTTCCCCACAACAAATAACCATCCTGCATCAAATAATTAGAAGAACCACTACCTACTGTAGGATCCTTAAGTTTTCTCACAACATCACCAAAATATGGATCACCTTCATACAATTCCTTAACTACCTCAAACCCTACTACTTCATTTTCCATTTTTGTCAAAAGTGCTACATGCCTACTCAAGGCATCAACAACTTGATTCTGCTTACCCGACTTATGCTTTAAGACAAAATTATATTCTTGCAAAAATGAAACCCATTTTACATGCCTACTATTTAGTTTCTTTTGTGTGTTTACATACCTCAATGCTTCATGGTCAATGAAGAGTACAAATTACTTTTTGCTACCAAGTAATGTCTCTAGTGCCTTAATGCCTGAACAATAGCATAAAATTCCACATCATAAGTAGAATATTTCCTCCTGACTTCATTTATCTTTTCAATGAAGAATGCTATAGGTCGTCCTTCTTGACTCAGTAGATCTAACTCCAATCCCGACATGTGAGGCATCACAGTCAACCTCAAAGACCTTGCTAAAATTTGGCAATACCAAAATAGGTGCTTCTGACACTTTCTTCTTCAAAAATTCAAAACTATCTATTGCTGCCTTAGTCCATACATACTCCCTCCCTTTTGTACACTCTATTATGGGTGCAGTAATGCTACTGAAATTCTTGATGAACTTCCTATAAAAATTTTCCAATCCATGAAAACTACGAACCTCTGTCACATTCCTTGGAATAGGCCATTCCAAAATTGCCTTTACTTTTTCCTCATCCATCCTCACTCCATCCTCTGATATGACAAACCCCCAGAAAATAAGACTCTTCTAAAGAAATATACACTTCTTTAAGTTTGCATATAAACTCTCTTTACGTAACAATTCTAACACCAATTTCATATGTAACAAGTGTTCTTCCACTGTCTTATTGAATATCGAATATCACGAAAATAGACAACAAAAACTTACCATTGTACTCTCGGACTACTGTTAATCACCGCATGAATGTACTGAGTGCATTAGATAGCCCAAATGGCATCACCATCCACTCGTACAACCCTTCTTTTGTTTTGAAAGTCATTTTCCATTCATCCCCTTCACGGATCCGGATTTGGTAGTACCCACTCCACAGTCAATCTTGCTAAAATATCGGGCTCTCACTAGCACATCCATCATATCATCCAATCTTGGAATTGGGAACTGATACTTAATTGTGATCTTATTTATGGCCCTATTGTCTACACACATTCTCCAGTCTCCATCTTTTTGGGAGTCAATAGAGCTGGGGTTACACATGGACTCATGCTTTCTCTCACTAATCCTTTATGTATTAGATGTCACTTGTCTGTTCAACTCTTCACTTTGTTTCGGACTCATCGATAGGCTACCTGGTTTGGAAGGGCTGATCCTAGGATCAAATCAATATGGTGTTGAATATCTCACTTCGGAGGTAACCCATCTAGTAGCTCATCTGGTATGACATCTTTGTATTCTTTTAATACCTTTTCTACAGCAATAGGTATATTAAAGTCCTCTATTTCCACCTTCTTTGACATTAGTGCATAACACCAGCCAACTTCTTCCATTTCTGTAACAAACTCTTTTGTAGCCAATAATCCCTCACTCTTCTCTTCTTCCTTGAAGGGTAACAAGACCACCTTTACACCATCCTTCCAAAAGGTATATGTATTTTTCCCTCCATCATGTGTAACCTTCCTATCCAGGCCTCCCAGTAATATATGGCATGCATCCATTGGGATAACATCACACCACACCTCATCCTTGTAGGTATTCCCAATCAAAAATTTATAAGGCATCTTTTATCTATGGTTACTTCATTTCCTTTCTTGAACCATGATATACGATAGGGATATGGGTACTTCTCACATTTCAAATTGAGTTTATCAACCATCACACTTGAAACCATATTTTCACAACTACCACCATCAATAATAATTTTACATACCTTTCCTCCAGAGGTGCATTTGTTCACAACCAAAAATACACACCAACAACATCACGTTCTTTCTCCTTCCTTGGGACAATCATCATCCTCCTTATCATGAGGGTTTCTCCCAAGTTTGTAGTAACCTCCATTTCTTCTTCCTCTTCAGCTTTAACCAGATTTACTTGTGGTTTTTCTCCTTGCCATCTATCTTGTGTAGGATAGTGTGGACACTCAAAGGCTGTGACCCCTTCACCACATCTCGTAACATGTATATTGCCTTTGGGGACTATTCCAGCCAAATCCTCCAAAGTATAACCTCTTCCCCTCCGAAACCCCTACTTCTTTAGTAGTTAACATGGTTTTGACCAGAATCTTCATGCCCATTCTCGCATTAGAGGATTCATGTTTTGTAGATTCAAATCTACCCCTACCTCTAATGGAGATGATGATGGCCCTCTTTTCGGACCTCTTCTTAAATTATTACTCTTGTTATTTTCTTATGACTTTAATGCAAGTTGATAAGCATCATCCAGGCTATGGATCTAGAGCATACTCAACTCATCTTGTATGGTGTAACTCAATCCATTTATATACCGTGTAACCTTCTATTCTTCAGACTCTCCCTATTCAACCCTGATTGATAACTTGTAAAATTCATTGATATACTCCTTAATGCTGAGATCCTTCTATCTTAGGTTTTGAAACCTTCAAAAGAGTGTCTGAGCATAATCTACAAGAAGAAATTTTTCTTTCATCTTCTTTACCATTTTATTCCAATTTCGGATCTTTCCCTTTCCATTCCTTTGTCTTTCATTTTGTAGGTGATCCCACTAGATCAATGCATGTTTGACCAACTTAGTGCATGAAAACTTAACATTCTTCTCCTCTAAAAGGGTTTTCCACTCAAAGAATTTTCCCATGCGATTCAACCAATAAATCAACTCCTCTCGGGTCAGTAACTCTCCTCCATACTCGAGAACATTAATCTTGATGTTGTCATTCTTTTCCTCTAAAGTCTGGATCAATCTCCCCTCAAATGGTATCTCATTCAACATTTCTTCATCTCTCTCATTTTATTATTCATCTCCTCCTTCATTCATTAATGGAGGTACTTCTTCAGTATCACTATCTGGGTTTGCATCCCCATTTGCATGTCTCCTTCTAAGGCGGGTAACTTCTCCTGTGAGCTCAACAACCTGTCTCTGTAGCTTTTGCATATGCCTATTCATCGAGCATAACCTCCCTCCCACATCTAGCCATGATTATTTAAAATAGAGGAAAAATTATTACAGAGAAAAATGTAATATGTTAGCTTAACTATTTCTGCAAGATCAAAATCCAGCTCTGATACCAATTGATATGAATCCAAGTTGCAAGAGGTTGAAATACCTCCAAAACAAACATAAAAAAATTACAAATAAAAACCAACGAGTTTCAAAATAGATTTCTTATCATTCTAGAATCCACACTAATCTTTTACATCATTACAATCCTCCTTTTATTTCACGTCTACTCTAAAAACCCTAAAATGCTAAAAAAACCTAAAATGCCAAAAACCCTAAAATGCCAAAAATTACCTACTAGAAAAACAACTCGGATGGGCCCCAAAATTTGTGTGCCAAATATGCCTTCATAAATTAAGGCTCACATGAAATTTTGACTTATTCTAACAAGTACAACAAAAGTTATTAAAGTTCTAAGACCTAGTCAAAAGTGAAAAAACATTCGGAGCCAATTTTAGGCCACTAGATGAAGGAATCTGGGCCCAAAATGTGCCAAAATGGACATAAACATGCAGGAAAAGTTGACCCCAACATAGTACTAATGTATATCTACCACCTTGTAAAATTTCAAGATGATCCAACGGTCGGATCAAAAGTTATGGTCTCTGTAAGTTATGTTCTGCATTAACGACTAAGGGTTGGATGTGCATGTTGGATGGGGGAGGGGTTGGACGGGTGAGGGGTTAGACGGGTGCATTGGACATAAGTTTAGGTTAGCTTCTTTTTTCTATTCCTGTTTGTGTTATGGACTATAGTGAAGGAAGAAAGAGCCACATCATGTTAATCTTTGTAGGAACTTGATATGCTTCAAGATAGATTTATGGGATACAAGTTGAAAATTTGATGCAAATCCTTAAGCACCCAAATAAATTAGGGGAAATCCAAATGACTACTCAAAAATATATGTTTTTGAACCTAGAATGCAGAATAAAATTATGAAATTTTATTCTCTCCTAGGCTCTTTTCAATCACTTTCATGCAAACCTCTAGAATAAAGAAGTTTTTACATACTCTACCTCCTTACCTGTGAATTTGGAAGGTGGCTTTACACTAACAAGTAGCAACACACTAAGACTAACAACATCTATTTGTTATGAGTAACTCAAAGACAAGTCAATAAATCAGACCCAATTGCATAAATTGAGAGGGTACTTAGACGATCGAGTATAGAGAATATGATATTAAAAAAATTCCAAATATCCCCTTAACAAATTAAATAAATGCATTAACCCATAAATAATAGAAGGACCTAATATCTGATTGAATGAACATTTAACATAGAAAATAATTATGGTTATAATTATGATAACTTACCTTTCTCGAATGGCTGAACAAGACATAACTCCTCCATAGGGTCTATTCACAGTTCTCCTGCTCCTTTTCAGCCTACTAACCCTGTATTCCATGGGCCTCAAATGGGGAATCTATAAGGCATCAGCCAATCCAAAACATGATATTTGAGTTTAAGATTTTAAAAAATCATAAATCAACAACAATAAATCGAAACTTTGGGCTTATAAATCCTAGTTATAGTTTTGTAGATGAAACAAAAATAATGTGACTACAATGCTACAAAAATCCCCCACAACACAAATATCAAACAAAATTATAAAATCTATCAGAAAATTCATTTGATGGGCTTTCAAAATCTCTACACAAAGGTTTGAATCTGTTAATATCCCTCGAAAGAGCTGCATATAGATTTTCTACTCATTGATATGATATAAAAATTAATTCAATTTATGCCATTATTAGAATACCAACAAAAAAAAAAAAAAAGATCTTACTCCTTGGATTATTTTTCCCGAGAACTTGGGACATTTGGGTTTGTTGGCCCTCTATTTGTGATCGATAAATTAAATTCCCACATGTACACAAATATACCCAAAACAATTGACCCCAAAAATCATACAAAAAAATGAGAGAGACCTGAAAACTCTAAAACCTAACCTAGAGTCAAAAAAATACGTAACGAAGATAAACTTCAAAACCCTAGATGAAGTGGGCATGTTTTTTACCAGGGGTTTTGACGATTCGGGTCTAGTTTAACTTGGTGTGATAGTTGTGACACCTAAGGTATGTGAGCCTCGAACCATCTTTTCCTTCACCCACTTCCCTACCTTTGCCGCTCTTGATTTCTCCTCTTTGAAAAATTAGGGTTTTTCCTTGGCCCGATGACAATAATGTATAGAGAGAGGCTTTCCCACTTTAGTGATTCTATAAATTTGTAGTTTTTTTTTCCCTTCATTTTAAGGTGATTGTACTTATATGACATCAAGGGATGGAAGAGTTGGATAACATAGATGTTGGATGACAGGGTTGGATGGCTCAGGGTTGGATGACTCAGGGTTGGACGGCTCAAGGTTGGATGGCTTAGGGGTTGGATGACTAAGGGTTGAAGCAGCGGTGGTTGGATGACCAATGGTTTGAAGACTAAGTGGTTAGATGGCTGAGGGATTGGATGGCTGAGTTGTTAGATGGCTCATGGTTGGTAGGGCCTTGCTAAGGGGGTAGACGGCGAAGGGGTTGGATGGCCAAGGATTTGATAGATAAGGGGTTGGACGACTAAGTGGTTAGATAAGCGAGGGGTTGGACAACCGAGAGTTAGACGACAGAGGGTTGAATGACTTAGGATTGAATAGATTAGGGTTGGACGGCTCGGGTTTGATGTCCTAGGTTTGGAATGCTCAAAGTGTTGGATAGATTAGGGTTAGAATTCTTAGGATTGGATGACTTAGGGGTTGCTTATGTTTACTTCGGTGAATATGCACATGAAATGATTCAAATTGGTGGCGAATTAAATTCATAAGCTCTTATATATGTGAAAAGTCTAGGAGAAATGAATAGTATAAGGGACATTTTGGTGGAATTTTTGGTAAATAAGTCGGTTGCAAATTATAGAAAATTCGGGAATTCGAATTTCCATAATCTTCAATTTTCATGAGTTTACGAAAATTCACCACTAAAATTTTCTATGCTTTTTGGCCTTCTTATTTTAGTAAACCTTTTAAAGTTTTTTTTTCCTTTACTATACTTGTGATTCTTATTTTCATGATAATATTCATGATCTTCATCACTTTCATCATCATGCCTATGAGGACACTTAGTAGCAAAATGAACTACTTCACCACAATTGAAACATTTAAAAGGAAGCTTACCTTTATACTTACCAAAGCTAACATTCAATCCTCTAACAACCATTGCAAATAACTCATCATAATAAATTTTGAGGGCATCATCATCATCATCATCATTTTTATTCTTATATCTTGTCTTTGTGTCAATCTTGGAAGAAATCTCCTTCTTGATTGGTTTAGAGTTAATAACCCTCATCTCATATGTAGTTAGGGTTCCTTGTAACTCATCCACTATCAAGATCTTCAAATATATGGCTTCCTCAATAGCAGACACTTTAGAATCAAACTTAGGAGTTAGAGACCTTAATACCTTTTGTACCACAACTTCTTCCTTCACTTATTCACCTAGTCATTTCATGGTATTCACAACCTTATCAACTCTAAGAAAATATAAAACAATGGACTCCTCTTCACTCATATTTAGTCCTTCTAATTGATTTATGAAAGTTTTGAGCTTAGCTATTATTACCTTTGAAACTACTTCATGACATGAAGTTTCTACCACATTAATTTTTCGATGTGCAATGCATGACCTTCACAAGTTCAAGTTCAGCTAGACCACACATGATTGCATTCATAGCTCTTGAATTGTAACTACTCAGCTTCTTATCTCGTAGTACTGTTACATGAGTTTGAGGAGCTATATAGCCATCTAACATAGATTTCCGATTATCAAAACCTAAGGAAATGATGTGAGTCCTCATCCTGAGACTCCAAAAAGCATAGTTAATCCCATCAAACAAGGGTGCCTTGCTGGAAGAAGTGCCACTCTATTGACTCATCATTTTAGTGCTTCAAAGGATCTCCTTTCAAGTGATTAAACTTATCCAAAAGGACCTAATATGATACAATTTTTTGAAGCACAATGGGTGAGAGGGGGTGAATCATTCCCTTAAAAAATTTAACCAATTAAATTTAAATTACATTAACCATTATCCAATTAAAATTTCTTTAATGTGAGCTTAATACTATGCAAGAATCATTCATAAGATCAAAACCATGAGAGAAAAAAAAAGAACATAAGATGTATGTGGGAAAACCTCAAGAGGAAGAAAACCCCAAACGTTTTATTATATTACACAAACCAAAAGACTTGCATGAATATGACACATCATAAAATATATTTTTAGCGAGGCAAAAACCCCAAAAAGAGCACACACCCATAGAAACCCTTATTGAAATTACTCAGAACAAAGGAATTTTATGAATATTACTCATCACAAAAATTTTGATAAGAAGACCAATGAAGATATGTTACCAACACTTATAGCTAATAGTGATCATAGAATTTAGCTCATACACCTTCAAACCCTCTTCAAAGACACCTTCTCCTACTTTGATCAAAATTGTTCAAACATGGAATGATTTGGAAAAATACAATTACACACTTGACACTAGATCTTCATCACTCTTCAGAAATTCAAAAAAATCTCATCTCTGTCTTTATGCCCTCATATAACTTTCACTCTCTCACTTACCTCACACTTTTTCCCTCTCACAACTTTGGTTAAAAATAAACCATATACTCACTTTAAATATAAGACCATGACCATGACCATTAACCTTAATTTTGGTTATGCCAATATCAAAACAAATCTACAACACCATATAAATTCAAATGAAGGACCCACATGTGTCGAAAATGCATCAAGACATCTAAACTTGAAAAACTAGGCCAAGAATCCTAAATCCTTCTCCACCGAGCTCATCAAGGACTCCACAAAATCACTCTAGCTATGCCATGCTTCAAAAATATTCAGAAATTTCCATGATTTCATATCAATACCATCCATTAGCTCACAAGTCTCTGCATCATCCATTTCATTCAAATCACCATTAAGTAGGATTGTTTCCTACTCAAATCAGGCACCTCAGGGAACCGGTCACACACAACGAAGCTCGTGGTCACAATAGAGCATCTCAAATATTATATGTAGCCATTCATTGGAAATAAAATTACATGTATAATATCACCATGCATTATATACCTCATGAAATAATAAACAATGCAAATAGAACCACTTCTCCTCTTTAGCAAACTAAATTGTCTAGGAACCAGTTTAGGAAACTCAACTAATTTGTACCTTTGATGACACATTAAAGACCTATAAATAAATTCACCAGGAAAACAATTCTTTCATATTCAATCTCAAATAGATATCCATCATTAGATAAGCCAACTATTGGTCTTCTACATCAATCTTCTCACCAAAGTAGTGTTGTCTTGAAATTATCAAATTAAGTCAACTTTTGACCTTCTTCGTGCCACATCAACTCACTTCCCGATCTCAACAAAAGAATCCAGCACATCACATGATATGTTTAAAAAAATTCCAAGGCAATCATACTTCATCATCATTCCCACAAGTTCTCAAGTACTCCTAATCACGAAGACTACTAAAATTGCCCTTTTGGCCCAAAACTAGTCAACCTATTTTGACTTGTGCAGGTCATAAAATATGATCACCAAGATCTAAAATGACTTCAAACATGTATAATATCTCCCATAGATCTCATAACACTAAATTAGTCATAGGGTCTAATGGAAAACATGAGAGTAAAACCTTATTTTCTGGAAACTAGCATATTTGAGTGGGATCCACCGGTGTCATGAATGAAACCACCACCATCAGAAATATGGGAGAGTCATATGCATAATAAAATCATAAAACTTGATGATATAATTCATTTTTGATCACAGCATCAAGTTTTATCCTATCACTCATGAACTAGGGTTTCAAGTTCATAAAAAGCAACTTGCCTTCTTAGTAATCATTCATGAATGTGAAGGCCTCATTTGATCTCATTACAACTATGAGATATCCATAAATCCATGAAACATAATTCTTAAAAGGATTAGGGTCTCATGTAGACATAGCATGTGCCAACCAAGAACATTTCTCTCACTTTGAGTTGGAAACAATGCTTTCTAGAACTTGATTGGACCAAAAACATCATATCTTGCAAAATATTCATCATGGAAACTTGAAATTTTTCCCACAACACCATGAAAACCTATAATAACATCTCCAATAATAATTTTTTTCACAAATAGGTCTGCATCTTCACCACCAACAGAAATTTCCCAACTAGGTCTTAGGGTTTTGCATAGTATATACCAAAATAGAGTGTACTAACACAAAACCAAAGCATGAAATATATTTTGAATGAATTTTCATACTGAAATAGATGTTACTTACCTTTATAAGTCTCTTAGTGGGCTCACACACTTCTACAAGTGACTACCATACCATATTATGCTTCAAAACACAAAGATTAGGTCTAGTTTAGATCTAGACCAAGTAGGTAAACACCATACCTTCACTTATAAGAACTATAAATGTAAATAACACACTTTAGAAAACATGTCTCACACCCTTGCATGCTTCCATGAGCTCACATATATCTCTACACCTCATTCTCATGCCCCATTTGGCCTTTAAGCACATAGACTATGTCTAGATGAGCACCTGTAACTATGTTCTCAACCTATACCTGCACTCGAGACTCACATGAGTGACTCAATACTCTCAATCATGCTCTCTAATATTATAACATTCTTCTCATGCCACATCATGTCTTATTTTCATCATGCTAAGTCATGATGTTGACTAGGCCTCATGATTAGGCCTACTAGGACAAGCCATTCTCACCGTGTCCATTCTTACAACCATACCACACCTTGTTTTACAATTTTACCAGCACACCATGCATCTTCTAGCACTCCTAGATCATCCTCTTTTTCATTAATGGAATTTTACATTAATTTCGACATCCTATCTCACTCATGTCAAGCATATTTTCATTTAAGCGTGTGTGTTTTTAGTTCACAATTACATGTGGGACAAATGTAGAAACCTAAATTTGGAATATCATTATTTTTAATTTGAAAACTTTGTATTTTCACATTATTTATGAATTTCACATATATTCCAATAATATATGTCTTCTTATTATTGCTCTTGGATGAATTTCTTATCTATCCATACTATTATGGTATTCACATACTCGGTTGGATTTACCCAAAGTAGTATATTACTCCCGGACATGTTACCTAAATTATTTTATGGTCATATAAAACTACTTATTGAGTATCATATGGGTAGGAATGAACCGTAATTTGATCTAATCCTAGGCCATATAGTCTCATCTCCTTCCACATGGTAATTCTCTTTCCACTTTTATATCTTTTCTTATGTCATTTCATATCTTTTAGGTTATTCTCAATGTGACATTTAACCTATAAAAGACATAAATAAGAAATTATAACCCAATCATTTGAGTAGCTTGGAAAATTCAAGAGCACTCATTACAAATCACATTCTTAAAGCACTTTATTCTCTCCTAAAATATAAAAGGTAGATGCACAACCTAGTAGAAACCTATAAACACATGTTTAAAGAAAGCTAAAAATATTCAAGAGTCACACCTGTCATTATGTATATCTTTCAAGTCAAGTTAAGCCAAACCAAGTCAAGAAAGGACAATCCAACATGAAACATTACCAAATCTTCTAAGTGAAAAATGGAATCAATCTAGAATTTACAAGCACGCACATTATATCACAATTGTGAAGGGTATTTTTATATCTATAATTACACTTGTTATGTTTGTGTCAAGAGACACAAGATAAAGATACAAGTTGGCTTATATTTGCATACACAATTTCACGTGCACTAGGCTAACTACATGGATTTTATTCTATCCATTGACAAGATGTAGTACAATGTTAGAATTAGATCAACAAAGGTGAACCACCAAGGTCAGTCCAACTCCACAACACATAATGTTTTCTCTTGTTGTTATCTACTTTGGTTCATGAATTTATAGTGTGGGGATCTATACTTTTCATCCATTGCATACCACTACAGGAGGTTTCACACATTAAGAAACCCTAGCATCAAATAAAAAAATAGGTTCAACGTATGTCTATAATATCCATTAATATAAATACATATATCTTGATGAGTGTGAATTTTGGGAGTAGGATGATAGTTAGAATTCACCTCAATGTGTCAATTTACTTACTTATTCATTTTAAAGATATCAATGATAAAAATGTATATTTTTATATGATATATATACATACATATATAAAAACACAAACAAGTGTGCGCGTGTGTGTAGAACCTGATTTATTTAACACCTAATTTTAGTTTCGTGGTGAAACATCCCCTAACATATTGAGAGTTATGCCTTAAGGTAACTTTAATTGATTCATTTATTCAAAGGAAGGAGGAGAATAAATACAAGAGAAAATGGTTCCAAAACATTTAATCAAAATCGAATGGAATGAATCCAAGATTGTTACAATGTAATAACAAGATTAATTAAGCTAACATTCCCCCTTATTACATATTTTTATAAATGTACCTCGTAAATAGATCAAAAATCACCTTGCCAAGAGACTTGGTGAGTATATCTACTACATGAGAATTTTTTAGGAAATTCTAGAGCTAGATGTGGTGGTTCAAGAATTGTTCTTGAATGTACTAACATTCAACCTCAATGTGCATGGTTCTTTAATGGAAAACTGGATTATTCACAAGTTTCAACACACCTTGATTGTCATAACGAATGATGGATAGATTTTCTTCAGGAATGTCCATATCAAGAAAATGTAACGTAAGCAAATCACTTTCCACATAGCTCCTCATTCTGCATTATACTCTCCCTCAGTGGATGAGAGAGAAACAAAGGTGTCCTTCTTGTTAATCCAAGAGATAGGTATAGATCTAAGATGAAAAATATATTATGTAGTTGATTTTCTATCATCAACAAATCAAACTTAGTCTGAGTCAGCATATCCCTACAAGAAGAATTGAGATATTTTACGATACTCCTAACCATAACTAATTGTACCTCATACATATCTCAAAACATGTTTTTCTACTACGCAGTGACATTTTTTTGGATCTTACATAAATCTGGAAAGATAGCTGACAACAAAGCATAAGTCTGGTATGATATAAGTAGAATATTTATCCTAACTTCATTTAGATTTTCACTAAAGAATTATGTATGCCATCTTTCTTGACTTAGTAAATCCCCAATCCCAACATGTGAAGCATCAAAATCAACCTCAAATACCTTGCTAAAATATGGAAATACCAAAACAAGATCCTCTAGCACTTTCTTCTTCAAGCAATTCAAAACCTTTTGTTACTACTTTGGTCCATAAGAAACTCCTTTACCTTCATGAACTCGGTTATGGGTGCAGAAATTATACTAAAATTCATTATGATCTTCTTATAATAAGTAGCCAAACCATGAAAACTATGAACCTCTGTCACATTCCTTGGAATAGACCATTCTAAAATTTCCTTCACTTTTTCCTCATCCATCCTCACTCCATCCTATGAGACGACAAACCCCCAAAAACATAGAATTTTATGAAGAAATCTACACTTATTTAAGTTTACACACAAAATATATTTTCATAAAATTTATAACACCAATTTCAAATGCAACAAGTGTTCTTCCATTGTCCTACTAAATATCAAAATATCATCAAAATAGAAAACCACAAACTTAGCATCGTATTCTTGCAATACTACGGTCATCGCCTTATGAATGCACTAGGTACATTAGATAACCTAAATGACATCACCATCCACTTGTACAATCGATATATATATATTTTAAATTCATTTTCCATTCATCCCCTTCATGGATTCAGATATGGTAGTACCCACTCCAAAGGTCAATATTGTAAATATTTCGGGCTCCTAGTAGCACATTCATCATATCGTCCAATCTTCAAATTGGGTACTAATACTTAATTGTGATATTATTTATTTATATACCATCCACACACATTCTCCATTCTCCATCATTTTTATGGGTCAATAGTTTTGGATTTTCACATAGAATCATGAATTATCTAACTAACCCTTTCGTATACGATATTTCATTTTCCTATTCAACTCCTCACTTTATGTTGGGCTCATCCTGTAGGATTCCTGATTTGGAAGGGCCGATCTTGGGATCAAATAAATATGGTGTTGTATATCCCTCTTCATAGGTAACCCATATGCTATCTCATCGAGTATGAGATCTGTGTATTCTTTTAGTACCTCTATTACCATAACAGGTATACTAAAGGCCTCTAATTCAACCTTCTTTACCATCAATGCATAAAACTCCTTTGTTTTCAACAAGCCCTCACTCTTCTCTTCTTCATTGAAGGGTAAAAATACCACCTTTACACCATCCTTCAAAAAAGAGTAAGTATTCTTCTCACCATCATGTGTAACCTTTCTATCATATTCGCAAAAGGCCTCCCCAATAATATATGGAATGCATCCATTGAGATAACTATGAGAGAAAGAGAGAATGAGGATCAATTGGGATAACATGCACATCAATTGAGTTACACTCGAATGACAGTGATGGAGTTATATGAGGAAGCAAGAAATAAACCATGAAAATGTGCATGCAAAATAAAAGGGTCTACTCATTCTTATAGATAAGAAAAAAGGAGTACAAATAGGAGTGTTGTGTAACTCCTAATTCAATAAAATCATAGCTCCATAAAGGAGAAGAGGATTTACATTCTGAAAAAGGAAATTAACTCTTGTGTGACACATTGATGCACACTTACGTGTATGATAGAATCTATGACTGAATCTGTCATACCCTTTAAGACACATAAGACCTATAATCTCACCGAAGTGAGAAGACTCAACACGTGATGTGGAAAATTCCATGAGATGAAAAGGAAATTAAACATGCCAACATCCCCTTCCTCATAACTTAGAATGAGGCGGCAAGTCAGAAAATGAGAAATGGGTCTGACAGCCTACACCGATGATGCACCCATGTACAAAAAGGATATCAAGTAATGGAGGAAAACCTAGTGGGAAAAACATCCACTATAAGAGATGGATGACTATCCTAAACAACCTAATAAATATGTGTTAAATGGGTCCCAAAAACTAAACTCCTAATGAGGTACCCATGTACAAGCTATAATATTTCTATAAGAAGAAGAGAAGAGAGGAAGGATACAAGAGAAATAGAACATAAAAAGCCACAACCTGATCTGAAATATGAAACTCTATGAAGTCTCCAAGAAGAGTGTTGATGATGTGGTCTTCCTCCTGTAGACTAAAGAAGGTCCATCCACATCAAACAATGTTCCTTCCCTTAAGAAGGACATAAATGGAGTACTAAAAGTCCACCCACTCCACAAAGGAAAGCTCAAGAGAGTAGTATGAAGAACTCGAATATGGTCCACGGAAATTTGACATAGGTCTAGTAAATGAATGGAAAGGAATTGAAGGTAATAATTCCATGAAATTAGAAATGTCATAGTATAAGAGAGGAACATCCACTGAAATGGTTCCCAAGTGAAGTGTAGGAAAAGAAAAACCCCACAATAGTAAAAGGAGTATCCACAAACAAGGGTGGATAAGTGATGGTATGTGAATAAGTAGAAGTGATAATAGTCCCGAAGGAAACTCCCAAAAAGGAGATGAAGGACTCCTAAAAAATACCAATATAAGGATGAGAAACTCCTTATCTTTGTAACACAAGTAGACACTTGGAAGAGTTGACTAAGGTTTGGTGGATACTCGACCCAAGAGGGTGGCTTGACAAATAGAAGAGAAATTTCTTATAGGTATGAATCATCAAAAATGAAGGAGGAGTGGAAAAGGCCTCACACACTGGAAATGGAAAGGATGAAGAATGCTAGGACCAAGAATTCCCAATGTCTGATGGCAAGGGAGGAGGTTCAATATTCTCTAAAAGGTGGCCGAGAGGAGGAGAAGATTCCTCATTAACACTCTCATCATCATAACTAGAAATAAAAATCCTCATCATCAAGGATAGGAATAGGAAAATTTGTGTTAGTAACACTATTATCACATGAAGAAAGAGAGGAGACAATCTGTATCGAGAGGAAGAAGTAATAACGAAAGTATCTGCATGGTGTTGGAAATTTGAACACTTAGAGGGGGTGAATCAGTGTCTCATTAAAATTTTCAGTTATTGCTACTTTACCAAAATTATTAAGAAAGTCACATGAAACCATATACAAGAAAATGAAGAAGAGATAGTACATAGTTTTCTAAAGTGGGAAACCCAAAATGGGAGAAAACCCATTGAAATCAGAGAACTAGATTTGGAAAGTCTGTTCTATGAGTTACAATGATTTCAAGTTGAGATAAAAATAAAATTTTGAGGCTACAATCCCCAAATTAATTCATTCAACAACTACCGACCTTTTGCAAACTACAACTTGTAAGGAAGTTACCACTCCCTAGAATTTAATTAGCTACAACTAATCTTCTGTAAGCTACTACTTACAAGGAGACTGTAACCCCCTATGTACTAAGCTACAACTTAGACTTATTCTTGATTTTTGGTCACACTTTGCTTGTTGTCTCTCATAATTGATGATGACCTCTAGATTTTCTCACTTCTCTGTTTTTTCTCCTAATTCCCTTTTCTTTCAATGTTACATTCACCCCGATTGTGACTCTAAATTTTGAACAAAATTCTTAATTCACCTATAATTTCATCCAACATTCAATTTTATGCTTGTTTTTAACTTTCTCTTGGATTTCTTGAGGAAATCACAACTTCTTTGATTCATCAACAAATTTTCCGACTCTTTTCATCTCGCTAGATTATTCTTTGAAGCACTTCCTTATCCTTCTTGATCGCTATGCCAAAATTCATGTGAGTTATATAATATTTAATGCTCAAACATGTTCGGTCTTATCACCTGTCATATACACAGTCTTCAATTGTCTCAGACTTCAAGTTCCTTCAAAACATTGTCTCGAGTCTTAAATAAGGTCATTTATTCCCAATTTTGCAAGTATACTTATATCATGCTTCCACCCATGTTTGTTCAATCCATAACATACATCACTATTTTTGGTATGTTAAGGTTTTCACTCATTTTATTTCCTTTTTTCCTTTTTGATTATACATTCAAAATCACCTCATAATTTTTCATTCACACATTATACCTTAAAATACCTTACCCAAAAATACTAACTCCTCAAATTCAAGACATTGTTTTCATACATGTGTCTTTTTGACTTCATGGAATCCTTTTAAAGTCACTAAATTTTCTTGTTCTTTTAACAAAAGTTAAAAACCAAATGTCATATGTATTTTCAAATTCTATGTTCCATCAATAACCTATTCTAGTTTGACCATATCTATATTGAAAACCCTTCACTTCAAATTCCTCATTAGCTTCATTACTTCTCTTCCTCTTCGACTTCTTATTCGACCTTAGAGGGAACAAAACATCAATTTGTAATTGCTAAGAGTATTTTTAATTCTCCAAAAAATCATTCACTTGAGTAAAATTTCCTTGTAACCTTCCATCTTCACCATAAGACCAGACACTTATCATTTCAACTAAATTGTGTGATTGTGTGACATTCCCTAAACATCAACTGTCACTTTGAAATGGGTTTGACTCACTTTGAACAATTTTTCAAATTTCTTTTCAAGAGATATTGAACCTTTTCACTTGTCATAAGGTGTTTTGATGGAATTTGTACTTGATTAGTTTTCTAAGACACAATGTAGTGCTAAGACTTCATCACTTTATGAGATTTCAAAGAGGAAAAACCACCCTTGACACTTCCTTGATAAGTAACTTAGCTCTTGACAATTTTACGGGAGGATTTGAGTAGACCTCCAACAAGAAAATAACATTGTGAAAGCTTACTGTACTATAAATTTTTTGAAATATAACCTCAAAGCCATTGTCACCACTTTTGGTGGATTCAAAACAAAGCCAAGAAATTCATCTAAAGGCTTAAGACATGTAGTGTCTTTTGGAAGATGTTAAGTAGATTTTACGATGATTCAATAAAAATTGCATTAAAAAACAAAAAAGCGACTCTGACTTTTGTTCACATGGGGTTCTTCACAAAATGTCAACGAAATCTCAAAAATAATTATGAAATCAAATATTTATTTTTGAATCTTATTCAAATGCCCTGACAAAGAAAAATTTACATTTTGAGATTTTTCATTGGAGGAAACCTGAGATTCGAGCAAAAAAGTGTTTCAAACCCTAGAATATGGGTTATATTGGCTGTAGATGTCCGAGACCACTAAAAATATGATTTATTTCTCAATTTTGAATGAAATTTAAAAATATCAAGTGTTGTGGCTAGTTGGAAGGTTTTTCTATCTTCTCTAGTCACTAATCAAGCTCGAACTTCTCTTAATAGTTCCCAGAACCTAAAAATACAAGTGCACCATTTAGTGACCATTATGATAGTGTCATTTTGATAGTAGTAGAATTATCTTAGGTTTGAAATAATGCATTGTAGGGATTTTATGAACCACTTGGAGTTATGAATCTTCATTAGAACATAAACCACCTTCCTTGAAGTCTAGTTTTCACCTTTGGGAGAAGAATTTTCCTTATACAATTACATAGTACTTTGACCATATGGATGATCATCTCTATGAAGCATTTCTCACTCACTTGAATATGTTATGACATACACAAGCACCATTTGAATAAGGTTTTATTAGCCTGACATGTCAGGACAATGTTGAAGACACCATATACCTGATTTTATCATTAGCCTCTTGCTTCCATCCTTCCATCGCATAAAATAATATTTGCATTTAAATCATACCAGGAGTGATCTCAAACTTGTTCATCCTCCTTTTGATATAGTACGAGATGCTTCTAACGAAATTAATTCAACTTGGTAAGACAAGCTCACTCGACACACCATACAAGATATTTCTAGAAATCACATCCCTAAAAGCAGACTCACACTCCCACCATCTTTGCTTGAAGGATCCCCACTAGTTTACTTAGTCATGCTTTGAGGGTGATTGACACCTCATGACCTCTACGAAGCATTATTTTACTCCATCTTCTACTAAAGAAACACAAGCTTGGAATGCTTAGTGTGTAACTTTCTAGACTTATCTTTTCCAAACACAACATGCCAATAAGGCACAATCCACCCCGAGATGCAATGGAACCATAATTTTGACTTAGAAAGGATTTTATATGCTTATGAGGAGTTTACAAATATTTCACAAGTGATTTAGAGGCAGAAAACTCATATTAAGCCTACGAACTCAAAAAGAAGCCCTAGAGAGAAAAAACACTGGCATAAAAATGCTCATAACTTCCTTAATTTTTGTCCATTTTACCGATTTTTTTGCAATACCTTAGGCTTGGAGTTATCTAAAAAAATTCCTTCTATGATTTATCGAAGAAGGATGCATATTTTTTCTAGTGTGCTAAGAAGATAGACAACTTATTTTACATTTCTTAAGACATTGTTTTAGAAAAACTTACCCAATTTTCACATACCTTTTGAACCTAATGGAATTCAGATATAATCCCTCTTAATGATCTAAGAGTTTATTTTTCATAAAAATTCCTTTATTTTAAAAACCTATCTCGATTACCTCAGCCTACACAAGTCGGTTCTCAAGACCAAATTTGGTGAAATTTTGAATTTTGCCTCCAGAATCTAAATTAAACCTTGTTCTTGCTCACACATTCCCTAGAAACCATCCTTGGGATTCTCCCATGCTTTCATGCTCTTTATATTACCTATACCATCCTTTCACATCTCCTTGGCGCTAGAACTAGGCCTAAATGAGCCGGTTTAACTAAGACTTCCAGTAGATGACCTAAAACCCACTGGAAGAGCTCTTGTCCATCCGACATCATCATATATGACCTGTAGAACCTATGAGCCAAGAATATTAACCATTTCCATACCTGCAGTAGACTCCTACCTCACTCACCAAGCTTGCATCACACTGAGACCATCCTGAATGCTCAATAAACCACTGAGAAGGCACTACCAATCAAATTTCATGTTTCTAACTGAGCCTCACTTCACCTCACTACTTTTCCATAAATTCCACTTAACATCAATGGCAACACCAATGACTAGGGTTCAATAAAGGGTATACAAATAAGAACTAATAATTCTTAAAACAATGCAAGGACAATCTGAGTGTGCCACATGAAGGTGGAGAGGTCTAGAAACATGTATCAATAAGTAGCCAACAACATGATCACACTTGTCAAGCTAGTCTTCAAGAAAATAAGGATCAATGGGTGCATGAGCTTGCCCATACGAAAGGGATAAAGGCCCTTGTGAGTAAAGTAATGTTCCATACAAGCACACCTTGTTGTATAATTCTCTATACTAATAAGAAGATGGAGAGGCTAAGAAGCATTACTTATGATCTTTGAGGCTAAGAAGCATTAATATGATTCTCAAGTCTGGAAATAACATCCTCCATGGTGTATCTTTAAAAATATCAAGAAGTAAAAAATGTATGAAAATAAGGGTGCACGAATACTTACGAGGGTGTAAGACATCGACTCAACCAAGAATACGTCTGCATGCAATACAACACCCAAGAACAATGATAACCCCCATGTTTGTGGCACTTTATAAATAGTGTGCTGATTACAATAGGGTGTGTTTGTGTGACGTGGGACAATTGACCAATCACTTTGCAAGTGATGAATAGTGCAAGAGTGGAGGCCATAGTAAGTCCCACTCGGAAGCAGTGTACAACATGTAAACACACACAAAAGTAGTGAACAACATGGCCTCCACTCTTTGTAAGTGATGAATCATGCAAGAGTGGTGGCCATAGTAAGTCCCACTCGAAGCATTGAACAACATGTAAACACACACAAAAGGGCATAAGCAAGGAACAAGGGGAAAAAACAACTTTTGGTGTGAGAAAAAGCATCTCGCATCGCATAAGGGGGATCTCTTTCCGTAGGCTGTGGTGAATGCACTCACAATATTGCAAGTGAAAGATATCACTTCAATGCAAAAATGAATCCAAACGAGTCAAAAGAGGTCCAAAGCACCAAAACATTCTCCAAAAACATGCACAAAACATGCACAAAACACTGAAAATGCCGGAAAGGCTACCAAATGGAACCTACACACTCCAGAGAAAGGATACACACTCCATAAAATGGCTAGTGGAAAAAAATTCTAGTTACCCTAGTTTCATAATAATATTTTCCCCAATTTTGCTTAATTTTTGAAAAGTGAAAAAAAAAACAGGCTATAATTAAAAACTAGTCTACGAACTTAATTAATCGACCTACTAATTAAATTGACCCCCTAATTAATTTGATTTAGATCCTAATTAAAGAAAGTAATTAAATATTGCACCCCCTTAACTAATTTTAGATCCTATTTTAACAAAATACCTAAAACACACTTCTCTTAAATAAATAGACCCCATCTTAGTTTAAAAATGATATTAAATAACTTTAACCTAGGAATAAGAACCAAGCAGGATTTTAGAATTAAAAAGGGACGAGAATGGTTTGAACAGGTGGTCGAGTGCTCAAAAATGGAGGAGGATTTACTAACGGGTCACTCATGGTGACCAGAGGGAGTAGATGAACTCAATGTGAAACACAAAGGGCCGTTTGGATTAACGAGGGCAATAGGATCATTGAATGGTGCAGGGGACACGATGGCGGGGAGAGTTGAATACGGGAAAAGAAAAACCAAGAAGGGTGGTGGAATCCAGAAGGGCCGAGCCAAAAAAAAAAAAGAACAAGGGCTAGTGAAGGGATTCCATAGGGCCGAGGGTCAAGGAAAACTTGTAGGGAACGAGCTAGAAAAAATACGCAAGGTCTATATGGGGTAAAAATAACCAAAGCTGGAAAATGGATGAGGTGCGCAGAACACAAATCCGAGGTGGAGGGTGATTCGGGCACAAGGAAAGCGAGACGGGGAAAGCTACGAGAAAGAAAAACACATGGTGAAGGTTTTCCAAACTAGGACAAGGAGCCACACATGTCAAACTAACCCAGAAAATCCAATCAAGTATGAACCAAAAAAACCCCACACAACCAGAGAACAAACACCAAACAAAATCTAAAATCTAATTAGTTGTTAATGGACAAGGCAAATACAACTTGCAACAATGAAACCGCATAGGGGGAAGCTAATGGGTGAGTGGTAGAAGAGCCATTAGGAAGAAGCCCAACTTTCTTGGGTGAGATGGCAAAGAGGGTATTATAAACAAGGACACTGAGAGGGGGGTGAATAAATGTCTTATCAAACTTTTATAGACATTTCCATTTCCTTAATATTGTTATAATGAAAACAAGAAATCATACACAATAACATAACAAGAGAGAACATAAAATTTAATGTGGGAAACCCAAGTGGGAAAAAACCCACTGAAACCAAGAACCCTACTTAGGAAAAAAATTGTCTGTATCTCTGCTATGCCCTTAACCTATTGCTTGTATTAGGGTATGAGTCGCCAAATTATGGCTTACCATATCATTTTATTATGTCATTTATACTTTCTCATGCTTGGTAGGTCGGCCTTGGTGATGGCCATAACATAGGAATAGTATTTATAGGGGATTGTAGGTAGTAGTTTATCATCATTAGAGCATTTGAGTCTTATTGTATGGTTTGGAGGTTTCCCCCTCGAAGTGGCGAAGCTATTTTAATTGCATATTGAGATCATTTATCTGAAATATTTTGTTCTTTGGTGTTCTATTGCTGCTCATAATCTGAATTATAGAAGTAATTTCATTACAAGTGGTATTAGAGCTACGATCTGGGCCAAATTAGGGAAAAAACCCTAATTTTTTTGTTTCCGCCATATCTTGCAAACCAAATTGATTTGGTCCAAGAGGTTTTTAACTTGCGAATAATTTCAAGTAATATTCCCTAAAAAATTAAGAATTTTTTTCTTTAGTTTGCAAAAGTTATTACAAATTTAGGTTTTTTCATAAAATCGCTCCCTAGGCTGCAATTTGTGGAATTTTTCCAAGTTATTTATATTTTCATAAATCTCTAACAAAATTATTGGTATTATCTTCTTTGAGTGTTTTCCTATTCATCTAAATTTGTATCAAAACCCTAAAACCTAGAGTTTGACTTCATGGCGGGTCCTTCCACAAGAGCCAAAAAGAATATTGTCACTCCGAGTAAAACCCTAGATAAATATGGGGTAGTGAATGAAGAGTTAGAGTTAGAATGGGTAAATACAGATTCCACAACACTAGGGTTTACCTCAGTTGATCATAAGGTGAGCCAACTTGAGTATGAATTGTGAAATATCCAATTTGAGATGGCATGTAAAGGAGACATAGACCAAATAAATCAGCGAGTTAGATGATATCATACAACATATAAAGGGTAAACAGTCTATCCAAAATCAGCCCCAACTCAACCAAAGAGGATCTTCAGTTTAGAATAATGGGAAAAATAACCATGTTGGATCACTTTTCCAGCCCAATCAGAATCCAACTTATGCGCAACCATGGAACATGATGCCAAAAGTGGAGATGCGTAAATTTGATGGGAAGGATCCACTGAATTGGATAAATCAAATGGAGAACTTATTTGAGTTACATCAAAACCCATCAGGACTAAAGGTGGCCTTGGCATCCCTGTATCTTAAACGATACCAATTCATCGGTATCGATGGTTATGTGCTCGGAGGTAGAAGAGTGGTCTCAGTGTCATTTGGATAGTTTTTACTGAGGATTTGTAATTGCACTATAGTTCTAGTGTTTCAAATAACTACTTTAGTCAATTAGAAAAGATTAAAAAAATAGGATTAGTGAAATATTATGTGCATCAATTCAGAACCTATCCTTAAGTGTGGAGAATATTACATAAGAGAACCTGAATGACCAGTTTCTTGGGGGTCTTAAGGACCACATTGAGTATGAGGTACATATGTTTAATCCACTCAAGCTTTTTGATTCTATTATCATGGCACATAGAGCGTGAGAGAAAAAAATTATTTTAAGTGGGACGTGAAGTTTCACTAACACCAGAGACCGTAGTACCCCTTCCCCATCATTCACTCGGCCAATTAGAATGAATCCTCAAAAAATGTAAGAAAAAAGAGCAAAAGGATTATGTTTTAACTGTGTCAACAAATATGCCTTTGGGCGTAAATGTCTTTGAGAAGAAGTTGTTCTATATTGAAGGAGGAAATGAGGATGAAGATGAAGCTAAAATTATAGGAGAAGCTGAGGAACCAGTAGAAGATGAAGTAGAGGATCACCAACCTACAATTTCTTGCCATGTGTTGTTAGGTATTATTAATCCTCAAACACTCAAGGTTATTGGATATCTCAAAAAATAGAAGGTGGTAATGATGATTGACTTAGGAGTACTCATAACTTCATAAATAGTAAGTTAGTTGCTCGCCTCAATTGTTTTATTTACCCTGACTTCATAAATGTAAGTTTGATTGCGAATGGTGGGACAATAAATTGCACAAGAAAGTTTCATAGTATCAATCTCTCCATGGGAGACTACATGTTAGACTCACCTATGTTTTCTATTTCTATGGGAGGGGCAGATATTGTTTTGGGTGTCCAATGGCTCACAACCTTGGGTACTATAGAGATGAATTTCCAAGAATTGTTCATGCGATTTAATTTAGAAGGAAGGACAATAAAATTGAAAGGGATGGTAGCTAAGTCTCCATATATTATTAGCTCTCATCAAATGCAGAAGGTTCTCAGAAAAGGAGTAGATGGATTTGTAGCAAATTTATTTTCCATAGAGGTACAAAATATAGAGTCTCAATGCCACCCGATCTTCAAAATAGTGTTGATTCTCACTCATATGTTTTTGATGCAATTCCAAAGGGAATACCACCAGTTAGGGATCATGATCATGCCATTCGAGTTGATTCCAAGGAGCCAACCACCTAACATCAGACCATACAGATACCCATATTCCCAAAAAAGTGAGATTGAGAAAATGGTGCAGGAAATGTCGAAGGTAGGTATCATCAGGCATAGCTAGAGTGCATATTATTCACTAGTGGTCATGGTACGTAAGAAGGATGAAACATGGAGTATGTGTCTAGATTATTGAGAACTCAAGAATTACACTATCAAAGATAAGATTTCTATTCCAATAATTGATGATTTACTTGATGAATTACATGGTGCTATTTTTTCACAAAATTAGATCTTCGTTTGGGGTACCATAAAATTAAAACAAGAGAGGAAGATGTTCATAAAATAAATTTTAGGACTCATGAGGGAAATTATGAGTTCTTCGTAATGCCATTTTGTCTTACAAATTCTCCCTCAACATTTCAAAGCTTGATGAACACTATTTTTAGGCCATTTTAGAAGAAATTTGTATTAGTTTTATTTGATGAAATATTTATTTACAATAAGACATGGGAAGAACACTTGCAACATGTAGATAAAGTGTTGGAAGTTTTTGAGAAACATAAGCTTTATGAAAATCCATCTAAATGTTCTTTTGGTGTACAAGAGGTAGAGTACTTGGGTCACATTGTATTCCATGAAGGTGTTTAGAATATCAAAGCTATGGCGGAATGGCTAAGGCCCAAAACTAAAAAAAAATATACTAGGGTTCTTTGGAATAATAGGGTACTACAAAAGATTTGTGAGGGGATATTGTAGAATTGCATCTCCACTCACTGCATTGCTAAAGGACTCCTTCCATTAGACAGACACAACCACTAAATCCTTTGAGTAGTTGAAGGAATCCATGTGCACCACCCTAGTTTTGGCTACTCTCAACTTCTCAAAAACCTTCATTATTGAGTGCGACGCTTCAGGATCAGGATTGGGAGTAGTTATAATGTAGGAAGGAAGACCAATTGCATTTGATATTTTCCAATTCAAAGGAAAATATCTTCTCAAACCTGTCTATGAGAAATAAATGATGGCTATTCTTCATGCGGTCAAGCAATGGAGGCCCTATCTAATGGGTAGGCATTTCAAGGTGAAAACTTATCATGATAGTCTCAAATGCTTTTTGGAGCAAAGGTTATCATCTAAGGAGCAAAGGTTATCACCGAGGAACCAAAAAAGTGGGTAAGAAAATGTTGGGTTATGATTTTGAAATCATATACAAAAAGGGTAAAGAAAATGTAGTAGCCGATGCATTGTCCTTAAGGGATACATCGGCAAACATGTTACTATGTGTAGTGTCCATGTTGAAGGCATATAGGCTCCCGTTCGATCCTAATTCACCTTTCTTCAAATGATCTACTCATCAACCAATCTATGACATATAGGCTCACATGCACTAGGCATCTTCATACAAGGTTCACCTAATTACAATCAACTCTTTTTCATACAATCAACTCTTTGTCACACAAGGTTCAACTCAACTTATTCTATTCATTCGATAATAATCAATTATTTTTCATACAAGGTTTAACTCAACCAACCTAATGCTATATTTATGATACAAGATACTCTTCAATCATGTATTCTCAACACTAGTATCTTCTTGATTTTCCCTCTCAAAGATCTCAAACTTTCAAGCATACAACCTCCTAGTTCATAATATATGTATGCACATTCACTTCTCGTCTCACATAAGGATGGTATACAATGATTCCTTTCACCCCTGGATTGAATTCATTTCATATGCCTTATTCAAAATGGTCTAATTCATTCATCCATTTTGTACCCACCAAGAAATTTTGTTGTTGTTTCACCTAGTGTCAATCTTGCTTCATCATGCAACATAAACTCCTTTCATTAAAGGCACCCTATTTTTCTAATCAAAATATACAAATTTTTAATCTAGATATCCATTTAGTGTTATATTAGGATTCATCAACTCAATCTTATCTAAATCAAAGAGCTCAAAATATATTCACTATCTCCTCATTTTTGTGCTAAGTCCTTTCACATTCATTTTTCGATGTACAACAACAATCTTGTTTGTCTTCTTGACTCTCTTCTTCTAGAGTTGACAATTCTCTCGACACTAATTTTGTTTGCATGCCATTTTGGAATATAAATGAAATTATCCTCAGTTTATGACATTCGAATACAACTCACCAACTTCCATTCCACAACCCCAAAAAAACCTACTCCAAAAACTCGAGAGATAAAGAACACATTTTCAAAGTAACTCCCCTTGTCTTTGTGTCTTTTGCAACAATTATGTTTTAGTTTTATCACATATTCCCTGAATTTTAATGATCAATAATTAAATCTTTTCAACTTCCTTACACTCTGCCACACCTGCCATAAGCTGTCATAACTCTCCTAACCCGAGTAGAATACAAATTTGTAATCTGTTAAGTGTTACTTGGATTCATATTTTGGTGAGTAAATTACATTGCAAGAGACTTAAGATCACTATCTAGGTGTCACTTTTATGTTCACTAGTTATACCAAGTTTTGAGATGCTTCATATTCTTCAAAGACTCTTCATATCTTTGCAACATGTATCCTTTACTTTTTGCTATAATGAGGTCTTGAATCATGGAGTTTGGAGTTATCTTGATCAGGTGCATAAAGCACTCTTTCCATATAATACTCAACCAAGGTTTATCTTTGCACCACTTGGGTATCATTATTCATCCTCATGTTGGACTGAAAATCACAAGCCATTATGTTGTTTTGAAAATGTTTGAAGAGGAAAAAACACTCTTCTTTGCTCTTGGCAAGATTCTTCAACATGGTCACCGATATGCATTTAAAGATATACTAATCATTGTAACAAACTTAAAATTATGAGGACAAAGATTCATAGCTTGGAAGGATATTTATTTGAGGCACAAATTTCTTATATCAAAGCTAGTGGACAATACACTACTCCATATTTTCTTCATAAAGAAGATACTCTAACTAGTTGTTGATATAAAGATGTTTTATAGGGACTTCAACTAATTTACAATATTTCTTAGTTTAGAACCTCCTAAGTATAATTATACAAACAAGATACGAGATAAAACCCAACCACTTGGATCCAAATTTTCCCTAAAAACATGACTTGATCTTTCCAACTCTGCACAGTTAGGGTTTTAAACAACCAAACCCTAGCTTTTCACTTGAATGGTTTCAACATCTTATCATTTGTTGTTTTTCCACTATAACTACATGAATACTCCAAGGATATTTCTAGCTACAGTCTCCACTTGATGCTAAAGGTGCTTCACGATTTAAAGGTAGTATTATAGTCTTTCACCACTATTACAACCGCAGACACAAAGTACACATATGATTTGATTTGCTTAGGAAATATGTGTATTTTCCTTCTAAGGTAACATCCGAGAGAGAGACTTTCTTAAAACCACTTGTAATTCTTTGTGACATCCACTAGTTCAGGGAACCTAATCATGGAATATAAACATCATATGGGACTGTGTAAATTAGTTTTCAAAGCATCAATAAGCAAGCTTGATTTGGAGATCTTCATTACTATTTCCTTACACATGTGACATACTTTGAAACCATAAATATATTGTATGTGATATCTTTACCCTGTTCCAAGTCATCAACTCCTTGAACATGAGATTTTACAACAACAAGGGCATACTTGCCATGATTTTCCATTTTCAGGGATGATTGAGCTTTCTTGGTTTTGTCGAGTTTTCACATGACATACTTGTGCTTATTCATTTTAATACAAATTATATTACATGATATCATTGTGAAATACATCATCCAAAATAGAGTATAGACACTACTTCTACTAACTTTAAATTTAAAGCATATAGAAGAAACCATGTCAATATTGTACAGTGTAGTTTAAAACCAAACTTCTTATCAAGCACTAAACAAGGTAGATTAGAAGAAATTGGCTTTGACCTCTAATGAATCTCCTAAGAGCATACCAAGAGATATTTCTCATAAAAATTGACCTATAGAGGGAGATATAGCTATATTCGATCTTATCAAATGAGTTTAGCCATCAACACATACATCCATCTTTCTACCCCATGAATGTACTTAAACAACTTTGCAAGCACTAAGATGTGGTGGACACCGAGCTTTGCTTGAAAAACACTAATGGAAATTTTAAGAACAATTTTACAACACTTTGAACTTGATTTATCTTTCTTAACTATTTTGGTGAAAAGCAACCTTATTTTATGCCTACTTGATTCAAGAATAAGGTCTAGAAGGAGAAGAACCTTGTTAGAAAAATGTTCATAACTTATTTGTTTTCAAAAAATTTACGTAATTTTTTTGGAAAACTTTAGGCATGGAGGGATATTAAAAAATCCTTCTATGATTTATTCAAAGAAGGCTTGACAATTTTCTTGGATGCTAGGAATCCAGGGTGCTCAATTTGTCTTCCTTAATAAACTAGTTTTAGAAAAGCTTGCATAACTTTCACATAACTCTTCAAAACTTGATGAAATTTGGCACGAAAAACTACAAGACACCCCTATACAATCTCGATAGGTTGGTTAGCCATGAATTTTCCTATACAACTTATACATATCTCATTTACCTTGATCTACACTGTCATTTCTCAAAGGTAGTTTTGGTGCACTTCTAAGTTCTACCTCCAGGAGCTTAAGTAAACCTTTATGGTGCTCATACATAGCCTAGAAAACATCCTTAGGATCCTCCTATTATTACATGGTATTTTCATGACTTGTTTAAATCTTTAAAACCTCATTAGGCTCTAGAAAAGATTAAATGATCCGATTACAACTATGGCTCTTATCATATAACATGTGATTCATTCCATAATATCTTGCACATGCTAGAAACATCATGTATGACCTATATAAAACATGTACCAAGTTTAACAATCATGTCCATACCTCTAGTGTACCCCTACCTCACTGACCAAGCCTGTAGAACACTGAAACCATCTTGAATGCTCAATACACCACTGATAAGGCACTACCAATCAACCTTCATGCCTCTGACAGAGCCTCACTTCACACCTCAATCATTTTCCATCAATTCCACTTGACATCAATGAAAACACCAATGAATAGGGTTCAATAGAGGGACCTAGTTGGGTTAATAGAGGAGTGAGGTGGGTTGCGAGAGATAGAGCGGGGATGGAGCGGGGAAGGAGGAAAATATGTAAAACACCGAGAAAATTTAAAAAAATCTGAAAACTTTCCACTAATAATTAAATTACATAAATACCTCCAAAAGAATATTTCCGCCAAATTTGGCTGCAAATAACTAGATTTAGCTAGAAAACCCTTGAAACTCCATAACTCTAGAAATGGCTTACAAGTGCACAAAAACAACCCAAAAACAAAAAAAATACGGGAAAAATGAGATTAAACCAAATCAATGCAAGTAAAGCATGAATGGAATAACAATTACAAAGCTTACACATGAAATGAGTGAGAACACAAAAACGAGAGTAATAGGTAACAAAATAAAAAGAGTGTCACAGATCCCAATAATGTGCTCATATACCATGTGAGAGAAAGAGAGAATGAGGATCAAGCAGGTTAACGTGCACATCAACCAAGTTACACTCAAATGAAAATGTTATGAAGAAAGCAATCATTCAACCATGAAAATGTGCATGCAAAATAAAAAAGGTCTATCATTCTCATAGATAAGAAAAAATGGGTATAAATAGGAGTGTTGTGTAACTCCCAATGCAAGACAATCATAACACCACAAGGGAGAAGAGGAGTTACATTATAGAAATGGAAATTAACTCATGTATGATGAAGTGACACACATTGACACATATGAAAAAATATATGATGGAATCTATTGTATCCCCTAAGACACCTAAGACCTATGATCTCACCTAAGCAAGATGACTCACCATGTGATGTGGACAATTTTGCGCAATGACAAGGCCAACAATAACATCACACCACACCTCATTCTTATAGGTATTCCAATTTAAAAACTTTAATAGGAATATTTTATCTATGGTTACCTCATTCTCTTTCTTGGACCATGACATACGATAGGGATATGGGTGCTTCACACATTTTAGAATTAGTTTATCAACCATCACAGTTGAGATTGTATATTCACAACTACCACCATCAATAATAATTTTACATACCTTCCCTCTAGAGGTGCATCTTGTTTAAAATATATTTGTCCCTCACCACGTATCACCACCGGAACCATCTTATCCTTTATCCTTCCTTAGGATGATCATCCTCCTCCTTATCCTTTATCATTTACTTGTGGTTTTTCAACTTTCTATCTATCATGTGTAGGATAGTGCGGGAAATCAAAATATTTGTGCCCTTCTTTACCACATCGATAAAGTTAGTATACTACCTATGCATGATATTCCAACCCTGTCCTCAAACACATCCTCTTCATCTTTGAAACCCCCTACCTCTTTGGCGATTAACGCGGCCTTGACCGACTCTTCCTACCCTTCTACATTAGATGATTCACCTTTACGAGAATCAAATATATCTCTCCCTCTCATTCGAGATGATAATGGTCCTCTCTTCACTCCTCTTCTAAAATTACTCTTGTTATTTTCTTCTACTTTTAATGTGAGTTGATAAGCATCATCTAGGATATGGATTCGGAGCATACTCAATTCATCTTGTATGGTATAACTCAACCCATTTACATACTTTATAGCCTTCTATTCTTCATACTCTCCTTGTTCCACCCCAATTGATAGCTTGTAAAATTATTTGGTATACACTTCGATGCCGAGATCATTTTGTCTTGTGTTTCAAAACCTTTGAAATAGTGTCTGGAAAAATCTAGAGGAAGAAACTTTTCTTTCTACTTCTTCAACATTTTATTCTAGTTTTGGATCATGCCCTTTAATTTCCTTTGTCTTTCATTTTTAGTTAATCCCACCATATCAATGCACGTCCGCCAACATATTCCATGAAAAATTAACCTTATTATCCTCTCGAAAGGGTTTTCCACTCCTTAATTTTTCCATGTGATTAAACTAGTCAATCAATTCCTCTAGTCATAATCCTCCACCATAATTAGGAATATTAATCTTGATACCATAATTATTTTCATCCAAATCTTGGATCATTCTCTCCTTGAATGGATTCTCATTCAATGTTTCTCCATCTCTTTTATTTTCTACTTCATTTCCTCATTGATTCATTAACGGATGTAATTCTTGAGTATCACTATTTGGGTCTACTTTCTCATTTACATGTCTATGTCTAAGGTGGGAAAATTCTCATGTGAGCTTAACAACTTGTATCTATAGCTCGACATATGCCTATTTATCTGGGCATAATCTCCTCTCTTGTGTCTAGCCATACTTATATAAAATAGAGGTAATAAATCATATAGACAAATGTAAGTTATATTACATTCACCATTCTTATAAGATCTGAATCCTATTCTGATACCAATTGATGTGGATCCAACTACAAGAGGTTGAAATGCCTCCAAAACACACATAATTTTGTAAAACTCCAAAAGCTTTGAAATAGTTATGTTCTCATTCATGAATCCACACTAATATTTTAGAACATTTAAATTTTCATTTTATTTCACACTATCTCTAAGAAAACCCTAAAATGAAAAAAACCTAAAACACAAAAAAAAAAACCTTTGTAAATGAAGGAATATGCTTAGCTTATTACATAAAACAAAACAAAAGATATTAAAACTCTAAGTTCTAGACAAAACCAAAAAAATGTTCGAAGCCAATTTTAGACCACTAGATGAAGGAATTTGACCCCGGACAGGATGTCAAAAGTATCCCAACCTTTATGAAAAAAATTCATGAAATATTAATAATCAAGATCTACCACCCTGGAAATTTCAAGATGACCCAACATTCGGATCAAGAGATTTTGTCTCGGAAGTTATGCTCCCACATCATTCTCCCCTAGTTGAAAAGAATTTTGCTCCTGCAAATTTAGTTGATGGAATTCATCCAATTTTCCACTTTCAATATTCTTTAACTCCCACTTAGGAATCCAAGTATTTTCTTCCTATTGCAAATCTTCCCTGTTCTAAATATTTTTGTCGCTCCCTTGCGTAGTAGTGATTTGTCTTTTGGTCCAAGACATGTATTACCCTCTCCTTTTTTTTCCTTGGCATCTCTTGCTACCCGGTTTATTTCTTCCTCCTCCTTGACATTTTCCTCATGACCTGAAAACTTATATAAGTCGAAACATTAAATATTGGTGAAAGTGCAAATTTTTAGGTAGCTCCACCTTGTAGGCATTATCACTCATTTTATTTAGATTCTGCATGGCCCAATCTTTTATAATTTATCGTATTATATGTCCCCTTTAGAAAAATTTCCTTTCTAAGATGAACCATCACCATATCTCCTTCTTCAAATGCATTTAATCTCTTACTTGCATCCAAAACTACTTTATATTTTACATTACTAACTTTCATCTTTTCCTTATTTCTTGCTGCAATGATTATAGCATGTGTTCTAGAAATGCTTCGCATCATCACTAGATTTATCTTCACGAGGAAAGATAATTAGATCTAGAAATCCCTTGGGGTTCCTACCATAGAAAATATGGAAAGGAGACCTCCCTATTGACCTATTTATCGAGCTGTTATAAACAAACTCATCTTATGGTAAATCCAAATCCCATTGTTTTGGATTTTTCTCCAACTATGCAACATAGAAGATTTCCCAAGATTATGTTCACTACTTTTGTCTGTCCATTAGTTTACGGGTGATATGCACTAATGAACTATAGTTGTGTCCCCATTTTCCTCCACAAATTATTCCAAAAGTGACTCAAAAAATTTGTGCCCCGATCTAAAGTGATCGTTCTTGGAACTCCATCCAACCTAACCCCTTCGAAAAAAACAAATCTGCAACTCTATATGCATCATTAGTTATCTTACAAAAATGAAATGTGTTTTTTTAGAGAATTTTTCTACCAAAAAAAGATAGAATCATTCCCTCAATGTGTGTTAGGAAGTCCTAACACAAAATACATAATCAAATCAACCCATGGCCATGTAGGGACATATAATGGCACATACAACCCAATGTTATGTGCATGGCCCTTAGCCATTTGGCACATTATACATCTTGATACGATTAGTTACTTATGTCCCTCTTTACCTTTGGCCAATAATACTTCTCTACCACAAGAGAAGTTGTCATACTTATACTAAATTATCCACCCAAACCCCAATTGTGCAATTTTCTTATAATATTTTCTCTCATTGAACCAACGGGGATGCACAATTTCTTCCCCTGAATAAATAACCATCTTGCATCAAATAATAAGAAAAAACACTACCTACTTTAGGGTCCTTAACTTGTCTCACAACATCACCAAAATTTGGATCAATTTCATATAATTCCTTAACTACCTCAAACCCTACTACTTTATTTTTCATTATGATAAAATTGCTACACACCTACTCAAGGCATCAATAAATTTATTTTTCTTACGACTTATGCTTTAAGAAAAACTATATTCTGGTAAAAATGAAACCCATTTTGCATGCCTACTATTTAGCTTTTCGTGTGTTCACATACCTAAATGCTTCATGGTCGAGTAAAGAGTAAAAATTCTTGGGTTAACAAGTAATGTCTCCAATGCCTTAATGCTTGAAAAATAACATAAAATTCCATATAAAAAGTAGAATATTTCCTCTTGAATTCATTTTGCTTTTCGGTGAAGAATGTTACATGCATTCCTTCTTGAATAATTATAGATCACATCTTGACATGTGAGGCATCACAATCAATGTCAAAGACCTTTCTAAAATATGGAAATACCAAAATAAGAACCTCTAACACTTTTTTTTCAATAATTCAAAACTATTTGTTCTTTACCTCGGTCCATACAAAATATTTTCCCTTCGTGCACTTGGTTATGGGTAAAGCAAGGCTACTAAAATTCTTGATGAACTTCCTATAAAAGTTGACAAACTATGAAAAATAAAAACCTCTGTCACATTCCTTGGAATAGGCCATTCCAAAATTGGCTTCACTTTTCCTCATCGATCCTCATTCCATGGACTATGAGATGGCAAACCCCAAAAAGCTAGACTTTTTGAAGAAATCTACACTTCTTTAAATTTTCACGCAAACTCTATTTTCGTAATAGTTCTATCAAAAATTTCAAATGCAAAAAGTGTTCTTCCACCCTCTTATTGAATATCAAAATATCATCAAAATAGATAACTATAAACTTACCATTGTATTCTCACAATTCTCTTTTCATCAGTCTTGTGAATGTACTAGGTGCATTAGATAACCTAAATGACATCACCATCCACTTGTACAATTCATATTTTGTTTAGAAAGTCATTTTCCATTCACCCCCCTCACTAATTTGGAATTGGTAGTACCCACTTTGAAGGTCAATCTTACTAAAATATCATGCTCCCACTAGCACATCCATCATATCATCCAATCTTGGAATTGGGAACCGATACTTAATTGTGATTTTATTTATTTCTATACTATCCACACACATTCTCTAGTCTACATCCTTTTTGGGAGTCAATAGTGCTCGATTTGTGCATCGAATCATGATTTATCTAACTAACCCTTTCTGTATCAACTCTTTCACTTGCCTATTCAACTCCTAACTCTGTGTTGGGATCATCATGTAGGCTATCTAATTTAGAAGGGTCGATCTTGGGATCAAATCAATATGGTGTTGTATATCCCTCTTTAGAAGTAACCCATCTAGTAGATCATAAGGTATGACATATGTGTATTTTATTAGTACCCACTGCAGGCACAATGGGTATACCAAAGGCCTCTATTTCCACCTTCTTTACCATCAATGCATAACACCAACCCACTTCTTCCATTTTTGCAACAAACTCCTTTGTAGCCAACAATCCCTCACTCTTCTCTTCTTCCTTGAAGGGTAACAATACCACCTTTACACCATCCTTCCAAAAATTATAAGTATTCTTCCCTCCATCATGCGTATCCTTTCTATCATATTTCCAAGGCCTCCCCAGTAATATATGGAATGCATCCACAAAGATAACATCACACCACGCCTCATCCTTGTAGGTATTACCAATCAAAACTTTATCAAGCATATTTTATGTATAGTTACCTCACTCCCTTTCTTGAACCATGATATGCGATAGGGATACATGTGCTTCTCACATTTTAGATTGATTTTATCAACCATCACAGTTAAGACAATATTTTCACAACTACCACCATCAATAAAAATTTACGTATCTTCCCCTAAAGGTGCACATTTTTTGAAAGATATTTGTATGCAACCGAGAATCACCACCAGCACCATCTTTTCCTTTATCCTTCTTTGGGATGATCATCATCCTCCTTATCATAAGGATTTCACCTAATTTTACAAAAACTGCCTTTTCCTCTTCTTCTTGACTTCAACTAGGTTTACTCGTGGTTGTTCAAATTTCCATGTATCCTTCTAGGATAGTGCATAGACTCAAAATATATATGTCATTCTTCACTACATCGGTAAAAAGTGTAATAACTTTCGGGGCTATTCCAACCCCATCCTCAAGCTATTCTCTTCTTCTCTCGAAACCCCTTACCTCTCTACTAGCTATCATGACCTTGACCAGATTCTTTGTACCCTTCTAGATTAGAGGATTCACCTTTTAGGGAATCAAATATACCTCTCCCTCTCATTGGAGATGATGATGGCCCTCTCTTCACTCCTCTTCTAAAATTATTCCTCTTGTTCTTTTCTTTTGTTTTTAATGATATTTGATAAGCATTAGATAGGATATGGATCTAGAACACACTCAATTCATCTTGTATGATATAAATCAACCTAGTTACAAAACTTGTAGCCTTATGTTCTTTAGATTCTCCTTATTCCACCTAGATTGATAGCTTGTAAAATTCAATTCTATACACTTAGATGTTGAGATCCTTCTATCTTAGGTTTTGAAACCTTTAAAATAGTGTCTCGAGCATAATCTACGGAAAGAAACTTTTATTTCAACTTCTTCACCATTTTATTCTAGTTTCATATCTTACCATTTCCTTTCCTTTGTATTTCATTTTATACGTGATCCCACTAGATCAATGCATGTCAAAACAAATTAGCACATGAAAAATTAACCTTCTTATCCTCTCAAAGAGGTTTCTACTCAAATGATTTTTCCATGCGATTTGACGATCAATCAAATCCTCTAGTCGTAACCCTCCATGATAATCGGTAACATTAATCTTGATACCGTCATTATTTCCCTTCAAATATTATATTAGTCTCTCCTCGAATGACCACTCATTCAATTTTTATTCATCTCTGTCATTTTCTTCATCATTTCTTCCTTTATACCTTAAAAGAGGCAATTCTTCAATATCACTATCTCGGGTCTACATCCCCATTTCCATGTATATATCTCGAGGCGGGTAACTTCTCCTGTGATCTCAACAACTTGTCTCTATAGATCCTACATATACATATTCATCTGGGCATAACCTACTCTCCTGTTTCTATCCATGCTTGTATAAATAGAGGTAATCAATCAAAAATTCATTTATGTAATTTATATTACCTTCACCATTCGACAAGATCCAAATCTTGCTCGATACTAGTTAACGTGGATCCAACTACAAGAGGTTGAAATGCCTCCTACACGCACGTGATTTTACAAAACTCCAAAAGCTTAAAAATATTTTTCTTCTCATTCTTTAATCCACACTAATCTTTTACAACATTATAATCTTCCTTTTATTTCCCACGATCTTTAAGAAAAACCTAAAATGTGAAAGAACCCTAAAAATTAAAACACCTCCGATGGACCCAATTTTTGTGTACAAAATATAACTTTGTAAATGAAGGCATACCCCAAATATTGGCTTATTATATAAAACAAAGCAAAATATATTAAAACTCTAAGTTCTAGATAAAATAAAAAAAAAAACGTTTGGAGCCAATTTTAGACCACTAGATGAAGGAATTCAACCACAAAATATGCCTAAAAGTCAACTAACCTTTTTGAAAGGGATTTTCATGGCATATTACTAATCAAGATCTACCACCCTAGAAAATTTCAAGACAATCTAATGGTCTATTTATGGTCTCTGGAAGCTATACTCCGGCACCGGATTAACAAACAAATTATATACTATTCAAACATATTGTTAAAATACTACTATTTATTGAAAATGATTCAATTACATTACATTGTGTTATGACTAAGTATGAATACAATGGTAAGCATGCATAGCTTGAATAAAATATTTTGTAATATTGAACTAAAATTACCAAATCAAATTTGTTTTGATATGATACATTATTGTGTAATTTTACTATCAAACTTGTTATTGATGTACCCTTTGTAGACACAAAATCACACACTTTGGTACATTTCTAGGTCCTAAAAGCATACTAGCATTTACATAATTCCTAAGCAAGAAAACTAGTAATTGACAACTACCTTTGGCATTTTTTATCTCTTCTTTTCTTTCTCTTTGGTCTTACACATCCTATAGCCTAGTAGGAACTTGTTTATTTTTATGCCTTTAGACAAAAACACCCATCCAGAAAGCACCGCCTAGGCACCCCTATCCCATGTAGGAGTCCATCACCCTTTTCTATCTTACACACTCCTTTTTTGTCTCTTTTATCTTTTGGGCATATTTTTAACTTATATGGGTCGGCCTTCTAGTTGTTAACTACAAAATTCAAACAACTCTAAGCTCTAAGCATTACTAACATTACTAACATCACCTATAAAAATTACTAACATCACCTAAGCTTGCATTCTAAAGAAACCTAAAGGACTCCAAGGCATTCATCTAACATCCATTCAATGGAAAAGGGACTACAACTTTGCATACACGGTATAGGAAGGGGATGTTTATTCTATTCCATCCACACATTTGCATATTCTAGAAAATATATCCCATTATCTAGTGCATCTTTCACAAGGGCATTCTAAGGCACGAATTCTACACACACACACACAAGAACTATATGGAATTTGAGATGTAGTGCATGCTCGGTTGTAAGTTCACTATGTCATGTGATCATTGAGGTTAGTTCTAATCCCCATTCTACATCTTTTAATTAGATTTGATGTGGTTTGTGGGCTTGTGAAGGTAAACTCTTTTCGCAAGTTACATGTATCCTTAGTGATCAAAGAGCGACTAACATGCGCAACCAACAGGGAATATTTACAGCACTTGTGCGACATAATAAAAATCAATTTTTGACCATTTGTGTAGTCGCGGGTGCCTAGTAGTAGTTTGTGGCACCTAGGTTCCCTTTCCCTAGTGTGGGCTCCCTTTTCCAACATTGTCTTCAAGCTCCAAACTTTATAGAGACAAGTTACGGAACTGCTTACCTCATGTTATACACTTTTCCCAAGAGTATAGATCAATTCCAGATCAAGCGTAAATCAACTAAGTCATCTTATCTCTTCTCTTTGCTTAGGATTTTCACTTTATATGTTTTTTTCTTATGTCATATTTTACTTTAGCATCTACATATCATCATTTACATCAGTTACTCTGCAATAGGGTTTAATAAAATCTATTTTTGTTAAATCACCCTTTGATAAAATATTTATTAATATTCTACTTAATTAGTGGTTTATTTATTCCCTACAATTATATTATTTATGGATTTGATCTTTTATTATATTTTCAACTATATATTCATTAGTATAATTGTATACTTTAAGTCATATCTGGACATGCAAAATTTATGAGTGTTGAAGTAACCCAACATGGGATATGTACATGTTAATGATTCTTATTTTTATACTCTCTATGTTAGGGTAAGACCTTCTACAAATTGAGGTTGTGTGTGAAGGACTTATTTGATCATGAATTTGAAGTAGTGGAGATAATATTCTACTCAACTATATAGAAATGGGTCCACTTTCACCTATTCTATGATGATATAGAAAATGGTGAAGCGCTCTTTCAAGTAGTGAAATGATCGATGGTGTTTTTCATATTCATACTTGATGTGAAGTCCACCTGAGGTATTTGTGCTTTCTAAGTGAGACATACTTATGTGCACTATGTTGGTGATATGCACTAATTAATGTAGTAGTTATCCTCTCACATGTGAGAGAAGAGATAAGTGAATTTAGATGTCCCTAACTAATACTTCCACCTTAATAATAACTATTTATTTTCCAAGTTGATTTATGATTTATAAAACTTCACTATTTATAATAAAATAATTAAACATTAATATTTTCCACTAAAAAGATTAATGAAGATTTTTGTAGTCTATTGTACTTAGGCACTACAGAGAATACATTAATAATGAAGGAGGACCATACATATGAGCTCATGAAACATTTCAAGGAAGAAATTAAGATACCCATTGAATCTCACTTTAGTGGGAAGAAATTAGTTGAATCTAAAGATCTCGTATCAAACTATGGAAGATGGGTCTTCCATATATAACTCATGAAATGAAGGATATGTGTTATCATGGATTATTTTTCCATGAAAAGTGAGTTTACAAATTTGATCTTCCTATTAGAAAACCCCGTAAAGGAGATGACGTTTACTAGCAATGAATGATATAGATAACAACATTGTTGTTTTATTAAGTCATGATTGCAATTATAATTTGGATATGTTATTTGGTATGTTCTATTTGGCTAGAGATGAGGTCATTGGGTGATCTACCAGTAAAAGGAGTCAAGATTTCAAAGAAATATAGAAAATAAGAGATTCTTGATTTAGGTTTTGGGTTAATTAGGAATATCCTAAAGACCAATTTTAATGTGTTAATATTTAATAGAGTTTTAGGATTTTGTAAATCAGATATTTATTTTTAAAATTAGTATATTCTATGAAATTATTGAGTATATCAAGATAGAAGGTGGGATACCCTAAATGCAATCAAAATGTCTTGTGAAAATCATTGAATGAATGATGTAAGCGATTTATATTTCCATACATTTGTAAGTTGAGTATTTATATTTGAATTGAGATGTTCAAAATCTATCCTAGACACATCTATGGTGTTTCTCCCTAAAACCTAGCCTAAACTAGATTTTTTGCTTATAAGCACGAGTAAAAAACCTATTCAACCCCTTCCCCCATCCTATCAAAATAGTGAACTCAAACTCATTTTAAATTTGAGCACTCTACTATTTTTTGGTTCTCTCCCCCTCATTTTAATTTCTGTTGAATGAGCTAGCTTCAAATAAGTTCTTCAAGATTGACCCTCTCAAATTCTAATTTGAATTTAATCTCATTTCAATGCTCCAATCTAGTGTGATCTACATCGATTTGATCATTATCTATTTTGACCATTCCATCCTTGTCATGACCTCTGTTAGAAACTTTCGACATCTTTTTTGTTGCTTCTACCAACTATCAATTTTTCCACAAACTCCTTTCTCACACTTGTCTTCCATTTATAACTCATGAAATGGTGGATGCATGTTTTCATTAATTCGTTTTCCATACAAAGTGATTTTATAGATTATATCTTTATGTTAGAAAACTCGAAAAGGAGATGAAATTTACTAGCAATGAATACTATGAAACAAATAATGAAACCATTGTTTTATTAAGTTAGGATTGCATTTATAAGTTGGCTATCTTATCTAATAAGTTATTTTTAGCTAGAGACGAGTTCATTGGGTGATGTACTAGTGAAAGGAGTTGAGCTTTGTAGGAAATTCAGAAAATAAGAGATTTCATATTTAGGTACGGGTGTTAAAGAGGAATATTTAAGGTGTTGTATATTTAGTAGATTTATAGGATTTTTGTAAATCAGAAATATTTTTTTGAAATTAGTTGATTTTACAAAATAATTGAGTAGATCGAGATAGAATTGGGGATATCCTAGATTGCAATGAAAATATCTTGTGAACATCACTAATTGAATTGTAATGCAACAAATTTAATGTGCCATACATTTATAATTCAAGTATGTATATTTGCATTTATATTTTGCTTAAAAATATAACTAATAGATTTTAATAGTAAGACATGTATTTGAATTTCAAATATAACTATTTGAATTTAGTTTTTCTTTGAAATTGATAGTATTAAATCCATTGGAAAAAATATAGGATTGACCTATGTGTGGAATCTACAATAACAACAATACATGTCGATCTTGATGAGTGTGAGTTTTAGGAGTATGATGATAGTAGGAATTTGCCTCATTGTGTTATGTTACTTTGATTTGAATTTTTAATATTCCAATGGTTTCACCGTATATTAACATTCTAACACACACACACACACACATGTATGTGTGTGTGTGTGTGTGTGTGTGTGTGTGTGTGTGTGTGTGTGTGTGTGTGTGTGTGTGTGTGTGTACATACAACTTGATTTATTTAGTGCCTATTTCATGTGTCCTCGTGTAAATGGTACTCACACCATGTGCATGACCACTAAGATTGCAAGTGTTATGCACACACCATTTGTTTGATGATATTATAGTGCTATTACATAGTTAATACTTATGTACTAATTAGGTATTGGTGTATTCTAGTTCACTTTGTTGATGTGATTTGCACTTACTATTCACCAATCATATTCTACATGGTTTTATAGAACTCACATATGAATTAGCTAGAGTTTAATAGTTTTACAGATTATTAATGTTCGATATATATGTATCAATGTGTGATATATATTTCTTGCAAATGGTTTCCATTACAAATAATAGAACATTGGTTTACATTAGGGTGTCTAGTCGTGCTAAGTATAATTTATGATTCCAAAAATATATGCATAGTTTTTTAATTATGTGGACGGGTTGTATAATATAATCTAAGGTATTGTATAGTGTATGATTTCCATTACATGTGTGATTAAATAAATCATATTTTGTAAGGAAAAAATGTGTGTAGATTATTAGCAATCACCTTGGAAACAATGATTATACTGTATAGACCATTTTATCCAAATAGAAAAATGTGCATTCATGATAATGACTAACTTCTATGTAAATATATATAAAAAATAATTGTAATTTCTCATTGTGTACCTTTGAAATTTGTGTGTATCCAAATTTATAGACATATAAACTAGAATTGCCTAAAGGTGTTTGTGGATGCCCATTAGGCACCTATATTTATAGTTCTATTGGTTTTGTCATACACACTTATTTATTAAGACTTTAATAGAGGATCAACATAATAGGCCTATAAATATGGGTTTATATTCGCCATTTGCAAGCACCTTTAGGTATGAATTCTAGATCTTAACAAAAATGAGTGATGTTACTTAAAATAAAATAGTATACTATTTAAAAACCATGTAAAAACACACCACAATGCATCATAGAAAACACCTTACATTTAGAATGGAATCACAATCCAAAAATCAAATCAAACTTCAAAACATTGGTATCTATGGATACACCTTGTATCTCTTCCATTCTTATTTTGAGATTTTATTTTTATATATAATAGCTACGTAATTAATCCCAAGACTATCATTTATGGTAGAGCATCACACAAGCAAGGTGATCCCATAACAAATAGTTTTTCTCTACTCCTTATAAGGAGACAGAAATTGTTGATCCATCAATAGAGCAGTCATGGCTTGAGGAACAAGACAAACCTCAACATCTACACTTCCTAATCCCTTGCATCCAGGATAAGTAATCACTTTCCCATCAAACTTACATCCACTCCTGCCACCTAATGGCCTTCCCCATCCAAAATCATTATCATAAATAGGAAATCTAGGAGAACCTGCCATGGCGATGATATTACACGGAATCAAATTATTTGTATGGACAATTTTTGGAGGCTTGTCCAATTCTACTCTGATTTGGGCATCTTGGTGTGCTGATATTTTATGGTGCAGTATTAGGGCTGCACAAGCCCTACCACTACCCAAAAGCTCTCCTGCAGTCATGGTGACCTCAACTACTTGGAGGGCATTGCCGAAGTATGAGTTAGGCAATGGAGGAACTATTCTGGGTCGACAATTCACTGTAATTTTTATGGTAGTTGGTTCACTGGGAGAAAGTCCTCTAGCTCGTGTGATGCTCTGCCATATATGCCCACATAGGGCTTGGAAGGAGGAGATGGAGAAGGATTCGTCTTTGTATGCCTCCATGGCTTCTTTCTTCAGCCGAGAGATGGTTTTCCCGCTGAAATGAAATATTTTTTCAGTCAAGGGAGGTGGGAAGAAATTATCCATACTTCCAGTTGTTGTACTTGGGTGTTGTATGTCTAGCTTTATTGGAGAAATTGTGGTGAAACAACGGGTGTGCAGGGGAAGGAGAGGAATGTTGGATGGTTCCTTGCATAGTTGGGCCCAAGATCTCATAAAATGCCAAATGGAAGTTCCATCTGCAACTGCGTGGTTCACTGTGATTGCCAATGCAATCCCATCTTTAAGTTTGGTTGCCTAAACAAACCCAAAAAAATCCTTACGTTAGAATTATTATTAAAATTATATCATAAGAAAGATGATTAGAAATCAACAGAATTTGTGAATAATACAGAACAAGTATGAAATTTTATTTAAGGATATTAAAAGAGGGAAAGAACTTAAACATCAAGTATGTGTAGAACCAAAGTTACCAAAACTTCAAGATAGGTCGACACTTTGACTTTGTAGTCATTTATTCAACCATGCAAACATTCCTATGTTTAGCCACAGCCCATGAAAGGCATCACCGAAAAAATTTATGGTTTTGTAAAACACTTGAAAACCAAACATTACAAATAGAAACACTTCAAGCAATTATGCACCACAAAATTTGAAGGCGAAAAGACTGTAAATCAGCAGATTTGTGGAAAAAGAAAATTGGTTTATGAAAGTAGTGGGTGTTCAAAACGTTATGAACCGTCAAATTGGCATTGGTGTATTAGCAGAATTCCCTAGTTAGCAAAGAGTCCACCAAAAATCAATTCCAAAAACCTCATATCAAGCTGTAAATATTAAATAAGAGATGAAAGCTGGGTGCTAAATTACCTGGACTGCTAACAATGGCATAAAGTGCCCATCTATGTTGAGAACACCATTGAAAGCAAAGATCTGATGAGGGAAGTTCTCAGCCATGATTTCTGCAAGGCCAATGTCTGGTGCATATGCTTCTATAAACTCTGCTCCCTTGTCATTACAATCAATATACACCATGCCATCACAGGTTTTTAGTCTTCCAGCCAGGGGATAGAAGTAGACCAGAGTTTGTGACAGGCTTCTTTTCAACAGCTCCACAGTGGACTCAAAGTCTTGGATGGTGTTGTTGGGCATGGAATATAGCAGGCATTTCCTGTTATAGTTGATGTGCAAGAATTGCAAATCTGAATAGGTAAGCTTGCATTTCTGGGGCTGAGAAGGGCGGGCTGGGAGTATGTTAGATCTTTTATCCACCTCTACATTGGCCATGATGAAGAAGACTCGCCTAAATGCAAAATAGGCGGTCCTCCTTTTATTTACTCTGGTCGAAGTCCTATCACTTGCATTTGGATTTTACAGAGTATACCTAGTATGTTTTATCCTCTGTAAAATATGTGATATCTTCTCTTAGATTTGCTATCTGATTTCACACGTTGTATTAAGTAATGTCTTCTCGGATCTGGCCTACTTCTTCACGTATACAATTCCATATCAACCGTAGATTTCCATTTGAGATATGGAAGCACCCACTTTTCAAGATAGATTTACATTTTTTTATCGTGATTTTCTTGATAAGAGTCAGTTCTTCACCAAATATTTTAATAAAATCTGAGAAAGGAAATTTGGCAAGAAATTTGACATAGATTAAGTATTCATATTTTCACATGCTAAAACATATTTTATCAGTCTTTGCACATTTTAAATTTAGTGAAAGTAAACGTACAATATTTTCTTTTCTGCGTGCTTTAACGTGTGTTTTAATTATTATAATTCCCATCAAATAAATTCAATAACACCGACTCCCATGTTAACCAGCCCGTGAAGGTGCATTTTTAACATTCAAATTTGTTTCCTGTGATATCATGCTATTTGAAGTTTTAGAGAATATAATTCTTGTTTACATCCGAATTCCAATTTCAAGATTTTATTCTTGTAATTTTTCATGCATAGATGAAGATTTTGATGGTCTACGGTCCATGCATGAAATTACATGCATAGATGAAGATTTTGATGGTCTACGGTCCATGCATGAAATTACATGCATAGATGAAGATTTTGATAGTCTACGGTCCATGCATACTCATGATGGATTCTATTTATGCTCATCCACAATCTTTAAAAATTATTAAAAAAATAGATCACATTTTTTTATGAATAAGATCTTATTTATAATAACAAGTAAAATTATACAAGATAGTTTACAAAAAAACAGGTGATATGGAAGCACCCCCCAAAACCATAGACCAAACTAGGCAAAAAAATCCTAGGAACGAGGAATATCACAAAGCATCAACAAGCACAAGAATAGAAAAATTAAGCCGAAACCGCGAATTGATGTCCTACATGGGGAGGGTCCTAATCATGCCAACCATAACCAGGCATATCTTTGCCACTATCCGGCATGTCCCCACCTAAGCTAGAATGGCTTCCTTATTTTGTTTCTTCGGTAGGGGCCATTATCTTGATTTTGAATCCAACTCTTCCTACTAATATTTACAATGATCTAATCCTGAGTGATTTTGGACTTCAAAAAACTCTAAAAGGAAGAAAGTGCAGAAGAAAAGAAACTATAATCTCTCTTTCTCTATCACCAAGTGTAACTAACACATTTTATCTTAATTAGACTTGTAGTCACAAAATCATGCACTTTAGATATTATTTAATCATGGTTTCATACTACTATTTAGAAGGTTCTTGAGTGAAGAAAGTACTAATTAACCCCTGTCTTTTGGCTATCTTGTTTTATTTTATTTCGTCATTCCCAACCTTTCACATCCACATGCCCAATCAGATTTCGTCACTTCACATTATTTTATCCTAGATAGGGTGCCTAGGCTAGTCTTGGGGTGCCCATAGGCGCCCGGCCCCACCATGGGCGCCCCGGTCCTTTTTTATCTTTCCCGACACTTTTTGGGCTCTTTTTATCTGTTTTAGCTTCTTATATTTTTGGTGGTCGGCCATTTCGGGGTTAATTACTAAATTAGATCAACATAACCCTATAAATATAAAGTTATGCGACCATAATGAGGGACCAAGCACTATTCACTACTATCATCCACCTAGAGTTGTATCCATTTGGAGATGATTTGCATCCATTAGCTCCATCACAAGGACAAGGCTAGTTCATCTGCATGACACAAACATAGGGGGAGGGATTCTATTCTATTTCATGCAAACATTCTATTACATTTTATACATCTATTTATTGCTCGCTACTTCACAAAGTGTGACTGGAAACAGAGCACCTATGGCACATTATGCACACACTCGCCAGAACTACATTTGTGTCTGAAATGTAGTGCAATGCTTAGTTAATAAGCACTTTGTTGTGGTGGTAGGTCGAGGTCATCGACCCATTCATTTGCATTATTATTTTTTTAGGGTTTTGATACCCCTTATTGGTCTTTTGCGGGTCTTTTATACATCTTGGATTATCAAAAACACCTAGTGTAGTATAGAAAATTTGATGCAACACATGGCGAGAGTTTCGGATCACCTACATGACTTGTGAAACTCAATTCCAAATCTTTTACATAGACCAAGGTGCCCATTCTGCAAGCTAGAGCTCTCGTAGGTTCCTTAATCTCTCCCCAGGCACTCCAATCAAGCTAGATAGCTCAGATCCATCCTTATTGCAACCTCTGCACAGTCGTTCTTGCTTCCTATTTCTCCAATAATTTCTGCGGCACATTCCGAGAAGACTCCATCTAATTACTTGATTTCATTCTAACTCTCTTAGTACTCTAGGGTTTAGCATTTCCATTTTCATAGTTTCTTATGTCATTTCCATATTTATTTACTACATTTATTTATTGTATTTACATGTCGTTCTAGATCAGATTAACTATCCCCACATCCCATTTTTAGTCAATCATATCATGTCTATTCATACATCTTGTGTTATACATCATACATACTATATTTAATCTACATCATTTCGACCTTTGTGCATCTATACATATTACATCATACATCTTGCATTTAGACTACATCATTTCGATTATTTATACATTTACATACCACACATACATATCATACTAGTCTTCATCATACATATACCACACTTTGTGGTCTACGACTCAAGCATTTTACATACTACATCGTGCACACATTACACTGTTAGTCTACATCGTACATTACATCTTATACATCGTACATTGCATCTTTCATTATACATTCTCCCCATCACATGGTCATCTAGTGTCATCATGCATATTACATCCTCTTCTATGCACTGCACTCACTACCCTATGACACACTTCAGTTCCTCGATCCATACTTTAATGTCGTGGGTTTACAAATCAAATGGAATCATTATTACACATTCATCGTTCGACCTTCTCTCATACAATATTACTAGGTTAGTGACATACATTTTAGGCTAAATTTTCACCTATTTATTCATCTTGTAGTGGTATATGCTTTAGGATACATCACCACTCCCTCTATTCATCTAGTAGTGATATATGCTTTAGGCTAAATCATCACTCCTTCATTCATTTTTTCATCATATACGCTTCAGATATAGGTTTAACACACATATCATTTCTAGGTCGCATATCATCATCACTACACATGCACTCATCGAACATGTTAGACACACGACATGTTATTCAACCATTTCCTAATGATGCACTCTCGTTTACAGTTCATTCTTGACTCACCGAGGGGGAAACCAAATGAACTTCACTACATACATTTCTATACACTTAGGGGGTACGTGATTCCTACCACTCCATTTTTCATTCCATTCCATCCATTCACACAATACCGCATATTATGGTTGCTTTTACTCCCGCTTATGTTTGCTTTTTCATGGTCACCTCATTACACATGCGAGTTATTTAGATTACTTGTATGTCATTTATCTATACCATTCACAAATGCACGTTCACATCTTTTTCTAGTTATAATCAAATATACGAATCTCTACAAGAAACATGGATGCTCGTCTACTACCATTTATACACTTCGGTCGCTAGGGCATCCACATTCATCTCTTCTAGGTGTTATTGTTTCATTTTGTACTTATTACTTTACATTACTTGGTTATACACACTTTTGAAATACTAGTTATCTTTCTAACATGCTAATGGGTGCTTCATATGAAATATTTTTATGTAGGGATACTTACTTCTATACTTGTGTGTTCTATTATGCATTACTATTTTCTCTTGTTTCGCAAGCCTTCGTCTATGTTTGGTATGCACACTTGTTGGTTTTTTTACGGCCATAATGGCCTTGCGTGTCTAGCGACATCGAAAGTGATGTCCCATGTTTACAGCTTGCTTTGTGTGGCTTACTTGTCTTCTTGAGTGTTTACATTATTACTTTGCTTGGTAGCTTTTACATTGTTTCCATAGCTTATATATTGTTTTCTATATGCATGCATGTTCGTACTAACACTTGTCTTTGGCTAGCCTTATTTGTGTGTGCCATGGTTTCTACCAAGCACTTTCTAGGGTATATTTCATGTGGTTGGTCCTCTTTTGGGGTCTCATTCTCCTATCAATGACATCACATGCACCCCCAAAGAGGAGGGGCATCATTTGGGGTTTACATACTAACACAATGCATTTATACTAGTTCAGTTTAGTGCACTTTCCGCCCTTGGAATTGTGGGTTACATATAACGAGTGGGTTTATGCCAGTCTACAAACCTCGTACACAACGGATTTTAAAAGACATGGTGTCCTTAGCATTCAAAGAAGTAGTTACAAACTCGGAGGTTACATTGGGTGTGCCTCCCTACACTACTTTGGCCAGTGGCGTCGAGATCACCCAAAAACCAAGACGTACAGAGATCTCTTCACACACATTCAAGGAAGTAGTTAAAGTTTGGAGAATAAGGTAGCTTTCTCCCTATACTTCTTTGACCTATGGCATCAGATCACCCAAAAAAACCTTGGACAGTAAAAGATATCCTTCTACACTCTCTTTCTCGACATGGATCAGATACACATGTTCCATTTACACTTTTTCATTTTTGTATTTACATATGCATGCATCTTTTACATTGCTTTTTTACAAATACACACACATATATTTGACTACTTGATTGTTTTCTCCTTGCAGGTTCGGTTGTATGAGAAACAAGCAGTCAAATGGGGGCAACAACAATGACGACATCACAACAACACTTCGTGACAGCACACACCATACTAACCATGCATGTACATTACACACATCACCAGCTACACATGTGTTTCCACCCTAGGTTCACTCTCATCACTTTTTTATACATTTTCATCTTTAGTTTCCACGCTCCATCATCTTTTTGTCATTCCACGCTTTGTCTAGTCCATTGGCACATTTTCTACTACAATCTTCATAGAAATCGGGTACGTAACTCTATCTACTTTATGTTACCAAGATTTCCACTCACCAACATAAAGTGGGAGAAAAACATAGTCACAAAATCATGCACTTTAGATATTATTTAATCATGGTTTCATACTTGATATTTAGAAGGTCCTTGAGTGAAAAAAGTACTAATTAACCCCCATATTTTGGCCATCTTGTTTTATTTTATTTCATCATTCCCAACCTTTTACATCCACATACCCAGTCATCTTTTGTCCCTTCGCAATATTTTAGCCTCGACTAGGGCATCAGGGCTAGTCTTGAGGAGCCCATGGGTGCCCTGGTCCCACTGTGGGCACCCTGTTCCTTTTTTATCTTTCCGACACTTTTTGGGCTCTTTTTATTTGTTTTAGCTTCTTATATTTTTGGTGGTCGACCATTTCGGGGTTAATTACAAAATTAGATCAAGAGAACCCTATAAATATAAAGTTATGAGACCATAATGAGGGACCAAGCACTAGTCACTACTATCATCAACCTAGAGTTGCATCCATTAGCTCCATCACAAAGACAAGGTTGGTTCATCTGCATCACACAAGCATAGGGGAGATTCTATTCTATTTCATGTACATAGTCTATTAAATTTTCTACATTTAGTCATTGCTCGCTACTTCACAAAGTGCGACTAGAACAAGAAAACCTAGGGCACGTTATGCACACACTCGCGGAACTACAATTAGGTCTCGAAATGTAGTGCATTGCTTAGTTAATAAGCCGACTGTTGTGGTAGCTAAGGTCGGTCCAACCCATTCATTTGCATTATTCTTTTTTTAGGGTTTTGATACTCCTTGGTCTTTTATGGCTCTTTTATACATCTTGGATTATCAACGACACCTGGTTCAATGCGGTGAATTTGATGGGACCCACAACGAGGGTTTGGACCACCTTCTAGACTTGTGAAACTTAGTTCCGTATCTTTTGTACAAACCGGGCACCCATTACGTGAGACCCGGATTGCCCATAGGCGCCCAGTCCCTCTCCAGGTGCTCTAGTCCCGGCTAGATAGTGAGATCCATCCTTTTGGAACCTTTACATCGTCATTTCGATTCTTGTTTCTCCAATCATTTTTGTGACACATTCTAGCGAGCTCCATTTAATCAGTTGAGTTCATTCTAACTCTCTTAGTACTCTAGGGTTTAGCATTTCCACTTTCACATTTGCTTGTGTCATTTATATATTTATTTACTATATTTACATGTCTTTCTAGATCAGATTAACTATCCCCACATCCCATTTTTATTTAATCAAAACCACACATTAAAACAAATTGAAAAAGAAATAGTTTCAAATCAATTATTTATGAGCTTTAGGAAATCAGTTAAAGGAATCACCAGTATGCATCATCTAAGTAAATAAACATAGTTTATTGAAAAAACATATATCATAGAGTAATCAACTTAACTATTGTTCAAGCTAACTATATTACACACATAAATAGATTAATCTTCACTTTCCAATATCTCTAAATCATCTAACCCTGTAAGGTTGCAAAACACATCTACAAATCTAAGCATACAAGACAATAACTAAGGAAACTGAAATTAGCATAGCTCAAACTCTTTACCCTACAAAATTCAATTAAAATTAGAAGTGCAAACTCCACTGAATAATGGAAATATATTTGTTTTCTAGGACCAAGACATGAATTAGCAATTAAAATAATTCATAACTCACAAATCCATTATAAAGCTTCAAACTCTTTATTTGTATTGATTTATGTTTCCTAGATCCTTATTACAATAAAATTGACTATAATATAGAGCAATGGGATTCATCCACAATATCTACAAGTTTTTAGAACCCATAAAATTTCAAATATAATATAGGAAATCTAAAATAAAACTAAAGCTAACTGAAGCCTTGAAAAAACTTACTACGAGATCATGCTCTTAGAATTTACAATAATTTCCCCCAAAATAGTCATTTCTGATTTTAAAACATTGACTAATACGTGGTCTAATTTAACACAATTGGTAGTCACGTGGTTGCATGAAAAAAACTCCTAATAAGTGTGGAAATAGATTGCCCATTGATTTTTGTGTGATTAAATAAAATCCCCATAATTTCCTATCTTTGTTTATCATGTGTGCATGCTCACAATTTTTTATTTTTTAAGGTTTAAATTAAACTAAAATTTCTTATTTGACTTCTTCCCAACCTTATCTATCTCTCCTTGTCAAGAATAGCACAAAAAGTTTCCTTTGAAACCTTTATTTTTTGTTTAACTATGCTCTCGATATTTTTGTGGTTCTCTTTTTATTTTAACCAGTTGGTTAAAACAATTATAGACGTCGATTTTAAACCTTTGGTGTCCATGCCAATTAGAAGGCTCCACGTGTGTATTATGACTTTGACTTCACTACTCATGGTTGAAAACTCACAACCTCTTTGATCTCTTCCATGTGATCTAAATTGGTTAACGTGTGTCGTGTAATATTGTTGGATTTGTCTTTAGCTTTAAGATGATGCAAAGGCACCGATGATCGCCACATGACACCAATTAGATCCATCGATCACCACATATCCTTGAGACCTTATGGATTTAATGCCTTTGTACCTTGCTTCCAATTATTGTTGACAACTATTTTTTATCGGTGTTATCACACCTCAAGAATTTAAACTCTAAGCATCCATCATACTCCCTTCTTTTCAATATTGGACACATGTCCAAGATTGGTTCTTGGAATCCTTTGAACTTTAACTAGGTCATGCACTCTTCACTCATATTTGAGACAAGTAGTATTAGCTATTGGTGCATCTACAAATCCTTAAGACTTAAAAAATTTAACTCAACCATAGTCATTTCTATCACAATCTATGCCATGTGGGAAGGGTTGGTGGAGTCGTTCACCACAGGGTTTTAAATTTTCAACTCTCTTCCAATTATATATACCATTTTGTGACAAGTGTCGCCAATTAGTACATTTAAATCCTTCAAAAATTATTGTCTCAAGTTAAAATTTATGGTTTTACCATAATGAGTGGCCAAGGTATATGAACATCAACTGCACATTTTTAGAGAAAATCGGGCTCAAAAGAGCTTCACATATTTTTTAGTATATGACTTAGCTTAACTTACACACAAAAGTCACCAAAATATACCATGAAAGAAATTTTAAAGACATAAAGTGATAATTAAATCAAAAGGTAAAGCAAGATTTAAAGTATAGAAATATAAACAATTATAAAACTAGTTCAACTTTGCATTTTCATTTGCTTGATCAAAATGGAAAAACCATATACCTTTGATTGTGTCAAAGAGATTTATAACTTGGTTTACTAACTAACGAATAAAAGAGGGTTCCATTTTCTTGTTAAAGGGAATGGGAGTGTGTTGGTTACAACTTCTTCAAATTTACCAACAACTTCTCTTCTCGCAAATGCTCTAACAATTTTTGCAAACGCACCAAGTACTCTTAATGTGTTTTGTTAAAAATCATAATTTCATCCAAATAAATAATGAAAAATATACCCATAAATATATTCAACACTTCATTCATCAGCCACGAGAATGTAATCATTACGTTGGTTAACATTAATGGCATGACTAACCACTCATATAAATCATCATATGTTTCAAACATAGTTTTCCACTCATCGATCTCTCTGGTTTTGATGTTGTGGTATCCACTCTTCATATAAATATTTATTAAGTGCTTATCTCCACTTAAATAGTTCATTAGTTAATCCATGTTTAGAAATGGAAACCTATACTTGATAGTAATAATTTAATACAACTAGAATCAATACATGCCCTCGTTTTTTTGTTTTTGTGCTAATACAACATGTACTACACACAATATCATAGAATATATGATCAACCCTTTGTTAAGTATTTATTTGAATTAACTCCTCATCTACTCATTCTCCATAGGTGTTAGTCTATACATATATTTGTTTAGAAATATCACTCTTTATATCAAATTACTAGTGATTGATAATGCATGTTGGTTGTAGTCTATCTAGAATATATGATGCAGGAGCATCATGGGAGAATAAAATAGCTACATGTATTTTGTAATTTTGACTAAGTGTAGGAATGCATTCAAGAATTGAAGAAAGAATGCACATGAAGGGAAAATGAGAGGAACGTAAGTTTTTGGTATAACTAAAGGGAAAGACACAAGCGACCATATAACTTAAGATGTGTGGACCATGTAACTTACAAGTTGTTACCAGATCATAAATGTTATCTATGCTTGACGGTTTCTTAGGTTATAACCAAATTGATGTTTCAACCCAAGATTAACACAAAACTACCTTCCTACTCCATGAGGAGCATTTTCCTATAGAATATTTCATTTTGGCCTAATAAATATGTAAGTATGAACTTTCATAAAGCAATGGACTTGGCCTTTTTTTATCTTAAAAGTAAGTGTATAGTTGTCTACTTTGATGACTTTACAAGTTTCTCAAAGAAAAGAGAGGATCACTTCAAACATCTCAAGCTCATATTGCAAAGGTGTAGATATCAAGGCATATCTCCCAATCCCAAGAAATTCATGTTTAGAGTAACAAAAGGAATAATACTTAGGCATAATATTTCAAAAGGTGGAATTAATATTGATCTTGACAAAGTTAAAGCAATTCAGAAGCTCTCTCTTCCAAATAGTAAAAATGGAGTCCACTCTTTCTTTGGAAAAATATTTTTTTTAGAATGTTTATCCTAGATTTTTCTGAATTGACTCGACATATTGTTGAAATGATGAAAAGAAAACCAGACTTTATTTGGAACTTTGAAGCTAAAAGGGCTTTTTGATGCGTGTAGAATCTATTACATAAACCCAGGCATGTTGGCACATCACCCAGACCGAGTTGAGTGCTCACCCAAAGCGCACAAAGGTACCAGGCCCCTCTTTAGAGTTGCTTGTGTAGGATGTTAGTGTAATGAAGATACAACATATTTAGAACCATAAATAAGCATAAACATTCCACAGAGCATATTCCAGATCTAGATCTTAGATAATCATGAATTAAACGATAACCATAATAATATTAACCATGCAAGAACCAATTACAGTCATGTTTAAAACCATTATCCATCCAATATACTCCATTATATTAAACATTGTAATACATAGAAGCTTCTTACATTACAAAGCATCACCATAAGTTATGTGCGTATCAGATCCAATAACATAACTCTACAATAATTCACTATCCATCATCCCCTCTTTAACTACACATTTCACTACATATTTATAGGGGTGGGGAATTTCCCTTCACCACCTACGCATTTCCCAAAATAGGTCGCATGTTGATAATAGCCATGCACCTTTACAATAACATGCACACATGCAAGTGTGCTAATAATAGACATCCTATAGTTAACTGGAAGAATTAATCCTATTATTATCTTAAACTCATGCATGGTGCTTATCAGATGCTCGTTCCAAAATAGCATTTGTGTGTCACGCAAGTCTCCATCCCAATGTGTGCTCCACACACTACCTTCCAAAATAGCCTGCATCCATGAAAATGGCTAAGTCTGAATCAGCTTGTCCTGGTGTACATTTCCTTCTCTATCCTTTTGCGCCTTCAAGTACGCCTTGTTCCCATGTGCGAATCCTATGTGTGTCTTCTCCTTAGGAAAATATTGTCTACTCAACATTACCCCACACTAAAGTACATTGTCATCCCAAAGCAATGGGGATTCTTTTTATGTTCCCAAAGAATAAAGAATAAGAATGGAAAGAATAATGAATCATTGTACAAAAGAATAAACCTTTACTCTGCAGCACCTTCTTCTTCAACCGGGAGGATCAATTCTAGATATTCTATTTTAATCTCATCCTCCAATGTATGCCATTCATCCAGTGCAGTCCTTGTCTTCTCAAGAATGTCTGTGGAAATGGCTTCCATTCATCTGAGTAATCTTTTCCTTCTCATTCTGTAGTACTTGGACAACATTGGCCATAATAGTCATCATTCCCTCCAAAAGATCCATCTTCTACACTATGTGCTTCCTAATCTCATATATTCTCTCCTTATGTGGGTCTTGAGTTGTTGCAAGGGCTTCACACTTCTATTTCACTAGTGCCAATATTTTTGCACATCCCAGTGTCTCATCTTTCATGGCCTTCAGAACATCATTATCTTCAACCAGAGTTTTGATCCTTTCTACTTACTTCAGTGCCGTAGAAATATTCAGAGCTTGGTTGGCTTTCTTTAGTTCATCCTTCAAAGTTTAGAGCAATGCCTCATAATTTTAAATTTTCCTAACCACAGAGGCCCTTGCTCTTTTTGCTTCTTGTTCAGGATCCTTTGGCACTAGCATTCAAATTGGTCCATCTTCTAGCACCAAATCAACCAATGTGCACACATAATGCATAGCCAAAGGAAAATTCTCAGGTACCTTAGACTCAAGATGAGGTCTTGCTTTCAGAATGTAGTCACCAATTTCTTTTGTCATGCTTATGAAGGCCTCATTATTTTTTTTTTCTAGGTCCTTTTCTCCTTTTAAACGTGTTATTTCTATAGTTTTTGCCTTGTTATCTTCAAGTAGCACTCTAATGGTGGCATCCTTATTAATGTTCCTCTATGCCACCTCTGTAGATACTTTACGCAAATCATTTCCCACCTACTCATCAGACATTAGAGTACGCTTGACTGTAATGTGTCTGCTTTGGGGTGCTTTCTTCACTCTCCTTGATACACAAGATTCCTCACAGACATCAAAATTTGGCTCATCCATATGGGTGCATGGACCAGGACAATTTTTCCTTTTGTGTGTGGTGTCCATGTTTGGATCCATCATCTCACATCCATACAATTCCTTAAGGCCTAATATGCTCTGAAACTAGGCGCAGACAATTTTGCTTATGTCCTCAACATAGCCCATACTTGGCACAACATATTCTTCACTTGTTTTCTTTGTTCTTATCCCCTTAGGAACCTGAGCACCAAGGTTTAGAGTTGTCCATTCTTCTTCCTGAGTAGTAACATGAGTCTTAGGTTGCTCTTACTGCATTGTCTCTTCTACTTCCTTCATCCCTTCCTCTTCATCTTTCATTTCTTCATCTCTAGGTTCCATTGGTATCCAAATTGATTCTCCCTTGGAAACCGAGGTAGTATCCTGATTTGCAAGACACCGACAGAAAAATAGATCATATTATGAGTTGTTTTGTAGCCGAGGAGGGGATTCATCTGACTCTTTGTCACTTGGGCATCGAGAGAAATGGATAGCACCTTCATTAAGGATTTGATCTATCCTCACTACTTTAGGTTGTGCCTATCAACCAGGGTGAGAGGACCCATTTTGTAACCTTTGTTGGTGAAGGAGAAAGAAGATATCCTTATTTTCAAAAACTTGAAAGGAAACCTTGAGAAAATATGATCAATGCACCACAATTTAACTCTCACGATTTGTCACTTCTAAAGAATGGTGATATTTCCTAAACAAGGTTTAAGGTTAATAAAGACATTATGGAATCGATTGCTTGCATATTTCGGTAGTAGAATTTATTCAATTGTGGATATACATGGCAAATAGGAGTAGTTCGGGTAGGATTCATTGTTTTTGATATAATTTTTGGTGGGAGATTAAGCGGGATAAACTTGATTTTCCGGATCTTTGAGAACCTTCACAACAATTGGAAAAATGAATGACATAATGCTTCAGAATAGCTAAAATATTCCTTCAACCAAAAGGTGTGCATCAATGGAGGCCCAGATTTACACGGTTTCACACAATCTCCAATAATTTAACACGAAGGCTCAACCTAAAGACTCAATTAAACATCAAAGACCCTCGGTTCCTCACGCCTAAGATACACTCAAAGGCTTACAGACAATCCTTATCAACAAAATGATAGTAAAGTGATTTTAAATTGTTTATCTCATTACATGATGAAGGATCTTCTCGTAATGAAATTTCAAATGCCACTAAACTATCACAAGGACGAGATCCTATGTGATTCAGAGGGATTTTAACACAAGATTGCAATAGGAACAAGAAAAACTACTTACAGACATTCTGAAATAAAGCAGACACAAATTTGCCCAAGATTAACATAGATTAATTCAAAGTTGATTAGATTCATCAATAGGGGAAAGTTTCTTTGAACATTCTTAAATCTTGTCAATGGTTGTACACTTGCAACCAACTTGACATGATCAAATCTAAAACATAAGAGATTAACAAGTTTCTCATATGGTCTCTCAAGAAGATGGGCTTTCTCAAATTTTCTCGTAAGAATTCAACCCCTAACCTTTTGCAAGAGTATCCTCATTGCATTTATACAATTTACTCGCTCACTCATCCCAAATTTTCCCCAAAAAGAAGAATATTCGAGGAATCCTTTGCTTGTTACCAATTTGTCTCAGAAAGTGACATTTAACAAATTTACACCAAAAACTTGCAGTGTTTAAAAGGTGAATCATTTCAAATATTTCGATCATTGTTTTAACTGGGGCATCCAGTCATCTCCTCTGGCAACACGTTTTTCATCCTTTACACCTGAAACCTCCATCATTTCATCCTTTTCCCATTCTTTCCTATGTAACTCTGCTCTATATCCAACTTCTCACGGTAATTCACATTTTGCACGTGCACGAGTAATTCCAACTTCAAAATATCACCCTTTACAATCCTTGGACTCAAAAATTAAGCTCTAAATCCATTTAATTACACTTTGCAAACAAAATGACAAGGAATTTCATCAAAAATGATGAAAAATAATGTGTATTCGCATCTCTAGGAGTCTTAGAGCAAAAATGGTAGTAAAATCAGATGCAATGCATAGCAACCATTGATTCTCACCTTTCTCAACTTTAGATTAGAGTCATCCACATGTTTTCTTAGTGCAACTACAAAGGTGAGGTACAGAGGCAAGTTTTTGAACAAGTGTGGGCCTTCCATGTGCCCTGGGCCCAAGAAAATTGCCTTTTGCCTTTAAAAAGTCTCAGTATAAAAGGAGCTAGCAAAAGCCTCCACGTGTCTCACTAGCGCACTTTTGATATGGTGCCCAAAAGCGGAGACCCTAAACAAGCGTGGGCTCACCACATGTCTCAGTCTAATAGAGTTGTTGAAAAAGTTTAAGGACTAGCAAAAGGCACCACGTGCCTCTTTGGCACAACTTTGATATGGTGCCCAAAAGCGGAGACCCTAAACAAGCGCAGGCTCACCACGTGTCTCAGTTCGGCAAAGTTGTTGAAAAATTTTAAGGACCAACGGAAGGCGCCACATGTCTAGGGTCCGAGAAAGTTTCTTCGGCCATTGAAAATTCTAAGTATGGGTAGGATCTAGCAAAAACCTCCAAGTGTCCCTTTGGCACTTCTTCAAAAGAAAAGTACAGGGGCAGGTCCCCAAACAGGCATGGTACCTCCATGTGTCCTAGGCCTTAGAAAGTTGCTTGAAAAATTTAAGTATAGAGAGGAGCCAATGGAATCCTCCACGTGTCTCCTTGGCGCAACTACTAAGGTAGGACTCAGAGGCGGATCCTCAAATGAGCGCCAACCCTCCACATGTCCATGGTCCAACAAAGCTACACCGGCTGCATGAAAAAAATGTCTAAGTTTAGGCAAGGCCAGTGGAAACCTCCACGTGTCTCCTTGGTGCAACTCCAAAGGTCAAACCAAGAGGTGAATTTTCAGATGAGCACAGGCCCTCCACATGGACAAGACTTGAGTTGAAGTGGGCCTTAGAGTTTCAAAATGCCCCACCAAGCTACATCCAATCAGAAAGGACCATGTTTCCATAGATGTTGGGACAAAAATTGACAAGGAAAACAAAACATGACTGTGGAAAAATGGAAGGAAGGAAAAAACCTGAATTTATGCCCAAATTACAAATTCTTTCTCATGGACAGAGGAATGGAAAACAATATTTGGACTTAATGTGATCCTCGACCAAAGGAAAGGACTGATCATGGTAACCAAATGAAGAAAAGAGCTTTCATACATCAATACGGAGATAGAAAATATGACAGAGTCTGCATATTGAAGAAATTTTTAGAGAAAACGGGGCGAGACCAAATTGAGCACCAACAGGTTCCTCCATATCTTCTAGTTGTACTGGGGTTCCTGATGCACTCTCCTCAAACTCTCTGCCTCCTCATCCAACTTCAAATTTCTCCTTCTCTTCTTCTCAAGTACCTCTTTCTGAGGGGAGAGTCTAGGTGATCTTCTTACATGTTGTGGTGTTCCCATGCCTTGGGTCTTGGTTCTTCTAAAAACCTTTTTAAACTGATGCTCTTCAAGGACTGCATCCACATCTAATTCATCTTCTCCATCCTGCACCTATGGTGGAGTATCTGTGTGTTCACTCTCCACTTTTTCTATGGGCTGCCTCGGCCTCTATGATCCAAGCCTCCACTATCTTCTTGTTCCTCTTCCTCCTTATCTACGTATGGTCACAACAATATTTGGAGCTGGCACATTCTCCATTGTGTGTTTTCCTTCGGCGGCCTTGGGAGCATGAACTCGTTATCCACATACTTATTATTCTCCAGCCTAGGCTTGAGCTAAAGATATATGAGCACGGCTCCACTATCCCCAATAGCCAAACTTATTGGCTTCATACTTATGACATTTGAAATGAGCCTCTCAATATAGGCAGACCAACCTGGATATACATATGTTTTCCGAGAGTGTGGTAGTCACAATCTACCTTGTTTACATTGAAGTTCAGCCAAAGCACACATCAGAAAATCTGTGAACTAAGGCTTAGAACTAGTGCGTTGTGAAGGCATAGGGTAGTTTGCACCATGGACTCCATGTTCCATCCTTCATGGAAAACCGCATGATGCAGAAGTGTTGATACACCATGAATTATATTGCCTTTCCTACTACCGAAGGTAGTTCCTTTGGAATGTGCCATTCCTCCTCAAATACCATGCAAAGTCAGTCATACCACATTTCTTCCCTTTTCTTGAATGGGCCACTCATTGATCCTTCACATAAATATTTCTCAAACCTTTCCGTGAGGGACTTCTTCTCAGTGGGGTATTCCCAAATTTTATTCTTTGGCCCATCGGGCACTCCAATTTCTACAAAAACAAGAGATAAGAGGATGGTGCCAAAACTTATCTTTTCACCTACGCATGCTTCCTCAACAATGGTTTCTATAATATAGTATTTTAAGTTGTAGATTTCTCCCTTTATCATCTTATTTGCAACATAAAGCCACATTGTATTTACTTGTGACCATCTCCCTTGATCATTCATCTTGGGGATTAGATGCATGGCTTCCTACACCATAGGGTACTTCCTCAATCTGTAGATGTCCATTCCATGCAGAACCTTGGTATACCCCGACTCCTTTCTTATGGAAATAACTGTTTCTTTAGCATTCAGATCACAAACAATGTTTGTCCATGTGCCCTTGAATCCTGTTAATGTTGTAATTAGGGTCGTTGTGAACCTAACCCTCCATCTGGTGAAATAGAATAAGTCCTCATAGACTCTACTCATAATCCATTGGTACAAAGGTTCATATTTTCTAGCATATGGGAGCTCATACGGTTGATAAACTCCTACCTTCTTAAGCAAAATTTCCCCAACGTCATCATACTCTTTGGCACATCTTCCACCATGTGCGTATTGGTCTTCTTATTCAGCAACACATCCAACTCTCCCTTGTTATCAGTGGTGTAATGGTTGTATTCATTTACTTTGCATCTGCAAATGTGGGAATCCCAATCTTGTCGACTATTACACCTTTCGAGTCTTGGATCTCTACGAAAAATTGCTATTGGGATAAAATTTAACCTCAACTTACACCTTTTTCTCTCCTTTTTTGCCTGTTGCAGGTGCTTTCTTACGTGCCATCGTAAAAATTCCACCTTTTATCTTCTATACCGAGTAAGTTTAAACCCTAGCTCGAAACCGTGTGCCCTAGCTCCTTCTCAATGTTTCTACTTTACTCAAACCCTTCACCAATGGGGACGCAAGCCTTTTCCACACATAAATCTACTCTCCATGTCTTGTTTGCAACTCTCCACACCTCAATATGATTTGTTTGGCTCGATTGCACTTAGCTTGCTCGAATACTTGTGATTGCAAAGGTAAAAATGAACCCGCATCATGTCCTTATATAAATTTTCAAAAAGTTAGTGCATTTATTTCTCCTTCACCTACCAACAATCCTCTCATTAATTGACCATTTTCAAAATTTTCAAAAATTTCCATGCAGTAAAATTTTGCGCCCCATCTATAACCTTCTAGCGCGCCTTCCTACCCTCTAGCTACAGACTTCTCTTCTGCACACTTCCATGCGCCTGAGTACCTCACCACTGTGCCCTCTCATAGTAGTTTCCACGGCCATTACTTACCTCACGTTATATTGTCCCTTCATTCATTTCCATCTATGGTCTTCTTTTATAAGTAATCTCCTTTCTTCATTGCTCCTTTCCATACTTGAATAGCACATGTAACAATTTATTCTCATGTGTACCCATTTATGAATAACAAATAACAACCACCCCACACCAATGGTATGTGCAGTCCTCTGCGCATAAAAATACTTCAGATTGTAATTAGCTTCCAAAGACACAAACGTGCTTATTACACAAAACACCAGAATAAATTGACAAAGCATAACGATGAAGAAGGAAATACATTAAAGGAAATACATAAAGGAAAACCTATGCTAAATGGCAACACTACCTTATTACAAACACCAAGAAGACTTATTTATAGTTGGGATTCAACCTACTTCTGTTAAAATAGTCGTATGTAACCGTGTTCCATCAAGCACCTCTAATTGGAAAGCACTTGAGTCAAGTATATGATTGATAACATACGGTCCCAACTAATGCACCTTCAGCTTTCCTAGATGACACAAAACTTAGAATCATAAAGTAGTACCATATGTCCAACCTCAAGCTTCTTGTCCCTAATGTGTCGTTCATGTCATGCCTTCTTCCTAGCCTTTTCCTTCTTCTGACTCCAGCTTGTTATGGCACACCTCTCAGCCAACTCCATTAACCTATCAATTTGTTCTTCTAATGCTTTCTCATCAGCTAGACCTCCAGCGCATGCAATACGTAAAGAAGGTAACATGAATTCCGTAGTAAGAACTACTTCTGCACCAAACACCAATTGAAAGGGTGTGGTCTTATTTAACCTCTTATAGGTTGTTCTATACACCCAAAGTACAATAGAAAATTTATCATCCCAATATTTCCTTCTAACATCACAAATTTTTGTCAAGGTATGGCTCAATATCTTGTTAAAGGCCTTAGTAGTACCATTTTCCTGAGGATGTTAGGGTGTAGTCTTGTGGTGTGCAACCATAAATTCATCAATTAATATCCAAATTGTCTCATTCAAAAATTGGGTACCCCTATCACTTATCAAGATTAGCGGACATCTATACCCAGTAAGAACATTTCCCCATAAAAACCTGGCTATTATAGCTATTGTACAATCCTTTATAGGTGTTGCTTATACCCACCTTGTAAGATAGTTTGTGTAAGTGATGATATAGAGCGATCCAGTTCTACGCGCTACTATTGAAATAGGACCTATAAAGTCTATAGCCATTTCTCAAATGGCTCTGCACTAGCAATAGGCCTCAAAGGCATTTCATCTCTTTGTCCAAGTTTTCCAAGGTGCTGACAGTGATCACACACTTACAATACTCTTTACAATCCTTGTACAGGGTCTCCCACCATAATCTAGCAAGTAGAATCTTATGCGTGGTGGCATCACCTACATAGTTCCCACCTGCAATACCACCATGAGCCTCTTCCATGATATCTATGCACTCATGTTCTAGTACACACCGACGTAATACTTCATCTCGACCTAGTTTGTATAAATCTCCACTGATCAACATAAAGGGTGTCGTGCGAATTGCAAGTTGTTTCTTCTCCAATGCTTTCATTCCTTCTAGCATCATACCCGTGCATAAAAAGATAACAATATCCTCCAATTCGAAAGTGTGTGAAGTAACATGTACAACTGTGCATCCAACATTGTATCTTCAATTATGCATCGTCCCCACCGATGAATCCTTTATAAGTGGTCTACGTCATAATTACTTTTACTCGGTTTTACCATGATTTGTGAAATCAAATTCCTGAAATAAGATCACCCATCGACATATGTGCCCCTGTAAAATGGGCTTATTTACCAAGTATTTTAATGACATGTGATCAGTATAGAATACAAAAGGCGTTGCTAGCAAGTATTGTCTAAATTTATGCAATGCGTAGATCATCGACCAGGCCTCGCGCTCCGTTGTTGTATAATTCTTCTCTGCAGGAGTCAAATTTCTACTATAAAAACAGATAGGATGATCTATAATACCTTCTCTAGGTGAGCTAACACCCATTAGTTGTGTAAGAGACATCCACATGTACATGAAACGGTTATTTCCATGAAGGAAAACACGAATGTGTGATGTTATGTTTGTGGAGCCTATTTTCATGTTAGAGTGTGGTACACCTTTTATGTGTTACACTCGGGTATTTTTACGGTGGTCCCACTCACCGGTGAGTAGGTCAAGGGGTTCGGGGGTGAAGCCCCCTCTCGATCGATGGGGGCTTGGGGCGAAGCCCCAAAGCAAATTTTCATGGGTGGTTTATTAACCCATGGGTAATGGGTAACTGTTATGGGTTGTTTTTGGGCCCATGGTTTTTCGGTACCCATTGTTTTGATACCCACGGTTTTTTCCCATGGTTTTGATACCCATGGTTTTGTATCAAACTACTTAAGCAATTGTCTATTTATATGGTCTTATGCATATGATAGATATACAAGCAAATGTATTGCAGATGTGCTTTGAATTCGGGTGTGAATTTTTGTAGAATTTTTGAGCATATCTCCAACGGATGCAGGTATTGTATTAAGAGAGTGGAGGCTTGTAAAAAAATCGAGCAAGTGATTCTTGGTGGACGTAGCCCAAATTGGGTGAACCACGTTAAATCTTGTCTCTCTATGTTGTGTTATTTATTCGCACTTTTATTTGAGATCGTAATATATTTTTTACATATTAGTTTCTACTTGTTGTGATTCTCGTAAAGGATTATTCGCATATTTTATCTCTTAACTCCTAACAATTGGTATCGAGCTTGGTTTGGTTTGTTGAAGTGTTGAATCGTAGGAAAGTTTTTAGCTTGAGTGGGAGCTATGGCAAATGATGCAAGATCTAGGGTTGATAAATTCAATGGGCATAATTTCAATCTTTTGAAGATGCAGATGGAAGATTACCTTTATCGTAAGGATCTTTATACTCCACTGTTATCTAAGAACGTGAACAAACCTCGAGTATGACAGATGCGGAATGGGATTTGTTGATCGGAAGGAACTTGGAATGATCTGGATGTGTCTTGCATCTTCGGTATTCTTTAATGTTTTAAAGGAAAAGAGTACAAAAGAACTAATGGATGCATTAGGAAGTTGTATGAAAAACCCTTTGCCTCTAATAAGATATTTTTAATGAAAAATTTTTTTAATATGAAGATGTCTCGAGAATGGTTCAAGAGAGAGATCATTTAAATGATTTCAATATTTTGTTGTGAATATGCTAGCTTCGGTTGTAATAGAATTTGATGAAGAAGTTAGAGTTTTATTAATTCTGTGCTCTTTACCCGAAAGTTGGAATAGCTCTGTAATGGTGGTAAACAACTCGGTTCTAGCTAACTCGAAGTTGAAGTTTGAGGATGTTGTAGGGGTGATTCTAAGCGAGGAAATGTGAAGAAAAATCTCTGGTGAATCTTCTACTTTAGGGAATGCTTTGACAAGTGGAAACTAGAGGGAGACAGAAGAATAGAGGAAACCGTGGAAAATCAAAGGATCGGGCAAGGTCAAAATCCAAAAGCAAGATAGTATGTTGGAACTATGGAAAGTCTAGGCATGCAAAGAAGGACTGTTGGGAGCTTTGGGATAAGAAGAAACAACATGAAGAAAACAAGGAGGCAAATGTGGCATCGGGTAATGTATGTCAGGATGCTTTGATTCTTTCTTTGCATAATATTAATGAATCTTGGGTTTTAGATTCAGGGGCTTCTTTTCATGCTACTCCACATAGGCATTATTTTGTTGATTATGTTCAAGGGGATTTTGGGAATGTTTTTCTTGGTGATGATGAGCCTTGTAGTATAGTTGGAAAAGGTTTTGTTCAGGTTAAGATGCATAATGGGAATACATGGCTATTGAAGGATGTCAGACATGTTCCTACATTAAGGAGAAATTTGATATCGGCGGGGCAATTGGGAAGTGATGGTTGTACTATGATATTTACAACTGACTCTTGGAAGGTCACCAAGGGTGCTCTTGTGGTGGAAAGAGGTAAGAAGGTTGGAACCTTGTATTTAACCACTGATAGTACTAATGATTGTAATCTTATGGCTTCAGATGTAGATACAACATTATGGCACTATAGGCTTGGTCATATGAGCCATAAGGGCATGAACATCATAAAGAAGAATTTTCCTGGATATATAGAAACATGTTTGGATTTATGTGAGAACTGCATATATGGGAAACTAGAAGCAAGTAAGGTTTCTCAAGGTTGGACCTACGAAGAAAGAGAGTAAGTTAGAGCTGGTACATTCTGATGTGTGGGGGCCGGCTCAGGTATCATCTCTTGGGGGTTCAAGTTATTATGTTACTTTTATTGATGATGCAACAAGGAAATTTTGGGTTTATTGTATTAGAAACAAATATGATGTATTTGATACTTTTGTTAAATGGAAAGCCTTGGTAGAGAATGAAACAAGCCTTAAGTTAAAATGTCTCAAGTCAAATAATGGAGGGGAGTATTGCAGTAATGAATTTGATGATTATTGTTCTAAGAATGGAATCCACATGCAAAAGATGGTTCAGGAACCCCGCAGCAGAATGGGGTGTCAGAAAGGATGAATAGAACAATAATGGAACGTGCTAGGAGCATGAGGATACATGTAGGACTGCCTCTTTATTTTTGGGCAGAAGCGGTGAGCACAATAGCTGTGTACTTGATAAACAGAGGACCCTCAAGTGCCTTGGATGGAGGCATACCTGAGGAGGCTTGGTACGGTAAGAAATTTGATTACTCATTTCTTAGAGTCTTTGGATGTGAGGTGTTTGTTCATATTGACAAGGATGATAGGACCAAGCTAGAGGCTAAATCAGAAAAATGCACTTTTATTGGTTATGGTGGTGATGACTTTGGATTTAAATGTTGGAGTATTAAAGACAAGAAAATCATTTGGTCTAGGGATGTGGTCTTTAATGAGAAAGTCATGTATAAGCAAATAAATAATTGCGGGAAAACAGGAAGAATCCAAGAAAGAAACATGCAAGTGGTAGAGGATCTTCCAAATGGGAAAGTGACCCATGAATCAGTTCAGGAACCTACTCAACAGGAACCCCAAACTCCTACAGTGAGGAGGTCTTCTAGGGTAAGAAAAGAACCTGAATATTTTCTCCTTCTCTTTATTATTTATTACTCACTGATAGTGGAGAGCCAGAGAGCTTTGATGAAGCAATGCAAGTAGATGCCAGTAAGAAGTGGGAGCAAGCCATGGATGAGGAGCATAATTCTCTCATGGAGAACCAGACTTGGGATTTGGTGAAGCTATCGGAAGGTAAAAGAGCATTGCAGAACAAGTGGGTGTACAAAGTTAAAGATGAAGAAGGAGGAAAGAAAAGATATAAGGCCCGGTTGGTGGTCAAGGGGTTTACACAGAAACAAGGTATAGATTTTGATGAGATTTTTCTCTTGTAGTAAAAATGACTTATATCAGAATTGTTCTTGGAATAGTGGCAGCAGAAGACTTGCACTTAGAACAGTTAGATGTAAAGACTGCATTTCTCCATGGTGATTTGGAGGAGGAGCTATATATGCAGCAGCCAGAAGGATATGAAGTCAAAGGTAAAGAGGAGATGGTGTGCAAACTGAAGAAGAGCTTGTATGGCTTGAAACAAGCTCCACATCAATGGTATAAGAATTTTGATAGCTTCATGATGGAGCAAGGTTATATTAGATGTCATTCTGACCATTGCGTGTATACAAAGAAATTTGAGGATGGAAGTTATATTATCCTATGTTTGTATGTTGATGACATGTTGGTTGCAGGTAAAAACATGCAGGAAATAAAAGTACTCAAGAAACAGCTAAGTGAATCCTTTGATATGAAGGATTTGGGGGCAGCCAGACAAATCCTTGGTATGAGGATAACTTGAGATAGGAAGGAAGAAAGTTTGACTTTATCTTAGGAAGAGTACATTAAGAAGGTATTGGATAGGTTTAACATGTAGGATGCTAAACCGGTTGGGACTCCTTTGGCAGGCCATTTTAAGTTATCAAAGGAGCAGTGTCCCAAGATAGAGCAGGAAAGAAACTAGATGTCCAAGGTACCTTACTCATCAGCGGTTGGCAGTTTGATGTATGTTATGGTGTGCACTAGGCATGATATTTCCCATGTAGTGGGAGATGTGAGTAGATTTATGAGTGATCCAGGTAAAGAGCATTGGCAAGCAATAAAGTGGATCCTTCGGTATTTGAGAGGGACCATGGGGACAATTTTGTGCTACAGTGGATTAGACACCACTTTATGTGGTTATGTAGATTCAGACATGGTTGGAGATGTTGACAGTAGGAGGAGCATGACAAGTTATATTTACACTATAGGTGGGACAGCAATGAGCTGGATTTCACGACTATAGAAGTTGGTGGCTTTATCAACCACGGAGGCTGAGTATGTTGCTACCACAGAGGCAAGCAAAGAGATGATTTGGTTACAACAATTACTTGAGGAGTTGGGGCATAAGCAGAAGGAATGTAAGTTGCATAGTGATAGTCAGAGTGCTATACACCTAGCTAAGAACTCTGCTTTCCACTCCAGGATGAAGCATATACAGTTGAGATATCACTTCATCAGGATAGCTTTGGAAGAAGATAAGTTGAAGTTGGAGAAGATTCATACTAGTCAGAATCCTGCAAACATGATGACCAAGGTGGTCACAAGGGATAAACTAAAGCTATGTTCAGCTTTGGTTGGCCTTCGCGGATGACAGTGAAGGGTTGAGAAGCTTGCTCAGTGGAAATCAGTCTCCAAGTGGGAGATTGTTATGTTTGTGGAGCCTGTTTTCATGTTAGAGTGTGGTACACCTTCTATGTGTTACACTCGGGTATTTTTACGGCGGTCCCACTCGCCGGTGAGCGGGTCAAGGGGGTTCGGGGGTGAAGCCCCCTGATTGATGGGGGCTTAGGGAAAAGCCCCCAAAGCAAATTTTCATGGGTGGTTTATTAACCCATGGGTAATGGGTAACCGTTATGGGCTGTTTTTGGGCCCATGGTTTTTCGATACCCATTATTTTGATGCCCACGTTTTTTGCCCATGGTTTTGATACCCATGGTTTTGTATCAAACTGCTTAAGCAATTGTCTATTTATATGGTCTTATTCATATGATAGATATACAAGCAAATGTATTGCAGATGTGCTTTGAATTCGGGTGTGAATTCTGTAGAGTTTGTTGAGCATAGCTCCAAACGGATCTCGGGTATTATATTAAGAGAGTGGAGGCTTGTAATAAAATCGAGTAAGTGATTCTTGGTGGACGTAGCCCAAATTGGGTGAACCATGTTAAATCTTGTCTCTCTGTGTTGTGTTATTTATTCTACACTTTTATTTGAGATCTATAATATTTTTTTTGCATATTAGTTTCTCGTTTTGATTGTGATTCGTAAGGGATTATTCCACATATTTTATCTCTTAACTCCTAATAGGTAATGTTTTAAGTCTCTCCTTCAATGCCTCAAATGCATGTTGTTATGGTTCTCCCTAATAGAACATCCCTTTTCCTTTTAGTAACTCTTCCAGGGGTGTGAAAATCTTTACATATCCTTTGATAAAATTTCTATAATACCCTGTGTGGCCCAAGAATCTGTGCACCTCACTCTGACTGGTAGGCTCTTCCAGGCCTACAATAATTGCAACCTTAGCTAGATCCACTAACAAACCTTCCTTGCAGATGATGTGCCCTAACAAAGTTCCAAAAGGTGTAGCAAACACGCACTTCTTGATGTTTAAAGAGATGCTTAACTATCTACATCTTTCAAACATTAGGCGTAAATTGTCACAATGATCCTTAACAATTCCATACACCATCCAATCATCCAATTAAACCTACAGGAAGTTGTGAATAAAATCTTGGAATTCCTGAACAACTATGCGTGACAATACAGTAGGCACATTTTTCAAACCAAATGGCATCACAAGTATATGCAAAACTTCCCCATTCAGTGGTGAAAGTCATTTCTCTTGATCCTCCTATGCAATTACAACCTAATGATACCCAAAGAATCCATTTATAAAAGAATAAATTTCACGCCCTACAACGCCTTCTAATATTTCCTCTATGAAAGGTGTAGGAAAAGGATCAATCACACATGCAGCATTCAGTTCCCTATAATCCACACAAATCCTAATCCGACCATCTTTCTTTATACTGATCACCATGGGGCTAACCCACTCTAATTCCTCTAGGGGCTTGATGATGCCAGATTTCAACATTTTGTCAATTTCCTCCTTAACTTTGATGTGCAGGTTAGGGTTCATCCTATAAGGTCTCTTCTTGACCGGGCGCACTCCTTCCTTTAGCTTAATCTTCATCTCTCCTAATGACTCATGCACTCCTTTTAACTCATGGTAGCCCCTAGGAAATAAGTCTTGAAAATCCCGTAGTAACTCAATTATCTTTGCCACTTCAGAATCATCCCAATAGCCTTCTTAGGTTCAACATCCATGTCAATGTTCACTTTCTTGGTCTTCATAGGTTCATGATAGGCACGCACATTTTTATCCGCACTATCTAACACTTCATGCGTACCTGTTGAATGATCTATATCTAGATTTTCTACTTCTTCATCATCCACTATGTAGACCATCTTTCCTTTTTCTTTCTCACATAAAATATGCTTAAGTAGTGTGGCATATGTATCTTCTTCTTCATCAAAATGTGCTTCGAGTCTACCTCACCAAATAACTAATGAATGAGTTCTTGAGTCTTTGTATCTGTCTCCCATAATTAAATGCTTTATAACCCTTAATACCTCTTCCACCAGAGGTTTAGTAGAGAAGTAGTCAAAATTTTGGGTCATTCCTGTAATCAAGTCCTTCCAATTTCAGTCTCCCTATTCATCTCTACATAAACATACCATGCTCGTGCACAGACTTGTAAAGTGGATTAAAGTTTGTGCACCCAAAGTGAAGGTGGTAAATCTTCCTGCCCCTCTGTCCAGAGTCTCTCACACTTGTTGAATGTGGTGTTGAACAAGTTGATTACCATGATACATGTAGATTGTAGTAGGTGCATTGCTCCTGAAGAACCGAGTGGTTAGAGAAATTCGACTTCATTCCATTCCATAAGATTATCCCTATGAACCATCCACCAACGCGTTGTTATCCGTGCAAGGTATATACTAACATATTCCTTCTTTCCACTTGATTTGTCCACTTCTCCTCCATGGCACGTAGGAATACCATAGGATCTCCTTCTCCAGTGTACCAAGGTACAGGGTTGTTACCTATCCTCTAAATACATCAAGGTTTACTTCTCCACGTAAATGTGCTTCTTACTTCGCACCCAACCATCTCATAGGTGTCATGTGCCCAATTGTCACAAGCAATACTTGTAGTATCACTGATAAACTGTGCATCTTCCCACTAGAGGATTCCTTCCTTTGATGGCTCAAGTACTTTCGAGTCCCGAATATCGCGTACATAAATGCATTCAAGTCTTCCTCTCTTAAAGGCTCAACATAAGGCACATATTTCCCATCTATCAAAGGGATAATCACTCTTTTTGTGTTCTCAAAATTATATACCCCTTGTTGAACGTAGATCAACATTATTTACATAACACCAAGGGTGCCCAAGTAGAGCTGGGAAGCTTTCTGATTCTGCAAGTGCTAAGACCTCAAAGTCCCCAGTGAACTTGGCCCCTTGTATAGTAATGGATGCATCCTTTAAAACTCCTATGGGAGTGGCCTTAGTTCGATTGGCCATGAACAGTACATTAGAGGATGGCTGTAATGGAGGTCTTCCCATTTGTACCCATGCATCCAAAGTAAGCACATTCACTTTTGTGCCTGTATCAATCAATATATTACTCAAGAGCCACCCATCCACAACAACATTCAGAGTGATCTCCTTGTCATAATCCAAGCTATGAGGGGAAGATTAGCATGCAGGATTTGTCGTCCATTCTCTATACCTACATGTGGAGTGTTTCCCTTTAGCCAATTCCTAGTAATGGAATGATATTCTCCTAGCACAACATTTTGCATACCTCTTTCAAGTCATCAATATCGATTGAATTGTCCTTGTTTCCTTTGTTTGTTCTAATTTTCATGACTATTCCTTCAAACACTGTATTTCACCCTGAGAAGATTTCGAGTACCTTCATGGTTTCTCGATAACCTCCTTATGTTGTGCAAGATTTGGGAACCTTACATGTAAAACTTCCTCCTTTGTGATGGTAGGATTTTGATGTAATGCCTCTCTAGTGCACGCAACTTCAATGTGTGTAGTAATCTTCACGGAGTAATATCTAAAGTTCTTGTGTCATCTTTGGCATCCATTGATTTTCCAAAGCACATTGTATTATGACCATCAATGCACCTTTGTTCTCTTTTTTTATGCTTTGCTTGCTAAGATGCTCATATAAGTTAGATTATTCCTCATAGTTGTGATTCTTACCACAAAAATAACAAGTAATACTTTGAGGACATTCATGCATGTAGTGGTCAAGAGATCCACATGCAAAACACGTTCTGCAAGGAACTCACATCATCCACCACCACGGCCTCGGCCCGTAAATCCACCACGGTATCCTTGACCTCTTCCACGACCTCCTTCAAAGCACTCTTCATTCCGATCATAGCGCGCTTGAGTGTGATCATGATCCGGGTGCTCACTTTTTCCTTTAGAATTATCTGATACTCTAGTCTGTCACACACCAATATCTATGGCATCTGACCAATCAACCTATAGTCTTATCTATCTAAGTCATGGACCAGAAAATTTTACAATAACAAGATACAATCTTCCTGATCGCGCCTTGTAATAATGGGCGGCGGCTTACATCATGGTCCAAATGACATATCTCACAGTCCAGTAGTAATGAACGCACTGATCTATGAGGACAACTATCTTTGGTGTGCCCTTCCACTTCACAATCTATACACCAAATCCTAGTGCACGTCTCATGTGCTAAATTTTTCGATAATTTCTCCAACTGCTTTGGCATAGCTGTATGTCTGTGCCTCAGGAATAGGCTCACTCCAGTGTCTATACTCTTGACTGCCTCTATGCATAAAGTTGCTTCAAGTGCTTCGTGTGGGTCCGTATAAGTCTTATGTGATAGTACCCTTCTAAAAGGTGTGATCAAGTCCCCACTGAACCTTTGTGCATGTTTTCTTGTATGAATATCATAAAAAAGTTTAGACAACAATGTCTTGAAATGAGAATCATATTTCCAAATGCTCTCGGTAGTGCCTTGATTAATATCTTTGAGTGCACTTATACTCTTCTTCTCAAACTCGGGATATGAATCTCCTTAAGGAAAACATCCTTTATTGCTAGATAATCTATGCAAGTCGATCAAGGTCAAAATTCATGTACCATTTGTTTGAGTGTCCATGTAATGTAGTTACAAACTAACTTTCCTTGTGCTCAAAAGCCATAACTCCTTTTGCACGCCATAGTATCTCACACATGTGCATGTGTTCAGTATCATCTTCTATGCCCATATACTCTAGAAGACGAAGAGACATCTCCATGTAAATATTTTGGGGTTGGTGTAGACCCTACCCACCTGATCCAGAACCTCATGTGTTACCTCTGCCTCTAGAACCACCAAAACTAGAGCCACCTATGCCTCTTGATCCTCCACCTATAGCCGGAAGCAGACTAGTGGATGTACTAACCTTGTGTCCCAACAGTGGTACTAAACTAAACTCCTACAGTCTATGAAGTGGTACTACTCCTAAAAGTGAGTCCAAAATTTTACGTGCTTGAGTTATGTGCTAATGATGCACCTGAAAAGGTACCTCCAAACAACAAAGAATATGTTTTCCCTTCCATAGATGTACTTGTTATCTAACTTACTCCTGCTCTTCTACTGCCCAAACTAGCTTGCTGACTACCGGTTGTACTATATACTGGAAATCCAAGCGCAAGGGCTAGGTTGTGACGTAGATTCAAATGCAAACTCACGGCCCATGTTGTCTATATTAGTGTGCTCCCATGTTTGGCCAAGGAGGGTTCCCTATTATGTTTTCCCAAATGGGGAGTTTTAGATACTCTGTCTCCATGCCTCTGTGTGAGCATTAAATCCTTCATGAGCCATCTCTCTCCTCAACGCCATCCACTCTGCAATATCACGTTTCTTTTTGTAGCGAACCGTTACACCAAAACCTCAAGGCATTAGTGAAATCCACACATGAGGATCATAACATCCCACCATGCTTCCGTAGCCCAGACCTTGGGCTAGATTTGTGCCCGTATAGTGGGACCTCGCCCGCCTATATGAGCCCCGGTGAACACTATAATGCCGACATAGCTACTCGTGTCGGGACTTCAACCAGGTGGTCACTCGATACCAATTGTAATGTAATTACTTATATAAATCTGATTATTAGCATAAATATAACACTAGTGAACACAATATTTGGATAAATGATCTTAATGTACAAGAAGAATAGCTTAGCCACTTTGAGGGGGCAACCTCCAAACCAGACAATAAGACTCAAATGTTGAATATGATGATCAAATACTACCTACTAACCCCTATATATACTATTCCTATGCTATGGCCAACACCAAGGCCGACCCACTAATGAAAATATAACATATATAAAAGAGATACATAATGATAAGAAGTTATGATAGCCACAAGTCGGCTATATACATCCAATATAAGATATATGATTAAGGAAAGCACACCCCTCCCCTTCAAAGCAACATTGTCCCCAATGTTGAGAAGATCTAGATGTTGCTTGCAGGAAATTTGCATCCTCCCAAGTTACATCTTCATTGTCTATATTTTTCCACTTGATCAAATACTCAGTGATGACCCTTGTCCTCAATCGCTTAGTGTGTGTCTGAAGGATGCATTCTAGTTCCAAGATGATTATGCCATCTTCATTAAGCTCGGGTAACACTTTATGCGGGTTGATATTTTTTTCCAATTACCTTCTTTAGGCAAGATACATGGAAGACTGGATGAATTCGAGTAGCCGAAGGAAGTTCCAGTTTGTATGCTACATTGCCAATCTTTTGTAACACTTGATAAGGACCATAATACTTAGGTGAAAGCTTGTTATCCTTTTTCTATTTTTTCAAGGACATTTACTTATGTGGTTGTAAATGCAAAAAAAAAAACCAACCACCGACTTCAAAATGTCTTTCACTGTGATGTTGGCACCTGCCTTTTGCTTCATGCGGTTTTGTGACATGGCCAAATTCTCCCTGAGACTAGAAATCACCTCTTGTTGGTGTTGAATATGTTCTTCAACTACTCAAACCTTTGGCTGGACTCTCAAAGATGAAGTGATAGATGGTGGATGGTACCCATATAATGCCAAGAAAGGAGACATTTTAGATGAAGTATGAAAGGAGGTTTTATACCACCATTATGCTAGCGGTAACCATTGGACCCATCTTGCTTGCTTATCTGATGTAAAACAACGAAGATATCCCTCCAAGAACTTGTTTACCACCTCTATTTTCCCATCAAACTAGGGATGATAAGATGAACTACGAGCTAGTTGTGTGCCCAAGCATGAGAACAAGTTAGTCCAAAAATTACTAGTAAATATAGGGTCTCGATCACTTACTATAATATTTGGTGTCCCATGAAGCTTCGAATCGTAACCCTAAAGGCCGTTGCTACTGTACTTGTAACAAATGGATGTGATAAAGCACAAAAATGGGCATATTTGGTGAGTCTTTCCACCACCACCATGATTACATTTTTACTTTTGATTTAGGCAATCCTGTGATGAAGTCCATGAACACCTCTTCCCACATTTGGCTAGGAATAGATAGAGGTTATAAAAGACCTAGGGACTTAATTGTTTCGCCCTTATTTTTTGACAAACCATGCATTCTACCACAAAATTTTGGACATCTCCTTTTATCCCTTCCCAAAAAAAATCATGCTTGATTCGATGATAAGTCTTTAAGAAGCCAGAATGACCCCCTATTGCATAAGCATAGAGCTTAGATATAACCCTATTTTTAAGGATTCAATTCTTACATAGATATAATCTATCTTTATACCATAAAACATCTCCTTTCCATACAAATTTTTCTGACATGCTTGGATCTTATTGGAGATTCTGAATGATATTTTGTGTACCTAGGTCATTTTTCCATTCAGACCTTGCATCCTCTATCCAATCCTCCTATAATATAGATATGGCACACAACAATGCCTGGGCAGATTTATCCTTCCGAGATAAAGCATCAACAACTACATTCTCTTTCCCTTTCTTGTATATTATCTCAATATCATACCCAAACATTTTTGAGACCCATTTTTCTTGTTCTTCTTATGATAAACGCTGCTTTAAGAAGTATTTCAAACTATCATGATCTATCTTTACTTTGAAATGTCATCCCATTAGATATGGTCTCCATTTCTTCTTTGCATGAATTATTGCTAACATTTCTTTCTCATAAACTAGTTTAAAGATATTCTTACCTTTGAATTAGCAGCTCTCGAAGGCAATGGGTTGCCCTTCTTGCATGAGTATTGCCCCATACCATACTCCTAAAGCATCACATTCAATAATGAATGTTTTTGAAAAATGGGGTGGCTAAAATTAGAGTGGTGCACATGGCCTCCTTAGACTTCTCAAAGGCCATAGTAGCTTGCTCATTCCAATGGAAAGAGTCCTTCTTCAATAAAGTTGTGAGTGATCTGCGATGTTGCCATAATTCCTTACAAATCTACGATAATAACACCTGTAAGCCCCAAAATCCTCGAGAGATTTTTAGGGTTTTAGGAACCTTCCATTCAAGCATGTCTTTTATCTTGTTAGGATCCACTTTAACATCTTCATAAGAGACAATATGACCTAGATATTCAACCTCCTTGACACCAAAATAACACTTAGAAGGCTTTGCATAAAGTTGATGTTGTTCAAAAGTTTCCAACACCTTATTTACATGATGCATGTCGGAGGAATGACAAATATCTGGAGGGAATAGCATCAAAACATTACACTCAACCGTAAAATGATGTAGCTTCAAGATCAAAGCAAGAAATCACCCATGAGAGCAATGTGCATGCATTAAGGGAAAAATGGCTCAAATCCCATACTTTATTCCATTGCATTGCTTAAGATGAAAGGTGTACATATAGTAGTGGGGTGTGTAACTCCCCCACAAATGTAGTCATCAAGAGGTGGGAGTTACATTCCCGGAATAGCCGGTCAAATGTAACTCCTATGATGCTCTATGACACGTGTAAGGCCATAATGACACCCTAGGACACCTAAGCATGGTGAATCACCTATGTGGAGGAATCCCATGTACTTAAAATATATGCATGGTAAATATCCTACACCAACACCCCCGAAGCATAGCTTAGGTGGACACATAGATGAAAACAAGGAGAAGTGGGTCTCGGCAACAAGCTTGATGAGGTACCCATGTATAAGAAACTCTCAAAAAGTGGAGTAAAAGGAGAAAACCCAGTGGGAAAAACTCCCCCAAAAGAGAGACAAGTCCACTCTCTAATCTAAGAAAGATGCCAAGGATGGGTCCTGGCCACAAACGAGCTTGTAAAGGTACCCATGTACAAAGAGGCAATCTCTCGGAAAGAAGAAGAAGAGAGAAGAAGAGGGAGATGAGAGGAATGTAGAAGATGCCATGGATGGATATGAACTTTGCAGCTCTAGGAGGTCTCCCAAAAGAATGTCGATCATGAGATCCTCTACCTCTGGCTGAAGAAGAGCCATCCGCACCGAACTATGTGCCTACCCTTAGGAAGGAAAAAAATGACGTGTTGGAAGTCTCCCACTCTGCAAAGGAAACCGAAGGTAGCAACACGAAGAACTCTGAGTCTGGTCCATGAAAGTGTGACATAGGTCTAGCAAGTGAGTGCAAAGGAACCGAAGGTAATGTCACGAGTGCAGAAATGTCAGAGTATGAAGGGTGAACACATATAGAAAGGATGTCCAACTAATGTGAAGGCAACAAAACATCCCCACAATAGAAAATGGATCCATAAGCAAGGGTGGATCAATGAAGGTCTCCGAGAAAAGTGGAAGTGGTAAGAGTCCCAGAAGGGGCACTCCCAACAATGGAGATGATGAAATCCTTTGAAATACTGTAGATGGATGAGGAACCTATAGTACATCACAAGTGTACTCAATGAAAAGGCAACTAAGGTTAGGAAGATACTCGTCCCAATGAGGGGGCTCAACAAACAGAAGAGCGATGTCAAATTGGTACGAGTCATCCAATGAAGGTAGAGGAGTGAAAGGGGCCTCACACACTGAAGGTGGAAAACAGGTAGGTGTGATGATTATATGAGACTGAATAGGATACTGCTCGATATCTGATGAGATGTGGGATGTGTCAACACTCTTTGGAATAGTGAGAGAAGGAGGAGAAGAGTCCTCTGTAGTACTCTCGACATCAGAACTGGGTGCACAATCCTCATCATCAGAAGTAGAACCAAGTGAGTCTGTGTCAGGGGAACTGTCATCACACGAAGAAGAGGAGACAACTAGATCAGTAACAACAATGGCAGCAGTATGTGAAGGGTCTCCATAGAGGGACTAAAGAATGCTCCAGACATGGTGGGGTGGATCTGAGTCTGCCACATGAAACCAGAGAGATGTGGAGATATGTATCATCAAGTGACCACAAACATGGTCACAAGTGTTGAGAAATTCATTAAGATGACGATGATCAATGGGTGCAGGAACTAGCCCAAGCAAGAAGTGTGAAAGACCCTCGTAGGTGAAGTAATGTTCCATAGAAGCATGCCAAACTGAATAGTTCCCTCTCCCAAGAAGAAGTGGTGGAGGCTGTAAAGTGATCCTACGACACTCAAGTCTGGAAAGAGCACTCTCCATGATGCAGAAGCAAAAGTGCAAGGTGCACAAATGCAAGACGTCAGACTCGACCGATAATGCGTCTGCGTGTGAAAACCCAAGAGTACTAGTGAACCCCAGAATGTAGCACTTTATAAAGTAGTGCATTTACAAAAATGATAATCCCATCATGTAATGTGTGAAAAATCATGTAACTTTGACTAAAGAAGTGCTCAAAACCGAGTAGCAAGTCAAAAGTTATAGCAAAATATAATTCCCGCAATTGATGGAAAATGCCAATAAGCTTTGCAAACTAATTAAAAAGTGCCAGAAATAGGTCCAAAGGGTTTTGTGTGGGTACTCAATGGCATCAAATTTCAAGTAGGGTTTGTTTTAGTTGCGGGGGATTAGCCTCCTGTCAACCCCAAACCTTGCCCTCCGTCTTCGACACACGAATGAAGGACATTAAATACAAGAAAAATAGGCCCTAAATTATTACAATGCCATAAAATGAATGTTTTTTCCTTAAAACTTTAAAAAAGGATTGTTTTAACCACCAAACAATTCTAAAAGGGATGGGCCCAGCTGAGGTGTCAAGCCATGGATGCACCGGGCTGGAAGCTACCTCTGTTGGCGAGCTAGGAATAGCTCTCTTGATTGAGCTAGGGTTGTAACTGATGTGTCATGCAGAGTCCACTTGCTGCAGATCCTAATGCAAGAGGCAATTGAGTGACTGAGCCAAGTCCACGTGTAATGTTGTGCAGGAGGGTGGGTAGGTCTGTAGAGCTGGCAACATGCTTTGTAACCGTCGAATGATGAGTGAACCACCGAGAACCGTCTTACAAAGTTGTAACCACTTGAGTAACCATCGAGTAGGGTAATGGATGTGCTGGAGATTCTAGGTGAGTAGAAAGGTCGAGTAGACTAACCACAATGGTAACGATTGTGTGGCAGTGTTCCTTTGAGCTTCGAATGTGAAACCAACGCACAAGCCGAGGGCAAGCAAGCCGACAACCGAACACTTAGGCACAATATGAGTTACCCATGGGGTGATGAAGTAGGATCCGAGTCGATCACTACAAGTCCGAGTTCAAAGCAAGCACGAGTGGCCAAAGGCAAGGGAGGTTAACACACAAGCAGATCGAAACGTGAGTTTCCTATGTCAAGGCATGAGCATAATGCAACAAAAAAATGATCTGTTTAACCAATGCACGGGTCAAAAAGAACCATAGGCTGAGCTTCTAATGCGGTCGAGATGGAAGCCAAGGAGTAAATGAATAGTGTAATAACAACCACCAAAAGGTAAACCTGAGTAGTAAATGAGCACGAGTTGAAATGCAGGGTGATAAAAGTGAATTTTTAACCAATACAGGAGCCTGTGAATCGAAGACCGAACCAATGCAAACCACGTTCATGTAGAGGCAAAACCGAGCTAGCAGACCAAAAAACCCCAAACTAGATGCCAAATCACACACGTTTGAACCAGAAATAGATCCCCAGCCAAGGCAAAAACTAGGAAGGAGCAAAACGATCCAAGTTGGATGGATGGAGTGCATGTGGAAAATATGCACAAGTTGGTGAATACAGTTAATGCAACGACCAACCAATAAAGTCAAGGTAGTGTAGAAGCAATCATGAGCTCAACAACTAATAGTGCAAATCAACCAAATACCCTTTTAAAAATGCAAGTAGAGCACATGCAAAGGAGAGCTTGCACAAGAAACTACGAGATAGAGAGTAGTAAGCAACTATTGCGAGCAACATGATTCGACCTCGAGCTCGATACCATGTCGGAGGAATGACGAAGATCCTGGAGTGAATTCGTGAGCATAAAAAGTACATATGAGAAAAGATTCTCAAGAAGTGGGAGAAGGAATAGCCGATCAAATGTAACTCCTATTCCTATGACATGTGTAAGGCCATAATGACATGACACACACAAAAATGCAGAGGTAAATGTTGTTAAAACCGGATAATCTAACTGTGATTGCACAACATGGAGACTTGTAAAGATGAGAAAAGTAAGAAAATGCATAGAATAAAACCTAAACTACAAAGGTGATGCACCGAGGAATGTTAGACACTCGTTTTGCAAATTTAACACAGACCACATAGATGCAATACAAACACCATGCACAGGTAACCAAACTGCAATAAGAGATCAAAATGACAGCAATGAATACATGAGAGGGTCGAGAGTCAATCACAACACATATATTATTGCTCAAGAGTCGATACAGTACATTGCAGTGGCCAAGAGGCAAAAAGACTGGCATTACAACCCATATGGGAGGTTTGAAAGCTCCACAAATTCTCTGGCAAGCGAGGGAATAAGGGAGGATGCAAAACAAAAATGTCCGACCCCTTAAAAAGCTCCTCTTTACAATATATATCAAGAAATGAGAGGGGAGAGAGAGGAAATCCAGAATCTACCCCAACCACTTCTTGGTAGCATTTAAAATCATCTCATTATGATGAAGCGGCGGATCCTAGCAAAATGGCGGGCTGTCTAACAGGAGCGGCGAGCTGTCTGCTGCATTAAAGTTGGTTGTTGAAGCATTACTTCTATCTATCACCACGTGTCAGAGACGTTTTCTTAATTTTCTCCCTCCAAACTACACCAAAATGTGAGATTGATCCCAGAATCATGTAGAGAATTTCAACAGCTTTCCGTTGATATAAAGAACGTGCAAATCCGAGCTCTGGATCGAAAGATACGAAGGTCTCAAGATTTAGGGCACAAAACAAAAGAACAGTTTTAAAATCTTTTCCCGCGCTCGCCATCCGGACGACACGTGGCAGCCCCCGATTCACGAGTAATTCTTCTCTCTCCACCTTTTCGGGCTTTTCTGTGGGCCCCTTAAACTTGGACACGTGGCACTATTTCATTGGTTCGGATCAATGCTCAAAACTCGCCCTTTGACTTTTTGGACCTTTTTCCTCGCGACACGTGTCATGCCGTGATTTGTCTACACGGCTCGCGGATTTTCACGTCCACCGCATCCTTTTGTCCCGGATGTCCCAGTGCTTCGTCGGGACAGAATCCTCCGATCCACCCGAAATGGGCTTCCATGTCCCTTTTCTGCCGGTGACACGTGGCGTGATCTGATTGGCTTTCGGCTCCTTCGGCTATCCGCGTCCCGCGCGTCCCTTTGTCCCACTTGTCCTTGTGCTGAAGTTTCCTGTTTCGGCCGAACCGGCCGGTTTGCGTCCTTCACGTCCATTTGTCCCAAATGTCCTAAAGGCAAGCTGCCGGGACAAATTCTTCGGCCGCCGGCCGGTTCGTCCTCCGCGCACTCTTGTCCCGCTTGCTCCCAGTAAAGGACTTGGACAAATTTTCTTTCTTTTGGCCGATTCGGGCATTTCGTGTCCATTTGTCCCAGATGTCCCTTTTCTGTTTGGGCCACCTGGAGGCTTTTCGGCCGATCCGCGCCTTCCGCGTATAATTGTTCCAACTGTCCCAAAGGCGGTCTTGAGCAGGACTTAGCCAATTTTACGATTTTCTCCTGAATCAATCTACTTGCTTGGAACTAAAACTCTGATGCATGTTATCAAATTAACTCTGGGGGGTGAAATTTGGATAACAATTTGGTGACTTTTCGGGGTCACCTGCCTGCTAGGTAGAAGATCAGTGGCCTTTTAGCGATCCATTGGGCATGGAGTCATAAGCAATAACCTGAAATGAGCCTGATGCTGCAACTCCCTCTACGAGAGCACGCTGAACTGTAAAAAACTCAATCTAGGAGCGACAAAACCTGCGCCAAAGCACTTAGGGAAACTGAAACCTAACTACAACAAGACAATGTGCATACGCACTTAGAGGAATTGAAATCTAGGCTAATATTTACAAGGGTGAACCTTTTTTTTTCAGTAGCAATGTTTAAGATAGATTCCAGTTGACCGGAATCGGGAGTTCTTCTCCATCCAATGTAGACAATTGGAAGGCATTGCTATTCTTACATTCCATGACCATGTAGGGGCCACTCCAAATGGCATCAAACTTGGAATGTCTTCCTGGTTTTGCCCGATCTGCATCCCATTTCAGAACTAGGTCCCCTTCCTGGAAGGTCCTTGCTCTTGCTTTCTTATCAAACCATCTTTTCACTAAGGCCTGATCTTTCTCAATTGTTTGAACTGCACGTTCTCTAATTTCTTCCAATTCCATCAACTCTGCATACCTGGCCTCCATTGGTTCGAACTCAGCCAACTCCAACTGCTTCATGAACTCCAATGCAGGCAGTTCTAATGACATGGGCAAGATTGCCTCTCTTCCATAGACAAGCCTGAATGGAGAGTTACCTGTGGATCTTTTGGGAGTGATCCTATCAGCCCATAAGGCTGATTTCAGCTTGGTATGCCAAGACCTCTGATTCTCATCAAGAGTTCTCCTAATGATTCTTAGCAAATTTTTGTTCGTGGACTCTGCCTGTCCATTACCCTGTGGGTAATAATTGGAAGAGGTGCTCAAGTAGATTCCATTCTTGACAGCCCATTCTGTAATCTTGGAACCTACGAATGCCAATGCATTGTCTGATATGATAGTGGCCGGCACACCGAACCTGGTCACTATTCCTTCATAAAATTCTAGTATATTAGACTCGTTTGCCTCTTTGAGCGCTACTGCTTCAGTCCACTTGGTGAAGTAGTCCGTTGCCGTGAGAATCCACTTGTGGCCTTGGCTTGAGTTTGGGTTGATGACCCCGATGAAGTCCAATCCCCATTGCATAAATGGTTGGTCAACCAAGATTGGGTGCAATGGAAGCGCTGCTAGTCTTTCTTTGCCTGTGAAGAGTGCACATTTCTTACACTTTCTTATCCATGTATATAGCAGTCATCAACACCGTGGGCCAATAATACCCCGCCTTTATTATCTTGAGAGCTGTTACTCGTGGGGCAAAATGTCCTCCAGAATCTCCATCGTGAAAATCTCGTAACACCCTCTCAATTTGACCAGTCCCAATGCACCTCAATAGAACCCCATTGATGTCTTTCTTAAACAAAACACCATCAACAAGCACATATGGAATGGCTTGTAATCTGAAGTATCTCCTCTTTGCTTTGCTCATTTCCGGAGGGCATAGTCCTGTCTGTAGGAAGTGTATCATATTCTGAGTCCAACAAGGAGTAGGCACATCATCATTTTCATGTTCTTGGCCATCCTGTAGTACCAAGACAGTCTCTTTTTCATCACCTGCTTCAACTTGTTGACTCAAGGCTAGCTGCTCACATAGTCCCTTTCCACGTACTAGTTTGGTGACCTTGATCTCGATGTCATATTCCATGACACGAGTTATCCACCCTGCACGCTTCTCATTCAGATCCTTGTTTAGAAGGAAGTCCTTGACTCCCGCATGAGAGACCAATAATTGGATCTTGTTGTTTGAGACTAGGTGCTTGAATTTCTTTAAACTCCTGATCACTGCAAGTACATGCTTTTCAATGAAAGAGTATCTAGTTTCGTATTCCTCCAAGCCTCGATCAAGAAAGCAACTGGTTGTTCTAATCCTTCTTTGTTTTGTTGTGCCAGGATTGCAGAAATTGTGTCTCCACCACCGAAGGCATATAGCACGAAGTCCTTGGAGAAGTCTGGATTGACGAGAGTTGGGGCTTGAGATATAGCCTCTTTTATTGCCTCAAAACTTGCCTTGCCTTTAGATGTCCACTTAAATGCCATGCTCTTCTTTAACATCAGCGTTATTGGCTTTACGAGAGCTGCAAAGTTTGGAACAAACCTGCGGACAAAATTGATCCTTCCCAAGAAGCTTTGAAGAGCCTTCTTGTGACTTGGCAATGGCAATGCTTGAATTGCTTCAACCCGTTCTGGGTTAATCGTCAACCCTTCCTTCAAAACAATATGGCCTAGAAGTTTTCCCTCGTGAGCCAAGAATATGCACTTTTGGGATTCAATGATACCCCAAATCTTCTACATCTCTCAAATACTTGCCTCAAATGACAGAGGTGATCCGCCGCATTTTTGAGAATACAAAGTGATGTCGCCAAGATATATCGTAACTATTTTGTTGATCAACCCCTTAAATGCCATATCCATTGCCCTTTCGAAGGTGGCTCCAGATTTGATAGTCCAAATGGCATCTTCAGAGGCATAGGTCCCCCATTGGTGGTGAAAGCCATCTTGAATTGGTCATCTTCTTTCACCATCACCCGATTATACCCCGAGTAGCCATCTAGAGAGAGAATCTCTCTCAACCGGATACTACTTGCAATATTTGTTCCATCAAGGAAGTGGGTAATGGTCTTTGAGAGATGCCCTATTGAGGTCCCGGAAATCTACACACAACCTGATTTCTCCGCTCTTCTTCCTGACCGAAACCAAGTTTGCAACCCAGCTTGAGTGCTTGATCGGGAATATAATGCTTGCCTCTATTAGCTTGTTAAGCTCTTTCTTCATTAGAGGCTCAATGTGAGGGCCGATGTGTCTCGCTCTCGCCCGATGGGTTTAGCATCGGATCCAATTCTATGGTATGTTGTGCCAACTTCGGATTGAATCCTCTCAAGTCTTCATAGCTCCAAGCGAAGACATCTCTGGAAATTCTGGCAAAGTCAGTATGAAATCTGATTTCTCTTGCTCGCTGGCCACTTTACCAATTTGAAGTATTTTGCCTTCCCCAAACTGAATTGGCTCAATCTCTCTCTTGACCGTATGTTAGCCTTTTTTTTCCTTACGGAACTCGGTCGTTAGGGTCAAGATAGACTCCAATGTTACTAAACCCTTAGGAAGCTTGTTTGTCCGCAACTGCACTACTTGATCCCCATACGCGCTCTAATCTGCCCCGATTTCTAGCCGAGAATTCAGCCTCTTCCTCGTAGAAAATTGACGATCCGTTGATCGTTCTCAAAACACCGCCACCTTGTGTTATTATCTGAATCGCTGGCCTCACAATCACATGGATATGTGGCGTGTTTTTTCCTTTGATGTTGTCAACCACATCAAACGTTGCTCCAATCGGGCCGCGAGCCTATCCGCGGCTTCATTTTTCTTCCTGGGTATGGACACAATGTTGAAAGCTTCGAAATCTTCAATGAGGTCCCATACCCTATTCTTGTAGCTCCTCAGCAAGTCGTTCTTCGTAGCATGTTGTCCTCTAACTTGGTTGACGATTAGCTCGCTATCCCCGAACACCTGCAAGTTATTTATCCCCTTTTTCCTAGCCCAATGAAGTCCATGAATCAAGGCCTCATATTCAGCTGTGTTGTTTGAACAAGAAAACTGGAAACGAAAAGCTGAATAATATTTGATGCCTTGAGGTGAAACAAGCATGGCTCCACCTCCTGCACCTTGCCTACTCCTTGATCCGTCAAAAAACAGCCGCCATACCTCATTGTCATCATTATGGCTTGGCTTGGTGATGCTAGGAACAAGTTGATTTTCTTCGTGTATACAATAGACTCCCAGCTCAGATTCTTCTACTTCTTGATAGGGATCAAAAGCATGTATCTTGTTTGCCCATTCATCGAGAGTTAGGTCCGGATACTTCCAACCTTGGTGTCAGCCTCATCAGTACTAGGGTGATCTTCTTGATCAAATGCTGAGCAATTGGCATTAATCTGACTAGGAGTGTAAGGCTCAATATGGAAGTTTGCAATAGGTTCAGACCTAATTGTAGCCTTAGTTCCATACCTTGTTCTAAACAACATGTGAGACCAATCAGCAGACAAATACCCCCCAATCTTGGCTGTGAAGTCCCTTGACAAGCAAAGGGCAAAGAGTGGTGGAAGGTCTATGATTGATATATCTTGTAAGACAACAACATTTGGACATGCATGCAAGGTAAGACTCAAGTTTTTAATCACTCCAACTATTGCTATTGCTGTCCCATCCAATTGCACTACCCCTTTAGATATTACTTCATATTGAGACCCAAATGATCACCTATTTGCTTGGGCATCACCGAGCTACTTGCCCCGAATCAATCATGCAATTGTGTACTAGTTTATCCCCAATGATTAATGAAACATAGAAAGGAGGGGGCTTCAACATTTTACCTTGTTGCCCTCCATGGCTTCCTTCAGGCTGGGCAGCATTTGTAAGCACTTTGTCTTGCATCTGAACTTGCTGATTCGAAGTTGTCCAATCCTTCATGGCAGCTTGCAGCAGATCTCTTTGTCCTGGGATGGATAGGGATTCCCACATTGATATATTGACGTTAGTCTTCTTCATCTGTTCAATGATACTGAACGGGGATGAAGTATCCTTTTGTTGTCCCTTGGTTTGTACACTTACTCCAGATGTGGGCAGCAAGAAACTGGCATTTGAGTTGGCCTAGGGGCTGTTCTTGGCTGCCCTTGTGTATTTGAAATCGACTCGCTTGCACAATCATTTGTGGAGCCGTGGAAGGTGGTGGATCGGGGTGGGGCTAATGCTGTTCTTCACCCAAATTTCTCCTCTTGACCTTGTGTTGGCTGCGACACACTGAGAAACCGCTTGATTCATGCCACGTAAATCTTCGCTGCCGCTACCACCAACGTGGTGTCATTTGGGGCTGATTGTTGTTGGAATGTTTCTTGTTGTTGACTGCTTCTCGATCGCCTCGCCTCCACACCAAAAGAGTTGTCACCATCGTGCTTGATTGAGAGCACCATAAAACACATGGATTGGTTATGAGGCTCGTTGCATGGAAAGCACCAGTCATATTCCTGAGCAATGTTGTTCTGTGTTGGCACTAATGCCTTAGAGGCAGATATAGCATTTGGATTATAGGGCTGGAATGGTCTATTAGAGGGAGGCCTTGTTTGATTCACATTTGCAACTGGATTAGGTGGTCTTTGTGGTTGGTATGGCTGCCTATTAGGCTGAGCTTGAGGTTGATAGGAAGGTCTGAAACCTTGGGCTTGTTGCCTTTAATAGTAACCAGCTCATTTCCAAATTTTGCAACTGTTTCATGACCTCTTGGAGTTCATTCGAAGCACTTGGAGATGAAGTGGAAGCTTCACTTGAACTCTGATTTCTAGGAGTGGGAACAGGAGCCAAAGTGGGTGCTTGACTAGTGCTTGGATTTTCTAAGTTTGGATACAAGGGCATGGGAGGCCTAGGAGCCAGTTTACCAGCTTGAATAAGACAGTTTTCGGCTCTAATGGCAATGCTATAAGCCATAGGGATTGTTGTGCCTCCCATGGACTGAATTAACATAGAAATATCAGAATTCAAAGCTTTAAGGTAATATAGAAAAGCACCTTTCTCGTCGTTGGCCTCGATCGCCACCGGAATCCTATCCCAAGACCTTTGAAATCTGAAGTCAAGTCGGGCCACCGCCGTTGGGGGCTCTCTTGATAGTTGTCAGCTGCTCCAAAAGAGACAAGTTGTCTCCCTTCTCTCCAAATTGCTCGTGAAGTGCAATACACAGCTGATTCCAGTTTGTGATAGAACCACTCAAGGCTCCTAAACCATCAGTAATGCTTTACCCTCAAGGAAGATGCCAAGAATTTGACAATACCACTTGCATTTCATTGATTTCATGGATTGCACAAAGGTTAGCAATATCTTTAACATGATCACCGGAGTAGTCCGATTTTCTCCAGTGAAGTAGGGAATGTTCTTCAAGGCTGCAATAGAACCGGATGTTGTGCATTGAGAGCAAGTGGGCTGCTGCCTGTGAAGTTGACGTAGGGATTGTTCTGAGCCATTCTAATCGGTCTTAAAACCCTTCTATACTGAATGAAAGGCCTGTCAGGTGGAGGAGTTGAGAGAGTTCTGTTTGGTGGAGATGGAGACCTTGAATCCTTCTTCCTCTTTGCCTTCTTCTTCGAGATAACTCGCAGTATTCAAACAACACTTCTTCTTCTCCAACTCTTGACCTTGTGGTGATTCTTCTCATGAGTTTTCAGCCCGCACCGCTGAAACCAGTTGATTCTTCCCCAGTGGAGTCGCAGATATGCAAATAATAGCTCTTATAAGCAAGAAAACTGCAGCAGATGCATATCAACTTTGCTGCAATAAAAATGAGACCTCTAGGTCCCACCGGCGTGCCAAACCGTTGTTGCAGACTCACAAAGCACCCCCGGATGCAAATCAAAGCTTCTAGGTTGATGTTCAGCATCCAGTGTGATTGCACAACATGGAATCCTTTCTCCAAGCGTGGGACTTGTAAAGATGAGAAAAGATTCTCCAGAGAAGGTCGGGTTCCTATTCCTCCTGCTCGATGCACACAAAAATGCAGAGGGTTTCATAAAACCTAATCTAACTTGCCAAGGAGACAGTGGTAAGAAAATGCATAGAATAAAACCTAAACTACAAAGGTGATGCACCGAGGAATGTTAGACACTGTTTTGCAAATTTAACATGCACCACATAGATGCAATACAAACACCATGCATGTGTAACCAAACCGCAATAAGAGATCAAAATGACAAAGAATGAATACATGAGAGGGTCGAGAGTCAATCACAACACATATATTATTGCTCAAGAGTCGATACAAAGATATCATTGCAAAGTGGCAAGAGGCAAAAAGACTCGGCATTACAACCCATATGGGAGGTTTGAAAGCTCCACAAATTCTCTCAAGCAAGCGAGGGAATAAGGGAGGATGCAAAAAAAAATGTCCGACCCTTAAAAAGCTCCTCTTTACAATATATATCAAGAAATGAGAGGGGAGAGAGAGGAAATCCAGAATCGCCCCAACCACTTCTGGTAGCATTTAAAATCATCTCATTATGACAGAAGTGCGGATCCTAAAGCAAAACGGCGGGTCGTCTAACAGAGCGGCGAGTGTCGCCGCATTAAAGTTGGTTGTTGAAGCATTACTTCTGTCTATCACCACACGTCAGAGACATTTTCTTAATTTTCTCCCTCCAAACTACACCAAAATGTGAGATTGATCCCAGAATCATGTAGAGAATTTCAACAGCTTTCCGTTGATATAAAGAACGTGCAAATCCGAGCTCTGGATCGAAAGATACGAAGGTCTGAAGATTTAGGGCACAAAACAGGCAAGAACAGGTTTTAAAATCTTTTCCCGCGCTCTGCCATCTGGACGACACGTGGCAGGCCCTGATTCGCTGAGTAATTCTCTCTCTCCACCTTTTCGCGGGCTTTTCTTGTGGGCCCCTTAAACTTGGACACGTGGCACTATTTCATTGGTTCGATCAGTGCTCGAAAACTCGCCCCTTTGACTTTTGGACCTTTTTCCTCGCGACACGTGTCATGCCGTGATTTGTCTACGGCCTGCCGCTGATTTTCACGTCCACCGCGTCCTTTTGTCCCGGATGTCCCAAAGGCTTCATGGGGACAGAATCCTCCGATCCGCCCGAAATGGGCTTCCATGTCCCTTTTCTCGGTGTGACGTGGCGTGATCTCGATTGGCTTTCGCCTTTGGCTATCCTTCGTCCCTATCCGCATCCCGCGCGCCCCTTTGTCCCACTTGTCCTTGTGTCAAGTTTTTGTTTAAAGTTCCTCGTTTCATTTGCCCGCATGTCTCAAGGCGTCCTCCGCGCCTTGACCCGCTTGCTCCGTAAAGGACTTCGCCGATTCGGGCCTCCGCGTCCATTTTCCCGGATGTCCCCGCTTTGCTCCCAGAAAGGACTTGACAAATTTTCTTTTTTCGCCGATTCGGCATTTTCAGGACTTCCATTTGTCCCGATGTCCCTTTTTGCTTGGGCCGCCCGGAGGCATTTTCGGCCGATCCGCGCCTTCCGCGATATAATTGTTCCAACTAATCCCAAAGGCGGTCTTCAAGCATGACTTAGCCAATTTTACGATTTTCTCCCGAATCAATCTACTTCATTGAACTATGAAAATCTTCATGCTTATTCTAGTCCTACTTCTAAGATCTCTAGAACTATCTTCTCAATCTTACTCTTTTGCATATAGGGGTACCTATAAGGTTTGATGTTGGGTGGTTGACTCCTGGTACTAGCTAGATAGCATTGGTCATGGTCTCCTTTCGGAGGCAGACCCTTGGGAATTTCTCCAAACACCAATGAGTTCTCATCTATAATCGCTTGCTTGCATATCTGCATGTATAAATGTATTGGAATGATGTGCTTCCAATGAAAATAGTTGTGCTATAAACCCTTATGCACCCTTTCTAAGAAATTTTTGCATCTGATGAGAACTTACCATCTGTGGGGACTTTGCTCTTAATCCTTTTAGTTTAAAATTCCTCCCTTCTGACTGAAATTACATGAACAACTCTTGGAAATTCATTTCAATGGTTCCCAAGGTGGTAAGCCACTGAACTCCTAACATAATGTTTGCTCCTCCCATGGCAATGACATACATATTGCTAATTAGCAAGTAATCTCCCATGTTGAGATTAATGTTATGGCATTTTCTGAAAAACTAACAATTTTCCCATCAACAATCATGACTTGACATTCTAGAGTTGGATAAACAAAGCAGTTCAAGCGTACCGCCAACTTATGATTGATGAAATTGTGAGTACTTCCCGAATCAATCAACATTGTTACCCTCTATTTTTTTAAGAATCCAACTACTTTGAGAGTTTGGGGAGTGCTAATACTGAGAAATTGCATGGCATGATATTGTTGGCTGGGGATCTCCTAATTCCTCCTCTGGCTCTACCTCTTTATCTTCTTCATTTTCTTCTTCTTCAGTGGGTCCCTATATGTAGAACAACTTCTTTTCAGCACACTTATGTCCTAGTCCAAATTTGTTGTCACAATTAAAACATAACCCTTTGGCTCTCTTTTCTTCAATTTGTTGAGGTGTCAGTCTCACTGGCCAAGGGAATGATGGTGGAAGGGTGTTATGATCTCTGATATTACTGATAGTTTGTTTCCTACTGGAAAGAAATTTTTCCTCTGCCCTACATGCCATGATCATAGAGTCTAAAACCTTATGAGGATTAAACATACGCACCTTAGTCTCAATTTGTTCTTTAAGACCCCCAAGAAATAAGTCATTCAAATTATCTTCCGGAATATTTAAACTGTAAGGAAAGGTTTTGGAATTGATATATGTAATCTTTGACTATTTGTGTTTATCGAGCTTTGCTAATTGGTGACCAAATAATTCTTTGACACACTAGAACTATAGTGCAATTGCAACTCTTCGGTGAATATTGTCCATGTAACATTAAGGCCACTCTTTTTCCTTTGAGCACATAACCATCGATACCAAATGAATTGGTCAAGTTCAAGATACAACGATGCCATGGTAACCTTTTATCCCGATGGAATCTGATGAAGATCAAAGAAATTCTCCATCTGGTTAATCCAATTGAGTGGATCCTTTCCATCAAACTTATGCATTTCCACTTTTGGAATCATGTTACGGGCTTGCAAAGTGTTTGTATTTGGATTGGTCATGTTTGCAGATCCACCTTGGCTAGTTTGTCTATTACTTTGACCTAAAGATCCACCCTGGTTAATATGAGTATGATTGAGTTGTGGCTGATTAGGAAGGATATGATGACCCATGATATTGTAACTAAATTGGTGAATGAAATTCTTCAATTTTTTTCCAATCTATTCTACATCTTCTTTGTTTGTCACTCTACCTCGAGGTTTCACAACTCTAACTCAAGATAGCTGACCTTATGGTCAACTAAAGTAAACCCTAACCCTGAGGACTCTGTAGATACCCCTTTTGACTCTAACTCCTCAACTATTATCTCATCCTTATCAGGGGTTTTACCCAGAGTGATGGGATTATTTTTGCCTCTTGTCGAAGGCCTAGCCATGATGCCCCAAAATGGTAAGATTTAAGGATCAAGGTTGAAATTTAGGGTTTGGGATTTCAATAGGAATTCGGCCAAATTTTATAAAACTCAAAGAACAAACTCAAACTAATTTTTAATCTTCTTTCTGGAAATGTAAATAACTTTGAAAAATTCCACAAATTGCACCCTAGGTAGCCGAATTATGAAAAACATAAAACTGTTATAACTTTTGCAAAACAAGTCACAAATTCTTAAAATTTGGAGGAAGCTTACTTGACTAATTTTTCCACACCATAGAAACATTTGAAGAAAAAATAGCTACCAATTTTGAGATATATACGAACCTTCACAATTAGGGTTTCACACAATGTTGATCGAGTTCAAGCTCGATACCAAATGTAACGAACCATTACACCAAAACCTCAAGGTGTTAGTGAAATCCACACATGAGCATTATAACACTTTTCTATATCCATCTCGCATGCCTCATTATACTTAATCCACCTTTCTTCTCTCGCCTCTCTCTGCTAGGTCTTCCATATTTCACCAAACTCGTTCTTGCCCATGCGTGGTAGGGTTTAGCTATCCGTTAGTTTTTCTTCCAATTTCAGGTTACCATTAAGATTTTTATTGCTAATGTAATGCCTTACAAATAAGTTCCCCTTGGATAACATAAAAGCGGAACTCAACTACCTCCAAGAAAAATAAGTGGAAATTGAGTGCTCCAAAATATAGCTATTCAAAACACCATGGAACTAAGTATCCACAACATACATCCAAACCAGATCAAAGCATCATAAAGGGCCTAAAATTCTTCATGTATCCAAATAAGTGTGTGATACTTCCAATTCCTTTTAGACACATAATCAACCACCACTCATACACTCTCTACCAAAAAGATAGCAAAGAAGCTCTCATACAAACATCATACAAATTCTGCTCCACCCACGCACGTGCGTAAAACTTAGATCCGATGTTGAACCTCCGAGCGTACTCTTCTTCCAGATCCTTTATCCAATCCTCAATACTTGCTAAGGTCAACTGGTACATATTCATCACAAAACATCCTAAAAACAACTGAACAAGAGGTCCCAAAGAACGGAACCAATGCCGCAACCTAGAATCTACTATATAAACCCGAAGAAAACCCCGAGAGCACCGGCACATCACCCATCCTGAGCTGAGCACTCACCCGAAACGCGCAAAGGTACCAGGGCCCTCTTTAGAGTTGCTTGTGTAGGATTTTAGTGTAATAAAGATACATCGTATTTAGAACCATAAATAAGCATAAACATTCCACAGAGAATATTCCAGATCTAGATCTTAGAGAATCATGAATTAAATGATAACCATAATAAGATTAACCATGCAAGAACCAATTACAGTCATGTTTAAAACCATTATCCATCCAATATACTCCATTATATTAAACATTGTAATACATAGAAGCTTCTTACATTACAAAGCATCACCATAAGTTATGCATGTATCAGATCCAACAACATAACTCTACAATAATTCACTATTCAAAGCATCCCCTCTTTAACTACACAAGTTCACTACATATTTATAGGGGTGGGGAATTTCCCTTCACCGCCTATGCACTTCCCAAAATAGGTCGCATGTTGATAATAGCCATGCACCTTTACAATAACATGCACACATGCAAGTGCACTAATAATAGACATCCTATAGTTAACTGGAAGAAGTAATCCTATTATTATCTTGAACTCATGTACATGTAGGGATCCATATTTTTCCCATCTAGGTATATTTTCTAATGTCGATATCTAATATGAATCCATTCCTAGTACCACTCAACAAAAAAGTGATTGTATGTAGCATTTTTCCCCCTCCTCATATACTTGAATCTTATTCCTAAGGGACAACATGTGAACAAAATTGGGGTAGAGTCCTTATACATAAATGTTGGCCCATCCTAAAATATGAAATAAAGGTGCCTAGTTCCTCTCCTCCTATTGATTCTTCCTGTACTTGTGAACAAGTTATAGTACCTCATCTTGAAGATACACATGAGGTATGCTCTGATGTTGATCATAGTATTTCTAATTTTGAGGATGATGATAGCGATAGTGGAAAACTTTTTTAATGAAAGGGAATGTTTTATTGAATTAACATGACTCTAATGACAATTATAGTGATAATGAGAATGCATAAAATTATGATATGTCTTAATTTATTCTTTAAATAAAACATACTAAGATTTTTTGGGATGTTCTTCCTTCTACTCATGGTATTGGGAATGCTTTTAGTGAATATGGTTTCTCTCTCTCTTCTTGTGAAATGAATAATGGAAGAACTAAATTATATTTTC